>JAACJT020000007.1:15620558-15661902 GCA_009936485.2 Gymnarchus niloticus
TAATACAGCAAAGATACAGCAGGTGGACATTAATCAGATTAACGGCCAACACTGGCGTTATCAATATATTATAGCTTAAATTTGATCAGCACTGCACTATTACAATCTCGTTAGATTTTCTAAAGTAAATTTCAGTTGGCATATTTTAGGTTACTAACTGACTATGGCTGATACCACAGTGTAAGCTCAGTGTCTAGCTTTTTTCCTCATTGATGATTCTGGGGTAAAACAAACAAAGTAACTGAATTTTTCAATCTGCAATCTTATAATTTAATCAGACAGACTACAACAAAACCCAGCTATTTACCCTTTGAGCACAAAATTCCTAATAGATGATGTCCTGACATTTAGACACTACTTATCAATGCATGCATTTTACTAAGAGCAAACAGGTAAAAACTTCAATGACAACAAGGTTCTCTGCACTGTACAGAACATGTAATTGTATTACATTACAATTGTAAATCTAATGGCCGAATTGAATTTTAAAATTGCAAAACATGAGAGATTGATTTGAGGATGTCAGATTTAGGGTATGGTGCTAATACAAATGTCATTAGATAGGTTGGATGGTGCTTTTAACAAAGTAACATATTTAAACCACACGGCTCTGGGGTGTTCTACTCCCCCCTAAGATTCCTGAGACGCTCCCCTGCCAGTTTTCTCTTTCGCACATGGTAATTCATCGTAGGGCCTGAGGCTTGTTATTGGGCCTTAATGTAGCAGGGCTATCTTCACCTGGTGCCCAGGGACAGTGGCTCGAGTCAGGGCCAGATGTCCATTAGCCGTGGCTCCATTCCTCCAAAGCCAGGCGCGTCGGGAGCTCACAGCAAGCAGAGATAAAAATAGAAATAGCACACTTCAAAAGCCAAGCCTAAAGGTAAGATATCAAAAGTCTCACTCGGGTCAACTCATCAAAGTCACTGATGGGTGACAGCAATCCGACGGGTGAGCAGTGGAACTGAGGTGTGTTCTGCAGTGGACCAGGGCTCGGTGTTCTTCTTCTTCTTTAAAGTTGAAAGAGAAAGGTCAGAGATACAGATAGCCTCAACATCTCCTAGGAGTCTCGATCTATTTTTTATTTGTCCAGTCCTTCCTCTTGTCAAGCCTTCCTCCACTTATACACCTTCCAGTGACCACACCCTGCCACATATTACAGACACTTGTACCACGTCTCTTAATTAGATTAATGAACTAGAAGCTGTGTGAGATATTGAATTTGCTCCATGCTGAACTGTATACAGTCTTTGGATTGATGATTGCTGGTTTTTAAAATCTTGTACTTCTTTAGAGCCTGCTTAGTGATAGCAATTGTTTTTGGTATTCATATTAGACTGGATTGTTTTTGACCTGTGCCTGTCCCTTGACCACATTTCTTCAAATGACACTCTGCACTTGTCATTCTGCATCTCGGTTCCTTAAACACCAACCCTGCACATGGATTTCTGATCTCAGTCATTACGCCTCTACATAGTCCTACTTTCCCCCAATCCTCAGGTGAAAAGAAAAAGACTTTTTAATGACAACATACACCGAAACATTCCACCTATCATGTTAACAGATTTACAGCAATATCACAGTTTTGTTTTTTTTTATCTTGAGGCACAGCCATTCTGGCAGCAGAACACTGAGAAATCACACAAAGCCTCTCACATTTGTGGTGAATGCCACAATTATCGCTGCGGATTGGACTGCTGTTGTTTTTGCTAACATATCTGCCTTAATGCTGCTCCTCCTTCTGTTCTGCCAATTCCGATTGCTACCGTAATAATTATACTGCTGGATTAGGCAGTCACTTTAAAACAAACACTCTCTCCTCCTGAACTTTGGGTCCTCTGGGTTCGGACAGGATTGGACAAAAGGTAATTCAGGCTGTTGTGGAACTCAAGGAGTTCACACATGAAGTGGTTTTAATCGAAAAAGAATGAAACAAATGGACTCTTCCATTCCTGCTGGAATTCTTCCTTTCTTGTAAACAATACTTTAGACTAATTAAATAGCAGTTGTTTCACTGTTTTTATTTGATCCTAAAACAATGGAAGACTGCGTATTGTAGGGTCCCTGCCAAGCAATGAATTAGTTCTGCAGTTCTGAGGGTGGGAGCTATTTTATAAAAAAAGCAACCAGTCATTTAAATGCCTTTTTGAAATGAGTTTTCTTTGCTCCACTTTAATTGAGAAAGGTATTTAAAGATGTTCCGGTGCAAGAAAAGCAATCCAATTTCAATTGATGCGTCATTAAATCCATTTGCTAAACAGACAACGTTTTCATCTGAGGTTTGCATCATCATAAGAGCAATTCCCTGTTATCTTTTATTCACTTGCTATGATGAACATAGGTTATATGTAGTGATGCGATAAACGACGCTTCAAAACCTGTGGTGGTTGGGACTTCCCTGAACTAAACAATCAATGTTAGTGCTAAATGAGGCTTCAGACCCATGGTGGGTGGGCATATGGCTCCGCCCACCTTAGGACTCCAGTAGCAAAGTTATGTGGGGCAGGGTTTTAAGCAATGGATAGCAGTTTAACATGAAGCTTGACCTCTTCATGAATTAAACGAGACTGAAAAGTGTTCAAAGGATTTCGGAAGAAAAAGCCACTGTTTCAGTATTTTAAAAAATGAAAAGAAAATAGAGCTTCGTAAGTGGCTTCCTTGACTCACGCTGTCATGCTGTCAACTTCCTGCCAAAACACAAAATTCCAACATACGCAAAAGCTAAAACTAGGTACAGGTAGTAGGAAGTATAGCCAACTTTCACTGAGGTCCCTAACCCCAAAAACACTAGTCAGCAGACACGCAGAAGGTATGATGTGCTGACTTTTTGTGTGAGAGGCATGTGAGTAGGAATGGTGTGTATGGCCTTGTGTCATATGGTGAGTCCTAGGGAGACTGCTCTACTGATCCCACGTGTCTTTCTACTCATTTTGCCTCCGCTCACACAAATGCAATATTCATCCAGGAGAGGCCCCCCCCGCTTGGTGGGAGGTACGCATTGTCTCAGACTTCCAACCTCCTGGAGAGGGCAGACATAGCCTCACCAAAATTTAGAGCACTAGACAAGAGGATCATGGGCAACGTGTCTTTGAAATTCCACCCACACCATGTCTGTTCCAAAGGGAAGAGCAGAGGAATTGTGTCTTGCAGCTTCTGTCCATCTTAAGTGGGATTACGGCTTTCTTTTCACCATCACGAGCCATACATGACAGTCACTTCGACTCCCCCATCTGCTGTTGCAAACTGCCTGGTGGAGGACCATGAATGTGGTTTCCTTCTTGACTTTCTTTCCGCCAAATCTCCAGGCTTTCCTGGCTGCCTGTCATTTTCTCAGATCTCCGGATGAAGCTCTTTTCATTCTGACACTCTGCATAGCACTAGCACAGTGTGATGAAATGTCTGTGCTTAATCCATCAAATGTTAGTCCAGCATTCAGAGCAAAGCAAATAGGACTTTTTTCATCTGGTAGCCTGTGACTTTTTTTCAATGTCACCTTAGCTTATTCACACAAATACCACCCATATACCACCTGCATCTGATGGTGTTTTGAGCTATAAACTGAGGAAAACACACCCAAGAGATGCCCAGGCCCGGAGTTTGCCTTTGACTTCGTTTTTTTAAAACAGCCAGGCATTATGAAAAATGAGGCAAAATATAATTCTTCTGGTTCAGATTTAGTTAAAAAATCATAACTGTGCATTTCTCAGGTGGGAAATGCATTGACTTTATGAGTCAAACAGCAAGTTTTTAAATCTATTCAGCCATTTTCAGTACAGTCTTTGTTGTCTGAAATAGAGGCTGCTGTGTATCCCATAAAAATATTGGATTAAACAGGTGGACACCGATGGAAATACACAGGGCACGGAAGGGCATGGCCCTTAAATAAACATTATCACCTTAATGTTCATTTTCTCATAAGATAAGAGGTAAGAGCTTGGGAACATTTCAGGGAAGATATATTTTATCTTATATTTGACAATTCTCTTACAAAGGAACAATTGTTGTACCATTATGAGTTCTTATTTATTTATTTATCTATTTATTTATTTATTTATTTATTTTGGTAGTGAAACTCGACATTTTGGTTAGGCACAAAAAAAACAGTACTGAATTTTTATACTATACATTACTGCATGTAGTAAGGCTACAGACAAAACTGGCCGCCTGGTTGTTTGACTTCACACCTGTCCTCCAAGTGCAGTTCTCTCTTCACCAGGGCATGCCGAGAGATCGAATTTATCACCTGTCAACAGCCACCGGCACTGCACGGCTGCCATCTCTCTGGCACAAAGCCGTGGCTAGTCTTTACAGATATCCGGGAGGTTGATGGGATTTAGCGTGAAGCTAACTTTGTCCCCCCTGGGACTCGGGGGGCCTTGTCCATTCCCTCACCTTCCTTTGTTCTTCGATTCTTTTGTTTCTTGGCGCCTGCTGTATGAATTCTTTCCCCATACTCAAAGGGTAGCTCTGACTTCCTGTTGCATGCCTCACCACAAGAAGGGCAGCAGTGTTCCAAAGCTATGGTCTTATTTTGCCCGCAGTGCCGGAGTGGAAAACGAAGGAGGTTGTGTAACTCCAGCTCGGCCCTCCCAACTGAAACACAGCAATCTCGGCACATTTGTGCCTCATCCTATCCGGCGCACACAGATAACACCACCTTTACCCCCCTTTACTCCTTCACCTGTTTGAAGAGACCCGTTTGTGTCGCCTGCAGGAAAGCAGTGCCACATGTGGACTTTGGACCTCAGGTGTCTGAAGCTACCAGACATGCAGTTGGATGCTGTTCAGATAATGGATATTTTCACTGTCTGATGGGGAGACGAACATGCAGCGGAAGGTTGAGAGCTGATGTCTGCAGCCCTTTCCAAGCTTCAACTAGCATTGAGAGCAGGAACCAAAAGTCTGATTCGGTACTCAGTCCCCTCACTGGCGTGTGGCACAGCCACACAGCTTTCGGCTTGGAAAGGAAAGGAAGTTTGACCAACTGGGTGTTGATTAGCATCTTTGTACAGTCTGACACTTTTACAAGAACAATATGCCCAGCCCAAAAAATTGGACCCAGCTTAAACAGTAATGAAATGCAATTTGTTTTAGTTAATAAATTATTCACAACCTTCAATTGACATACTTGATTGTAATTTCTTTGTATGTATGTATAATGCTTCAGAAAGTCATAAATATTTAAAATATGCTTGAGAAAATATTGTTGTGAGCCATGATAATAAAATTGCAGCCTCAATAACAGTGTTAATGGAATTGAGAAGCGTAGCTGGTAATGCGCACTTCTGGATGTTGTAAGACGTAAGATGGGTACACCGTTATGCCAGAAGCACTGAACATTTGAGAACATCCAAGTTCTGATGCTCTTTCAGTGAAATCTTAGAGAAGAACTTAATAATGAGGTATATTTTCAAATGTGCAGGTCTAAACACCCACCATTGCACTGACCAGTGTAAGGAATGTGCTATGAGAATTCACATGTAGAGATTAATAATATTTATTAACAGGGCAATCACACTCATTAATGGTCCAAAAACAGGCAGAAGGTCAGTACCCAGGAAATTCAGGAAACAGGCCAAACAAATCCAAAACATGATCCTGATAACAGAATCCAAAGTTCAGACAAGAAGAGGTATCAAAATCCTGGAAGGCAAAACACTCCGTAAGGTAACTAACAGAGCACCTCACACTGAGACAAGGGAGTTTGTGGTAATAAAAGGATTAACTGAATACACACAATGGATTTCAATTTTTTTGTGATAAGGAATGAAGGTATGTTGGGTATGGTTGTCTTGATTAGGGTGTAACCAAAGTTAGGCATGTCTAGCTTGGTGTTTGCATTAAACTGGGAAGATGGATGGATGGATGGATGGATGGATGGATGGATGGATGGATAATGCCTTTTTCTGTAACAAACACTCTGCTCAAAATTTCCCCTGTAACAATGACTAATGGTTGTAAAATTTATGATGTTGTAATATAACCTTTTACATTATTCCATTAAAAATCCAATTTTCTAAAATATTTACTTTCGGATTTTATTGCCGTTACATCACACTAGGAATTAAATTATTAATCATTTTAATTATATGCATATATATGCATACAAAATAATTATAATTTCTAATGTGAAAGAGTCTGATGGTTTTCCATAATCCCGACAAAAGAAAGCAACTCCTCATGTTTGTTTTTAACATTAAAAACCCAAATCTTGTAATCTGTTATCAGTTCGTCATTGGTTTGCTGATTCCCAGGGCCTCCCGGAACAGGTCGTAGCATGTGCTGCTGGAGAGCTTCAAAGGTATGTCCCAGCTGGGAGATGTGTGAAAAGCAAGCCGTGATTCTCTGTGAAGGGACACCCGCCACAGTCCCAAACAAAGGGGGCCATTTGGAGATCTGTGAGAAAGACAGCGTATGACTCCCTGCACAGACAACCCTTAGGTGGCTCAGCCCCAAAGGAAGGTGTGACCATTTATTGTATGCTGGAACAACAGTTCATACCTGCCATAGTGGAGAGCTGTGCAAAGGCCCTTTGTGTCACATCTGCGAGCTCCCGTCACTGACAATGATTTTGTTTTACACTGATGCTACTTCAGGACGGATGTCCTACACAGTACTAAATTTACAGCAGATAAGGTGATGCAAAGTGGAGGGGGTCATGTCATGTAGGGTTAGGGTTAGGGCTGGGGTTAGGCCCTATGTCATGTAGGCCACATGGCTTTGGTTTCAGACGGTCGCTGTACTGTACATCTATTTCTGGAACCTCATCATGAAATTTTCTGCAGAAAATTGCCTCCTCTTGCATCCATAGTTAAGCTGATGATGTGTACACTGAGTTTAGCCATTTACATTTGATTTGACTTATCAATATATAGCGCACCGTCATTCTCAATGAGCACGGAGAACTTATGTACGTCATACTGTTAATGGAGTCAGATAAATAAGATGTCACTGTGTACCACCAAATTATTGAAAATTGGCTTTAACTTTGAAGCAGCCAAATTATAATTGCAAACGCAGCTACACAGTTGAGTCATATTAAGTTGAAGGCCAATCAACAGCATGTTTCACCTATGCGAGTCTTCAAACTAACATTAGCTAACAGAGTTAAAAAAAAAGCCAAAGATTCAGTGGCCAGATTGTGCATCTGTTACAAAAGGTGCTGAATTATTCAACATGTCAAGGAGTACAGACTCAAAAATCATGACAGCATATACCAAACACCGTATCAGCAAAGAGAAACTGTGGTCACAAATCAAACTTCCTCGACAGGGAGAGACGGACAGTTAACAGGATAGTTGCTGAACACAACAAAAGTACGGCCTCAAAAATGACCACAGAACTGAATCAGCACCTCTGTGACCCAAGGAAAACAATGTGTCCTAAGCCTCACAAAGCTGGAATTTATGGCTGGGCTGTCATTCCGAAATTGCTTGTATCCAAAACCTGTATAAGGAGCAAAAAACCTGAACCTCTGAGCAATAGAAATGAGTCATGTGGGATGATGAGCCATCTTTTATCATTTTGCCAGCCTCCAGATTGGTGCACATTTGGAAGAAGAAAGGATGCCATCAACCTGCAAAAGGCAGCAGTTTTGTTAGAGTCATCAGGTCCGATTATTGCTCTGCATAGTAGTATTAGGGTCAAGGAATATGAGGCCATTTTATAAGACTAGTTGCACCCTACAGTACAAACACTGCTCCTTCCCTGTGTTCCATACTTCAGGATGATAATGTCGCCATGCAAACTTTTAATCAAGGTCTCGATCAGTTTCACGAGCACCAGGATGAAGTATGCCAAGAAACTTCCCTGGATCCCAATCACCAGATCTAAACATTATTGAACTTTCATGTGAAGTTCTGAAGCACAGAATGTGAAATGGATTTCCACCTCCTTCACCCCCCAATGTTCTGGAGAATTTATATATTGAGGAATGATCTAACATTGCGCCCCACACAGTTCAGGATGTGTATGACAACATTCAGAGAAGGAACAAGACTCATCTGAAGGTAAAGACTGGCCCTGATCCTTCCTAGATTCTTGAAATTTACAGTATATATTGTTAAGCATTTCTCTTATTGTGCTTAGCTACTATATTTGTAATAATAGTTACTTCCATGGCAGATTAAAACAGATTAAAATTCCCTTCTCAAGCTTTCAGTTCTGCTCCTGTTTATTACCTCAACTCCTTTGCAGAATTCTTCATCAATGGACCAGCTTTTTTGACTATTTCTATAATGGGAGTGAATCTGCACACCCTGTGGCTTGGAGACTATCCTAATGTCTCCATCCTGTGGGCCCTGTCTACTGCAGGCACAAGCCGACAGACTGTGTGGGGCCCTGCTTCTGTGCACTTTGTGATTCTCACCTCTGAGCTGCCATGCTACTGTTAGACAGCACTGCTGAGACTTACATTTGTTGCAGCTGGCCATGCATCATTTTATGACAGCAACTATGCTTCATGATGCAATGTCTTGTCTTTGCTGCTCAGAACTTGACCCTCGGTATTCAAGATCACAGATGTTCACCTGAGATCACCTTAGAATCACAGTTCAGTGCTACAAGCACAACCTTCCTTGACTACCCTTACAAAGGAGCTTGCAACAAGCAATTATGAAAATTGTCATGCGTACAGCCAGCCAGCCATGCCCAACATGCTTCTGCTCTGCTTCTCTAGAATTCTGACACACCTGTAGCCCATTGACTGGTTATTTAAATTCAGGTGTGCAGTTACTGCGTTGAGAGGTCCTGTATGTAATCACCATACTGAGTGTTTGTTTCCAGTTTTGATCTGATCACTGTGTGTGGCCCCTTCCTTTCCTGAGTGGTTTCTTGACTCTTGTTATGTATTTTTTTTTTTTTATTTGGTTCTGTTTTGGTTTTTGCTCCTTTGGCTTTTTGAATTTTTAGAGTGTTCTTGGACTACAACTTTTGTTTACAATTTGTATTTGGATGACTTGTGGATTGCTCTGTCTCATCAGCCTTCTGCTTGTCTACGGATCACAGTTCCTACTCAACCCCTTTTCAATAAACCTCTGAATTCCACACTTGGATATTACCTTGTATTGCTTTCTTACAAAAAATGTATTATACCAAGTTTAATTTTGCAGTTCAATTTGATTTTCTTAGTAAATGATTCTATAGTTAAAGGAAATTAACATAGTCTTTACACAAAGGCATTTACATGTTATTACCATCAGTACTACTTGTTGGCTCATTAAATTATGACATTTGTGAGATGTACTGTATATTTTTCTGCTGATACTGTGATGTCACTTACACAGGCCATTATGTCAACATACAAGAATTATTTTACAATGCAATAAGATTAAGTAATTAATGGAATATGTGTTGAAATAGAAGGGCATTTGAATACTATTACTGATACAATAATTATGAAACTCCCTATAACTATTTTGTACTGTGAAACACTTAACATTAGAAAAAAAACTCAGGTTATGTAATGTTACTAAATAGATTATTTTACTGTAAAATGAAAACCACCAAAACTACTAATTATGAACAACAGTCTGCCTGTGCCGACACACTAACACAGAAACACACAGACAAATTATTAATCATCTCTATTCTTATGTCATTAGTGATAGGGTCACTAGAAGATTGACCTGAGATGTCTGTCGAGTGTAAAAAGTGAATTCAATGAGGCTGACTGGTAGATGTTAAGATGTTTCTTTGTATAACACATGAATAAACAGTTGAATATGGCTATATCACCTTCCTCAGCAGACTTTTATAAAATGTACGTCATAGTTTTTGGGACAAAACAGTGATTTCAATCATCATTTGCTTCCGGCTGCTCCCATCAGGGCTGGCCGCAATGGACCAACAGTCTCCATCTCCTCCTGTCCTCCGCATCCCACTCTGTCACACCAACCACCTGCATGTCCTCTCTCACCACATCCATAAACCTCCTCTTTGGCCTTCCTCTTTTCCTCAAAACAGTGATTTCAATGGTGACATTTTTTAAAAACCAAATTAGCAACAGATTTTAGCTCCTTCTAGGGGACTTTCAGATATTCCCAGGCAGCTGGGACTGGAACCAGATAATGGCTCTCCCACCTTTGACCGGCTGCTCATCAGTCTATGAGTATCTGCCAAGTCCTTGAGCCCAGACAGCAAACTCCACCAAGCTGGTTTGGAAGAGTGATGCTGGGGCAGGTGGAGCTCTTGACATCTGAAACCAGGATGAAACATGTTCATGAGCAGCAAGACATGCCCAGAAGGAACACGACTTCCATCTTATGATCATTCAAAATCCCAGTATGGGTACTACAGTTCTGCTTCCCATTCTAAAAATTACTGAAATTAAACTTTTCTTTGGACAGGACTACAGAGGGTGTCAGTGATGTATGTGTTTATTCCGTTGTTTCTCAATCTGAGTAGCACTGAATCAAAATTCAGCACAATACAATAGAATTTTTCTATTATTAAGTGACTGGAAGATATTGAGAAACACACAAGGAACGTGCCGAGGAACATACAGGGAATGTGCTGAAGAACACACAGAGAGTGTACTGACGAACATACAGAGAGTGTGCTGAGGAACACACAGAGAGTGTACTGACGAACATACAGAGAGTGTGCTGAGGAACACACAGAGAGTGTACTGACGAACATACAGAGAGTGTGCTGAGGAACACACAGGGGCTGTGCCTAGGAACACACAGGGAGTGTGCCAAGGAACATACAGGGAGCGTAGTGAGGAACATACTGGGAGCATGCTGAGGAACACACAGGGAATATGCTGAGGAATACACGGGGAGCATGTTGAGGAATACACAGGAGGCATGTTGAGGAACACACGGGGAATATGCTGAGGAATACACAGGAGACATGTTGAGGAACACACGGGGAATATGCTGAGGAATACACAGGAGGCCTGTTGAGCAACACACGGGGAATATGCTGAGGAATACACAGGAGGCATGTTGAGGAACACACGGGGAATATTCTGAGGAATACACAGGAGGCATGTTGAGGAACACACGGGGAATATGCTGAGGAATACACAGGAGGCATGTTGAGGAACACACGGGGAATATGCTGAGGAATACACAGGAGACATGTTGAGGAACACGCGGGGAGCATGTTGAGGCACACACAGGAGGCGTGCTCAGGAACACACAAGGAACACAGCTACACACCTGATGTATTTAGAAGGATGTGCTAAGCTTTTTGAGAAGAAAAAAGAGGAAAAGAAGGACAGGACAATTAAAGCCTCACTTTGGTTCCTTTCATATCAAAGACGGCAACATTATTGATCTTTGTGGTGGACACTTGCAAGGCTACGGAGACAGTCAATATGCAAATGTCACCTCTCTGTGTAATTCCAGCATCAACCCTTTATTGACTGAAACCCCTAGCAGACTTGTTCTACATTTATTACCCAATGTGTGTACAGGGTGGGGGTCTCTTTTGAAAACTGAGTAACTCACAAAAGACCAACCTTCCAGAAGATTCCATGGGCTCTTGATCACAGCACAGAATATGAATGCAAGGTGCTCTGACCATCCAACCATCCCATTAATGGTGGACCCCAGCCTTGTGCCCTCCGTTGCCTGGGGCTGATTAAAAAATGGATGGTTACAAAAAAATAGGGCATACATATATGCCCTATATGCTCCCTGTATATATATATGTGTATATGTATATGTTTTACATTATGACATTTTCACTTCAGTTGCAAAGTGCAATATCCATTCATCCTAGATTAACAATCAATCTTTAATTAAAATTTCAGTTCTTCTGTAACTATTTTCCTAGGAAGGAAGTTTTACTTTAAGGGGAAAATATGTTTTGATTATAAATGTGAATTCATTATTTTATATTTACTGTATATAACATTCATATTTCTTTTTATTGGCAGTTTTCCTAGAATTTACATAAAAAACGTTATTTTACCTGGCATTTGGTTAAAAGATATTATGGCACTTTTACATACTTTATACAAAGGACTGATTATAATTTAAAAAAAAAAATCTCAGTATTTATAGATACGTTTAATAATTATTTAATTATACACTAATTTAGGATTTGCTTTCATTTGCTATTCATTTACTATTTTGTGTTGTTGTGACTAACTATCACTGCTATACTTGATTACTGATCTTTGGAACTGTGAACAAACTTTGCTGCCTCAGTTTGTATGCCTGGTATCCACATGGCTGTAATTCTCAGAAACACTGGAGTTTTATTTATGTTATTAATTTGGGCTTTACATTGCCGTCAAACACTTTAAATGCAACCTGATGGCTTCCCTGATAAAAATGTCTGCCAACAGTAAAATCTAACATTAATTATTAGATCTTTCCAGTGTTTTCCAAAAATATAATGAAATAATTGGAAGGCATAAAATATGTCTATGTTGAAAGACATCTCAGGAGTGCCGTTTTCCAGCCAGTTTCATGTCTATTCTATATAATCCATCCATCCATCCATCCATCCATCCATCCATCCATCCATCCATCCAGGACTGGGTTGTGGTGAACCTGGAACCTCTACCAGGCAGTATAAAGTATAAGATCATTGTGAATGGAAGACTACTCTACTGCATTACCTTTTGCCAAATACTGTATACATCTAGAGTTTTGTATTGCACCTGACCCCAATTTCTCCAACAAATTACATAGTAGTTTTTAATCATGTTTTGATAAGCTGTTGTGATTCTCAGATGATTATGTAGCTAACCTTTTCTGCATTCAATTTGAGGACTTAATAAATAAGACTAAATATTTAAAGTACTTGTGGCAAAAGCATATAATGGAAATGATGACATCGAGCTTGTCATATTATTATCACTGCCTGAGCAGTGATAATATATAAATGTTGCAATATCTTAGTGCTGTCAACTAAGATAAGTTAGCTGTTGTGAGCCATGGCTTTCTAGAAAAGATTCGTTGAGTTAAAAGGAAAGCGACTAAAAAAATGATTACTCCATTTTGAGCGTGTCAAGATGAAAATACCATTTACCTTTAAAAACAGTTCATTTGAAATTAAGTTCTTGTAGGGATATGTTGAACTTACTGTTGCATCCTTTCAACCTCCTCTAACAAATTTTCACACTGCTATGAAATGGTTGTCAATATTTCGCATGGGCCCAAGAAAATTGCAATAGGCCAACCTCTAGTACACTCACCTCAAACTTTCATGATCCCTCAAAAACAGTGATTAAAGTACATCCAATATAAATCACCCTCTTAACATTGGGTCATCTAAGATGTTTTTATATAATCTTTGAATATTTTTCAAATTTCATTTTTTACTTTGTAGATCGCCCGTGTGATGCACATGCAGAGATGTGGGAAAATAAAATACAAATATTATCTGCTTTTGGAATCGAAATTTCATACTTGTGTCAAAATAAATATCACAATTGTCTGTTTTACTCTGTTCCATGACAACTTTGACTGCAGCTGGAAAATATGCAAAAAACAGTCTTTTTGTACAGTCTCAGATACCTTTAAAAGACACAGAATAAGATTTAAACATTATATAGACAAACTTCAGTCAGTCAAATTATTTTTAAAAAGTAGCTCACAGCTTGAACAGCAAGGGTTTAGTAAAGAAATTATAGATTAAGCATTAATGAATTAATACCCACTTACTGGGTAAATTAATACCTATTCCATACTCAAGTGGCAACTCATCACTTCACAAGTCATAACTAAAATTTACTTGAAGCCTATACTCCATTAATATGGGCCATTTATTTATTTCTGTCTTTTAATGTACATTTCATAGAACTCATGTTTCAGACTTGAGGAGTAACCTTGCCATGTGTACAGTTCTGTGCAAAAGTCTTGAGCCACCCCTCATTTCTTCATACGTTGCTTCCAAAGAGCTAGACTGTCTTGTATTTTTTTTATGTAGTCTTGAGGAATAGTTATATAGGCTTCCTGAAGGACTTTCAAAGTTTTTGGCTCTCATTTTCAGTCCAGTCTCTGTACCTGACCAGTTTCAGAGGAATGTTCTTTGTTTGTTGAGCCCCACAGTGACCTACGTATGAATCATTCAAACATAACAAAGCCATCTAACTTAAGGCATGAACCAGTGAACACACAGGTACAGATGATTACAGATGATCAGATGATGTTGTAATAAATCACTGTACCTATTGTCCCATTTTCCTAGCAAAATAAAGAAATGAGGAGGTGGCTCAAGACTTTTGCACAATACTGTATGTCAATTTTAAACATTATGATTTCAGATTACCTCTACATTTTCTGTTTCAAAGACAAACAATTTACAGTGGGACACTAGTTAGCAATAATTCAAAGATCCAAGTCTAATTTATACATTTAGTGGTACTCAGGAGTTGATGATGCTGTGGTAAAGGTCTACAGTTTCAACCAATCCACTGATGCTCTCACTATAATTTGGAACTGAAGTGTCATATGCAAGAAGAATAAAGTAAACAAATAAATAAACTAACAAACAAAAATATACATTGTCTCCATAATTGCTGGAACATGGAAAGCAACGTTGAGACTCATTTACACAGACCAATTTGCAGATAGGTTGCCTAGTGATCTACAGTATATGTTCATTTTTATAGCTATTTTATGAATCTATTGTAATTACAAATTACATTGAAACCAATTCATAAATATACGTTTGTAAGCTGCAAAAATGCTATGCTTCAATTGCTACAGTGAATCTGTGATGTTCTGCTGGCCTTGTTAATTGCTGCATATTAATATGTTTCTGTACCATGCTTTTCCATATGTTGGTCACATATAAGTTATGCCAACTTAAATGAGGTTTATTTGACCTGAAATCACTTATTCAGAAGAATTTATAAAAATCACAAGTCACATAGGACGTTTATAGAGAAACAAAGCTATTATACATTTAATTTCATGACATTGAAACAGTATCAAAAGGCAAACATTAACCTATGAAGAATACCCTTGGGACTCACAGCAAACAGAAACAAATTGCTGTCTTTGTAGCAAAGTAATTGTGTGTGAGCCAAATTTAATTTAACTCACAGGTCCTGTTCTGAAAGCGTTTTCATAACCTGATTCTTACCTCCACGCCGTCTGCTCCTAAGAGAAATTGCTAAGAGGAAGGAAAAAAAGACAACTTTGATTTTGACACATGAAACCTTCTCTGTGGATCTCAGTCTAAGGTCACAAGATGTCCACTAAGACATACATTGACGAGTGTCTGTAAACCTCAGCTGGTGTAGCTAATTAATTACACTTGTGACATATACCCCAAGGTGGGGGTGCAACATGATTCATTATACTTAAAAAGCATTGCTTTAATATTCAATTTTATTATAAATTAAGAAAATAAAAAGGGAAATGTGAGACTTCATTCTTCTAGTACACAAAAACACATCACCATTACATTTGACTGAACATATTAATTGTTGAACAAAGGATTACTACGTGTAAATATGTCTAACCTCGACATTGCATGCAGCAAGTTGGTGTGAACCAGGCAAAGTAAGCAGAAAAGAAAGGTTTTATTAACCAATGGATAAGTGATGCATAGCCTGCCATTTCACATGGGTTAATGGTTTATTCGAATTGCACTCTGGTGCTGTTTTGATACATGTCACAAAGTTTCTTCAGCCACTAAAGGCATTTCTTGCCGAATGACAGTTGTCCAGTCTGTACTTAATCATACAGTGCCTGTTTACAGTGAGTCCCTTATGAGAAAAAAAATTTGCAGACCATTAAATTATGCAAAGGGTGGTGTCCTCTGGATTTCTCCTAGTTCTTGTGAAAAATCCAGTCCATCTAAGTCATCCTCTTCACCAGTTCTCAGGTTAGACTTAGCGAAATTATTTTCAGCTGCATATTTTTTTGATAAGAAGCTGTAACATCCCTGGCAACATGAATTGAACACAATTCTCTATGCAGGCTTTCAGATCAAGACTGATGATAAATTTCCATATCATATATACTTCATAGTCAGCTGGAAAAACATTCCTAATGATGGTCTGGTTCCTTATGTCTAATTAATTGTGCTCAATTTATTTGTTTTGTTGATGGGGGGGGCGGGTGCTGTTAACTCTTTGGAGAGTTTGAACAGGCTGCTGTTTTGACACCACTAATAAAAAGCTGGAAGGTCTTGCTACATGCCCACAGAGGATGAGATATCTGACCTCAGCAACTCCTTGTTTTAATCTGACAGAAGTAATAATAAGAGATGAAACAGCTGAGAAATATTCCAATTACGGCAAGTTTCTCCCTGGGATATCAGCTGTGCTGAGCTCACACAGACACCCAATAAATGCCAAGTCTCGGTATATGCATCACCTTTGACCTCCAATGGCTGCAGTGGAAGATAAATTTCCGGGTTCTTCTGAAGGCTGCTTTTAGAAACCATCATGGACTACGGCATCAGTCAAACAGACAAGGGATTTTGATGAAATGAGGGCAAATACCATGGAATATTTGTGGTGGGTAGGACAGGTTGCCATGATACAGCAGTAAAAGGTTGGGAGGGAAGAGTGGTGAAGACCAATAAAAAAACGCATTCTAATTGTGTAAGTGAAACATACGTATAGAGTGAAGAATTCTCCTTGTTTTTCTCATGTCTGGCAGGTTTTCTATGAGTTCTCCAGTTTCCTGCTGCAGTCCAAAGACATGTGATTAGTCCAACTGGTATTACAGCAGTTAGAAGATGGATGAACTCTCTTATATTTACTATATAATTCTACATGTGACATTTATAGTTCACTGGTCAAATTTTATTTCACTGCTCATTTAAAAACATAAGCAAATTACTTTGTGCTCATGGTGTTGATTATAATGTGAATCTCAAGTATTTAAAGAGGAATGGGAAAAAATATCAACACTGGTAATATCTAAAATAAAAATGACTGCATTGTTGATGGGTTTTTCATGAAATCTGAATCTGGTGGAAGAACAAGACCCTTCATAGTCTCGGACTTTGAAGCCTAATTCCAGACAGGTTGCAAATCATTGATCACTACAGGGAAACTCAAAACCAGCTGGATTACTCAAGGCAATAAAGTTGAGAGCCGCATGACACACAGAGGGCCTTCTGTCTTTTATAGTGCCAGGACCATCTCCTCTGCTCCAAGGAGCTGGAAAACCAATCTCTCTCACTCTTTACCACTGCTTTTTGAAGTAAACTCAAGGAGCTGAGACAAATTAATTTTGCACTAATTCTGTCAGTATTTCAATGGTCAATTTGTACAATGCCACGATTCACATTTTTCCAGCCCTGAGATGCAGTAGACAAGTGCCGTACAGTAAGAAGGGGGGTGAGGTTATCTATACATGGGAGGGGGTCAAGGATCAGAGCATGAAAGCTCTGTAATCAGAATAACTCAGAAACTATGGCTAGTTAGTCCTCAAAAAATACTTATTGTTTTATTGCTGTCAGGACTCAAAGACACCTGGAGGTTTGTAAGAGCTTCATAAATGTAAAGAAGTTAAGTGGCTTAAGCTGGCTAATGTGTTTAACCTTCGCAGAGCTCATTCAGTTAAAGAAGGTACATTTAATCATTCTTGGGTTAAGAGTCGCCGTCTTGGTCTCAGATGTGATCTTGAAAACTGTAGCTCTTACCGAAAGGGCTCAGTCGGCTGATTTCGTGTCAGCTTCTTTCCCCATAGAGCGCTGGCCTAATTAATGCCGGAGACCTAATTCGCTTAAGCGAGTCAAGTGTTGTCACTGCAGCAGTAAAGATTCGTTGAAAGGCATTATAAAGAGAAATTAATTGGTTTATTGAGACTTGTTAATTGCCTGGTTTGAAAACAAGTCCCTCTTACTTTGCAAAGGATATGAGGATGTCTGGTGGCAAAATAATGTCTAATAATTTAATTGAATTTGTTGCCAGTTGTTTTACTGCACATGATGTGACAAAATGTCTTTTATTATATGAAAAAGTAGACTATTATGAATTGAGGTATGTTGCTCAGCCTGTGGGTGGAGTTTTGGGAGATGGGAAAGCACACAGGCATGAAAAGACAGGCTTTTATAATATTGCTCTTTTACAGTTTATACTTGATTATGACTTAAAAATGAAAAATTACAAGCAAGGTAAGACCAGACAGACAGTATTTTTATTTCTTTCATTTCCAGCTACTTAATTCACAGTAACTCTCAAAGTTTACATCTATTTCCACATCTTACCAATGTAATTTAAGGTAAGCAATCGCCCAAAGGTACAACGGCATTCCTTCTTGAGACTGGAACACCAGCTGTACCTGATGCATGGAATTGTGAGTGCCTGGTTTCTCGCAGCTAGCCTACCTTTACTGCCCTCCCAGTCATCAGCATCTGACACTTGACGTCAAGCTATACGATAACTAGTTAAATTACACCGTTTCAGGTGCAGGCGAAGAAGTCTTAAAGCGAGCACAAACTCCGTAGGCCTGAAGTGCCGTTTCTTTTGTTTGTATTACCAGACACTCTAACATCAATATGAGAAGACATCAGAAGTCGTTAAAGGCAACGTCTTTGCACACAAAGTCATCAAGACTACTATTGTATTTCAGATAGTATCATTGGGTGGGAAGTGAAAAATGTAATGTTTTTTATTTATTTTCTGCATTCACTGTGCCAAATTGTTTGTTATAAAGCAGTAAACTCTTCGACTTTGGTATCCTACAAAATTATGCTTTTTGTAATGATTATGTAACTTTTTTTAAAAAAGCACTTTAAGAAGCATTTTAGAAAACATCGTTTACCTAGGTTCAAACATACTTAACGTGTTAGTTGGTCCTGGTCTTTTCACCTTAAGGGAAAGGCTCAGGTTGTCTGTGAGAAAGCTGCAAGCGTCAGGATTCAGTTCTCCAGTCGCTCGCCGGCTACTCAGCTAGGATGGAGGGAAAATGAAGTGGCCTCCATTCCTGCACTTTTGACATCAGCTGTTTCATATAGACAACCTAGAACCAAGAGCAAGTCTATTGAATCAAAATAAAGATACACATTCAGAGAGAGGCACACGCAGACATACCACGCACACTTGGAAAGCCATTTTTTGCTATTAAAATGTACTCCCTCGCTCAATAATTGCAAGGATCTGACCCTTGCACCTTACTGCTAAGAGCCCAGAACCTTAATTCTGCCTTAAGCCTGTTTTGACACTTCCCCAGGAACCTTTGTCACATCACTGCTTTGGTGCAAAGGATAACCCTGCATCCTCCGTGACAGTGTGGCAGAACAAATTTTCCAGAAAGTGTTCTGCTGGACAATTCGATCCATGAAAGGGAGATTTGGGGAGTCCATCTCATGTTCATACTATCTCTTGGACGCTCTGTTTTCATCGGCTGAGTAAGCTGCTGTTAGAGACCATCCATTTGACCTTTGAGAGGCGTGATATTTCCTTTATGGTCCCGGTCTCAGCTCATTTCAGCCTGCCATAAATTCCTTCAGCATAATCATCTTCAATTCTGTCTCTGAAAGGATCTCCTGCAGCCGCATGGCATGCCTCTGGTAGCCTCCCCCATGCTGTTCTTAAACCAATGCTCTCACTGTGCATATGCAGGCCATACTCAACCGTGCCAGTGAACCGGTCACCGGCAAACAGCACCGGCTGCCGGGCAGGTGTGCTGCAGATGACCAAAACACTCTGGCTTGCCCAACAGCCATGGTAGAACAAGACCAATTATCGTCCAAAACTCCTGAGCACAATTGGCAGTTGATGGTGATTCTCAAGCCTTTTGTTTTTGAGCTGGAGAGCTCAGCTCACACTGGGGAAGGGCATCTTCACAGCCTGATCTTTGCGGGAGCCCCAGGTCACTTTGTTATCGATGCTGCTTTGCCGTTCATCCATGTCTCCTGTTAGCTGAAGGAATGTGGCACTGCCTTCTGCTCCTGGGTCTTACACCAGGAATACATATTCAGAAGATAGACTTTGCAAGCAGAATGAAGAACAAGAGCAAATCCCACTATCAAGCACAGCCCTCACGCCTCAAATCAGGTGGGAAAGACAAGGCCAGAGTTTTCAGTTTAAGGCAAAAAAAGATTCCCACTATGAAAAAAGTCAAAAGGAAAAAATTAAAAACATAAGTGCTTCAGAAGGCAATCAATCATTTATCATTTTAAAAGTGATGTACTACATTAAATGTATTCTGAAGTATATTTAATCAAAAACAGGGTGGTTACATTATGTACTGTAACAATTTAATTTGAGTGCTTCATCACACCATTTTCTACCATAAGATTTTTTTTTTTTTGTGCATGTAGAGATTGTCCTGCAACCCTGATAAGAAGGCAGAAGATGGATGGACTCATCACCTTTTTTCAGTGTTGAAGGACTTATGTGAAATTAGCTGGTCAAATTCTTATCACGGTGGGTGGTGTTGTGTTTTTACTCCTCCGACATAGTGGGTTTGTTAATGTGTGTCTTCAACAGCAATGTGCTGTACATAGGACTCAGCAAGTATTCTGCTTTCCTGTCATTGCTCAAGACATTTTGTGTGGGTGATTTGGTGTCTTTAAATTGCCCTGTGTGTGTGTGTGTGTGTGTGTGTGTGTGTGTGTGTGTGTTTGTTTGTTTGTGTGTGTGTTTGTGTGTGTGTGTGTGTGTGTGTGTGTGTGTGTGTGTGTGTGTGTACCATGTCCCCAGAAGGTAATAAAAATCTGACATTTTTATCTTGTGAGGACATTTGTTGTGTCCCCACAGGGGAAAACTCAATTTTATAAAAATTTCTGAATGAGATCAAAAGCCCAAAAGAAGCAAAAGTCTCATATTTTGTTGGGTTACTTATAGGTAAGGTTATGGCCGTCATCATAGTTACAATTAGGGTTAGGCCCATGGAAATGAATGGAAGGTTCCCACAAGATTAAAAGTAAGTAAGAGTGTGTGTGTGTGTGTGTGTGTGTGTGGGTGTGTGTGTGTGTGTGTGGTGTCTCTGGCCAATTTCACGCATAGATAATTTGTAAGCACGATCGTCCACATACAAGATCAAATCAGCCATTTTACTTCAAATCAAGTAGTCTGCCTATTTTCATCCACTGCTCCATTTATTTTTTATCGTTACTTATATTTTGTACTGTAATGCCAAAAAATCCAAATGCAGACACTTTTAAAGGATTTACATCACAGAGAAATAGCTGCGTAAATGACACGTGAAAATGATAGCAAATCAGGTTTCTCTCTCTTTTCAGTGTTGGCCACTGAACCTGAGATGCATACCATTGGCTTAGGTAGACACTTCCTGACAAAGCTATTCACACGAATGGTTCCTATGAACCAGCTGTCTCTACACCAGCTGTGATTTTGATTACAATCTACTCAATATAAAATGTAGTCACACCCCTTTACTTGATCACAGTGGAAACAATCCATTCACATACTGTATTTTTGTGCTATTAACTGTACCATGAAGCCACATTTTTTGTCTATTTTTTCGAATAAACACCACAGTACCATTTTAACTATAATGGGATTATAGTTGACTTGTGTGTGATAGAAGATGGCGTAGTTTGAACACAATAAAGGGGTGTGGCTGAGGTACGCTGCTGTACTCGTGCGTCTCGCAATGTCGAGATTTTCCCCGATTACCTGAACTCTCACGAATGCCCGAGTACAGCAGCGTACCACAGCCGCACCCCTTTATTGTGTTCAAACTGCACCATCTTCTATCATCAGCAGGAACTCCAGACAAAGTAACAGCTAAAGAGTAAATATGCATTTTATTATGGTATAAATACCAGGCAGCTAAGGCTAGTCAGATTTTAAAATGCAACCCCAGCGCCAGGAGAGTCTGTGCCCCAGGGGACATACCAACTGTGAGGTGACCCAGCACATCTGTGGGGAGGTATTAAGGTGCATAGCAGGGGAAGCAAGAACATTTACCATGGATTAAAGGTTTTATTTTTTTTTTTGCTATCTGCAGGGATTCTTTATTTAAGCTTATCTAATTAGTGTTCTAATTGGTGTGTATGTTGATTTCTAAGCTATAGGCTGCCTTTCCTATACACTTAACCAAGTCACAATTATTTTTCACTGCAGTTAAATTCACTCAAAATCGAACCTGAACAAAAAATGCAGTATTTAATAAAATCCTGATAAACTGACAAAAGGCAGCAATAAAGTTCTCAGAGACAGAGCCCAACTATCAAGAGTCGAATTTCAACTTGTTCGGTTTTATTTTGCATAAAGTAATAAATAAATAAGTTTTGAATCCTGTATTTTGCAGAAAAAACACTGCACCACTCCATACAATGTACAATATTTGAAAAAAATCATAAAAATAAAAGAATGGCTTACGCAAATCCTTGAGAATAGCCTTTGGGTCTTCAAGCATGTTCTTTATATTATATCAGATTTGCATATTTATATGAAGGGTGCCAGTACTCTTTGAGCTAACATTAAGTAATAATGTATCCTCAGTTATGCTGACATCACTGCCATATTCCCTTATTTTTCATTTTATGCTTTCTAAATTGCTAAAAATGTACCATTAAACACAAGGTCCCTGTATTTCTTCATTGTAATATAAACAAAACAGTAAGATCACTATTCATTTAATTTAATCTTCTAATTAATTGATTCATTAATTAAATTAATTTAATCTTTAAATCAAGCTTAATTCTTTCAGGGTTTATGGAGATAACTATTTTAAATAATTTGCACAAAAATGCCTTTTCTTTTATTTTCAGGTATTCCTGTTCTACAAATGAATTCTTACATAAACGCAAAATTATACAGTCCTCAACACACTTGATTTAATCTGATTATAACGCCACTCATGATAATCAGCAGTGGAGTCAAGTATAAATAAGGATAATAAGTTCTTAGCTGGAGTAAAAACCAACATATAGAAATAATTAATTCATTAATAAAAGCTACTTATCCAGCTCAGGACTGCAGTGAACCTGGACCCTACCCCAGGAGGCACAGCATACAAGGCAAGGCACACACACACACACACACACACACACACACACACACACACACACACACACACACACAAATGGTCACATAAGCTCTAAGTGACTGAAAGGTAGCCTACCGATCTCCTGTGCCTTTATTTAAAACTCAAACCAATTTTAGCCGTTCATAAAATTACCACCTTTATGAATTTGATAATTTATTAAAACGAATCGATATTTTCAAAATGGGTCTTTGTGATGCTTTGATTTTAATGGGTAATTTACAGTCCAGATAACCACTTCTTAGCTGCAATATTTGTTTTGACTTTATTTTTTTAAAAAACTATTTTTCGTTTAATACCATATTAAAACAACAGTAAAATTCCCCAGTCCATTCAAAACACATTTTGCTCTTCATTCTTCTGTAACATTAGGTAAATTAACCAACTGCTTTTTTCAGCTTAAGTTTTCAAAACGTCCAGTTTACACATTTCCATCCATCTATCCTTGCGTACTCACTTCCTCGGTACAGAGCGGACATTTGGAACCAGCTGACAGAGTATATACCATCCTCCTACGCCTTCATCAGCACACCTCCATCGGCACTTCTGTCCCGGCAGCCTCCGTCCTCAGCACTAGGCAGCAGCTCTGTGAATGCTGACCTCCGGCTGCAGTCAGAAGCACTCAACCATGACCACCTGCTCCGACTGGACTCGCGACTCCAGCATGGTGCTCTATCAATAAATCACTCCTCCCTTAATTAAGTTTTCATGGTTGGGCTATGGGTTTTTCATAAAACTTGTCAATCTGTAGCAATGGGACAAAAAATAAAATGGAGATATCATTTTAGCCTGAATTATTACAAAAATGAGTTCCCCACAGAACAATCGTAACTTTGAATATAAATAGTGAGACAATGAGGGTCTGACCTTGTTATAGCAACACAAAAGATTCTCTCAGAATTTTGCATGAACTTTTCATGACGGGAAAAAATATCTTCCCTCCGAGACGGCCTGTGAAATAAGTGATTCTCTCGCTCAGGGTCTCTGTGTCCAACATGATTAATTGGAATCCGTACAGGGAATAAAATGTACTTAAGAGGGTTACAAAATGAGACACAAACAAGCACAGGGATTTCATCCAGGGACACTTCAGCATTATGTCATCAGTATTAAGCTTAATCTGAAAGCCACCCCCCCATCCCAGCCACCCACTTCAAGGTCAAATGATCAAATATAATCCAGCCTACTCCTCATTCTAAAAAAAGAAGAGAAATTTGTAGCATGTTCAATTTAACATAATTGATTTATGTGTCTGTGTCATTTATTAGTATTAGTAATACTGGATTGAGTGATCTTCTGACACCATGACCTTACGGATATCCTGTCGGAGTAAAATAATGATCCCCTAGCGGTGGTTTCCTTCCAGTTCCGTGAAGGGTATCGCTCAGCCCTGCTGAAGTGCCGAATAATCACAGTCTTCCTAAAGGCAGGCAAAACCAAAGAACTGCCCACCATCTGATTTACTGCAGCTCAGGCAGACATGGAGCCGTTACCTTAAGCGGCTCTCGTTCTCGTTTGCGTCTGCTAAAATCCCGGGTGCCGGATGGCTGATCCCCAGAGGGAGAGAAGGAGAATCATTTATGTCAGTTTCGGCGAATGACTCGTCGGGTTGCACCCACATGATTTCCAGTGATCTTTCTGTCTTGATCAGGGTATAGCCACGATCACCATTTCAACCTCAAATTAAATCAATTAGCTGGTCACAGAGGATCAGTGAAGCTAGCGTGTCCGTTTCCGCTTGTGGCATTCTAGCCAATTATACTGCGTGCCCATTGTCGAACCCGTCAAAATGCTTTTTGCCCAATGGGAAATGAGGGGGGTCTTTGGCAAAGACTTGCAGTGTCTGACGTGGCTTTGTTTTTAGCAGCGTGGATGGCTAAGCTGTCAGATTTAATCAGAGGTAAGATTGAAAGGAGGAACTGGCAGACAGCTGTCTCATATAGAGAGAGATTCCCTCTAAACAGCTGGTTGGTGAATGTACCAGTTTGGTCATAATGTCGTATGTTTTATTCTCACCATTAAAGCGCAGTCATTTCACGGAAAAGACCCTTTGGTAATCTATGGTCTGCCAGGACACAAACTGGAATACCAAAAGCTAATTGGGCTACCGAAATATACGCCAGGGAAAACACTCGAATTCCCATCTTTCTCCAGCTAACACAGAATAGAGTAAATGACTATTGAACATTGTAGTTTTTAAGGCTTCAAGGCCAAGCTCTAATCCAGTGTGAAGTATAGTATTTTCATTCATACATCTAGAACCTGTTCCTATATATACTGAGCTTCTATATCCTGTCTACTAGCCCAATTCTCCTTTCCATGGTGTTAAGAGAACCACATCCCCTGGCTCCACCAATCATCACCAATTATCCACCCAATCACAGCCTTATGTTTGGGCAGTTTCCCTGCTTCCTGTAGCATTCCGCCCAGTGTGGGTAGAACAGTCCAACTCAGGCTGCTGTAGTCCAGTTGTCATACTTCTGCAAGTTCCTCTCTTAATTAACTTCCATTTTAAAGAACCAGTGATATTTTAACCATTATGACAGTTCAAGTAATAATAAGACTTGATCCCCCATCTGAGTGCCATAAATGGGATAATATGTGGAGATGATGTTAGCAGCTAACATGCAATTATGAATGTCTGATTATAAACAATACCAGTGGTTCTGTTTCTAACTGAGGCAAAGGGACTTGATTAAAATATCTAGAATGTCCACTGGAAACTTTGTTTAATACCATTGCATAAGTAGATATTTTGGCATTTATCCTTTATATCTGATTACCTTTGATTTTTATAGGAAAAAACATTGTACTTACATTAAACAATCATCCATCCACAGTTTAATCACTTATCTAGGTCAGGGATGCAGTGGGGCCTGGATCCTATCCCAGCGAATAGAGGACAGAAGGCTGAGATATCAGTCCATCACAGGACACTCACACTGGACAATTTGGTGACACCAGATAGATTAATCCTGTGTCATTGGAGTTTGGGAGGATGCCACAGTACCTAGAAGAACCCTACCCAACCATCGGGTGAACATGCAGACTTGACTCATATAGAGCAGAGGTAAGATTTAAACCCCCGTCCTTGGAGGTGTAAGGTAACTGGGGTACCCACCAAGCCAATGACCATATGACAGACATAATACAGTAAAACTGGATGAAATATGAAGAACATAACAGAGAAGATCAATACCATATTTAAAACCATCTAGCCTTGAAAAATATTACTTCTATTTATGAGAAAGGTAGTTTTTTTTTTTTTTTTATGGTAGACTAAACAAGGCAAGCTAAATAGAATTCTTCGTACACAAGTTCTTGAGTTTACTTTAAAAGATGGTCTGAAATTAGAATCATCTGGAGGGCTAGAAATGTAATTACTGTGCAGAGTAATAGTACAAGTCATCCAGCACCGAACATTAGCAGATCTGTTTTTTAGAGCCATCCTCATGAACCCTCACAAGGACACATCTTCTTCAACATAAGGAGCTCTGTGCATGGTCACTGGAAGTCTCCAAGAGGCTACCTCAATGTAATAGCATTGGTTCATAAGTACAGAACTTCTCCAGCTATACTCACTTTCTATTTACGATTGTGTAGTTTATTCAGTCTTTCATAGAGTGTTTTGACCAAGTCTAATTCTAACAGAGGACATTGGTCCAATTCTTGCCAGGTTTTAAGTAAATAACTATGAGCCAGACAAATATATAGTAAAGTGTCTCTCCAGAATGTTTAAAGCTGCATATTAAAATTTTTCAATTCTCCATGTCTCCTACACCATTTATCGATGCTTGTCTTGTGTCCTAGACAATTTTTTCAGCACTGTAATTCGTAATTCATAGTCAATGATGATATGGTGTAGCAGGATGTGTCCGGTACTTGAAGATCAAAGCAGTAGGAACTTTAAGTGCCAGTTTGAGGTTTTTATTTGCTATTAAACTCGCAAAACACTCACAAGTACACAAGTCTTATTCACGGTCAACTGTGAAACAGACTCAAGCCTCAAAATAAATCCTAGTCTTTGTTCATTCCTGGTTCCACAGCTGTGTTTATCATGTATGGGTTTGATAGCTAAACTGCCGGAAAGGTATTAAGAACATTGGTCTAATTTTCTGGCACAAACGTAATGTGTATCACTCAGCAAACAAGACAGAGTGGAGCATTGCAGTGTATGGCAGTGTAGTCACATCGATTTCACAGATTGTAATTAACTATTATTTTCTCAGGCTACAAATGAACGTTCACATTTTCCTCAGTAATGAACAATCACACTGAAACATAGATTTAAAAAAAACAGAGGGCAGTTGAAATTAATTCATCACTGCTAGTTTTTCCAAACAAGAAAGTCATGCAAAAGTCAGACACGGTGAGCATTTACAAAATTTCCAATCCATCACCACAATGAGGCAGATTAAAATCAAGTGACTCAAACACAAAAGTAGAATGTAATTCACACTTCTAACAAGCAGCCATCCAATTAGGGCTTGGGAGTGGTAAAAAAAGTGTTGCACAATTTAAGAAAACTAAGCATTATCTTAAACCACTGGGTAAGCTGTGATATACAGTAATTAAGCTGTGTTTTGTTACATAATGTGTTCAGCAGAAGTAATCCATGGGACCTTTTCAGGGAATGAGGCCCTCAAAGGAGTCACCAAGCTACTTTATTCAGCTCAGAAAGGCTTGTGAGTTTGTCAGCGTGCAGATTCCTTTGATATAGATATACAACTACTTACACTTGTTCTCCCACCCCATATGCTATTGTGTTGTTTATGGAGTCATATTGTTTAATGGACATGTGCTCCTCAATAACTTTCTTTATTGCGGATTTTCAGGAGAAAATAAAAGACAGTTACGCTCATCCGAAAGAAAGCCAAACGGCTTCCATCGTTAAGAAAATGTAAATAAGTTGCTTCTCTCTGTTCTTCTTAAAGACATTTACATGCAAATGTAATAGACACAAGGTCCACAATGTGGGATATGCACGATTGCAAGAAGGTCTAAAAAAGGCCAATTCCAGCACAGTGTGTAAATTAACACATCAGGATCTGTGGTGCGACAAATGAAGCTTCAAAGCCATTGTTGTTGCCAGCATTGACTGGTAGTTTAGGATCCTCTCACCCATCACAAGTTTTGAAGCCTCATTTGTCACATTGTTAATCAGAACATGACATGTTTATTAATGATTAATAAAAATGACTAGATGTTATACTTCTGTGTACTCATCACAAAAGAGAGTAAACAGTTTTAAGCGACAAATCTCAAATGGTAGTCTCGAAATTAATGTGGGAAATTAGTTGGATGAAAATTCTTACAATAACCCACCTAATGTTTAGGGATGACAGCAGCACCTTGCATGGGATTTATTTTAATTTCCCCCTTTTCTCCATCACAGAAATATGAAACACTTTTGAGGATGCCAAGGCTTTCGGCAAGGTATAGACAACTTCGAAATTCTACTGTGAGTTTGTCTGTCCTTCATGGTGTTTTTGTAAGGTCTTCCCAAACTGGAGAGAAATATCTGGCTCGGGGGTCCTTTGGCTCACATGGGACTTAAACCATTCATGCGAGAAACAGAGTGGCTGGGGTAAGCTCGCTGCCCCTCCCTGTGCCAAGGGGAGTGCCGTGACCAGAATAGCTGCCTAAGACTTAGGGGGCAGCTCGCACCAGTTTAGGTGAGAATTCACTCAGGTTTCCTGTCTTCGCATTCATATCCAGCTAGAAGACTGAAATGAACTGAAATAACTGTTATGTCAATCAGAGGATGGAAAAACGAGCTAAGCAGAGCACCAAATATGGGCATTCTTACTTCCTGGTAGATTTACAGCGCTACATGCATGCAGGGTGGGTACAGACGTGGGGCTCTGGGTACTACAAGCTTGAGTCCTTTATCTCTCCTGATTAAAAACCAGCACTCACACCCCACCATCTCACGTATAGGAAGGTGAAATAATTTCCCTGTCGCTGTCCACTGCTTCCGCAGAGATCTGGAGAATTAATGAACCCAGGAACAAAGTAAAGCATTGCTGTTGCCCAGCTTTTTTTTCCCGGAGCTCCAGACCTGATTCCACAGGTGTAGATTCGGCCGATGAGCAGAAGCAGCTCTCCAAGGTCCCTGAGGATTTAATCTCTGCTTTCAGAAGATTTAATGAGACCTGCTGAGGCATCATCGTTTCCATGGTAAGCGAAGAGGTACACTCACAGATACATCCACAATTAAACCCAAGTAGACAATGGAATGACCAATTCAAAATAAATGAAAAAAATAAACTCAACCATGACCAATATTGAATCTTTTTCTTTTTTCCAGACCAGTATAAACAGCTTGATGTTTTACTGGAGGGCCTCAGTTATGGAGAGTCAGCATGTGCCTCTGAGAACTGAACTAGTAGCCATGGGTTTTCAACCTTCCTTAAGCCAGACCCCTGAGCTAGAGGCCCTCTACATTAATGTGGGGAATTTCTATGCAGGGGGGTTAAAGGTCATCATCTTTCAATATTTCTTTATGTTCTGTAAACCGGATGATAATACCTGGTTCTTAAAGCCCAAGTTTAAAACTCCTTCTTGATGCTGCCAGCCTGTGTAGTTTCACAGCATGCTGCCTCTTGCCTTTACCAGGTCACCCTCTCGGAGTCAAACTGTAAGTGGAGGGTAGGGTGTTTCATTTCAGAAAGGGGGGGGGTGTTGACACTCAAGAAATGCCCGTGAAAGAAAAAAGGAAACTGAAATTGTTTCAGTATTAATGTTAATGGAAGTAGATTGCTCTCTCCGTGTGCTTAGCTCCACTAAGAAAACTACACCTGACTGTGAAGATGTCTGAATACTGTCCTGTCCCCTACCCTCTTTAGCAAATAGCCCCAAAGCCTTCACGGCTGGCTGCACAGCAGATGGAGCATGAGATGTATGGAGACTCAAGCCCACTTCGCAGTGAGCCCAATTTCCTCAGCCTGCCCCTTTCTGGTTGCCCAGGTCTCCTTGTGCATGGACACCCATAGTAACGCACTTGCTGTCCAACCCTATCATCTCCCTCTGTCAAGTGCTGCCATGAACCGCCAGATCTTTGTACACCCTCCTGCTTCTCCTCTGGGCTGAGCGTCGCGTGTGTATCTTCACATACAGACCGGAGCCATGTTTCACGCTCACCTGACTGTGCAAGATCAGCTGCATTTGTTCAGAGATGTGCTGGTGACACAATTAGTGTACATGGTTGACCTACATGAAGGTTGCAGTTAGCTGTAAATATATGACAGTTCCAAAGTGATATTGTGCTCACTAGCCTGTGTGACCCTAGAGATTAAATGGAAAATCCATAAGGTTACAAATATTTATATACAGTATTAACAGAAAAAGACAGGAAGCATTCTTGTGTTGTCATCATAATGGGGGGTGATCTTTAAAAGTAATTTGTTTTGTTCTTTTACAGCACCCTGCATTTTTAAAATGAATTGGCAGACCCTGTGTACAGTATGTCTCCATTGTGAGAGCCATAGAGTAGTGTCGGCCCGTTTTAGCATCCTCAGTCTACACTGGCCAATGAAATTCTTGATGTTAAAGCTTCTCTTCTCACATTGAAGCTAAGCCTGAAACTGTTCGCCAAGATTCTAACTAGTAAACAAGCATGTATTAACAGTAGTGTCATATATAGGGTGGAAAAGCTGAATCATTCAGGGCTCCTGGATGTAGAGAGTGGCCCTGGCATGTTCCAGCTGTCTTGGGTTGTGGGCCCAAGGTGAGCTTTTGTCAGGGGTGCCAGAATTTTCAGCCTCGCTGTTATGCACCAACAGACATACTAGATTTCTTTTTGGGCAGGATTTCCATACGGTGCTGGGCAGAGTACACCGTCGACAGGACTCTGGTCCATCTCTCTCTCGACACTCAAGCGTGCACGTTAACACTGTAAAGGCTAATTAGATTTTCCAATTTAGAGAAAAGAACTATCCACACACAGTGCAGGACCAGGTTCAAGCTCTCAGTCCTGCGAATGTGAGGAGACCAGGCCACCTGCCACAGTGAATAAAGTTATGCATCCTTACCCCAATTCCATTCTGAGATGAAGAATAGTACTTCTAGAACTACTAGAATACTCCTTTCCCACTAATTTGGGAAAAAAATTCATAGTTACACAACATTTAACTGCTGTTTGATATCATTATTGGCCTCCTCTCTACTGTCTTTAAGAAAGACCTATCTCTTATGGCCTCGGTTAAGGTTTCAAAAAATGCTGACCTTGTCAATCCCCTAAAGATGTCATTTTCTTTCATCTTTTACCAGTCCGTTCCATATATAGGACTCAGTTCACTCATCTTTTCCATTTATGACACAGACAGGTTCCAGTAAGTGCTTAGTATGGAAATACTTCAGTGTGGCAACTCTGGAACACCAAGTTGTAAATAGATAAAATGTTTATTTATCTATTCTCCTCAGAGCCATATGTATGGGAAAGGAATCATAGTGAATTGAAGCGTTACCCTATAAATATCGTTTGCACTGGACTGTCAGATGAGCTCAGGGTTGCACCACAGTGGCATACCAACAGGTGTCATTGTGTGGTTGTTTCATAACCTGCATGATCTGTATGCTTTGCTGGTAATTGATATGTCTGTTAGACCTGTCAGGGTCACTTTGATAATACCTCATCCAACCATTTATAGCACCATGTTGTTAAAACCCCAGTGACCCAACCAGGAAAAAAAAAAAAAACATATCTCTGAAATATTTGTTTCCATGTTGTTTCCAGTTTCTTTTTTCTGTCATTTACTCCGTGAATGTCATGTTTGCTTGCTGTGCCTGTGTGTAGCTTGAAATAAAAACAAAATGGTGAAATAAATATTGTAGCCTCTTTTTGTTACTTATCTGTGTATTCCCAAGCGTGCCGATGCACTGTTGAGTAATAACACACCCCTAGGCAACATCAACCCCGCATTAATTCCTGGTTGGGAATGACCCCGACACCACAGAAAGTCTCGTATCGAAGGACAAAGGAGGCCCCTCATCCTAATCATGATCATTCCATTTATTTTAGGGTCTCAGAGACAACAGGTGCCACAAAACCATCAATAAGGCTTTCTGTCTGCCGGTAGCCAGCAGTGAGAAATGTTAGGCTCTGTCACTTTCTGCTCTCCCGCATGGTTGAGTCTGACCTGTCGGGTAAGAAGAAATCTTCCAGCTTGAGAGAACAGCATTGTGGGGAAGCGTGCAGGCTCCGCCAACATACTGGGGGGCTGGAATCAGAGCAAGACTCGTGGAAAACTGGACGCCTGGATTCTGATACTATCAGGAGGTGATTAAGAGCCAAAGTAAATCATCCTATGGAATGCGAGGGATAATCACTAAATAGGCTATATGCTTGTGCATATACCTCATTACAGAAGCCTTGAGACATCACTGTGCTCTGGATCAGGTTTTGCATCTCATATTTTTCTATTAATTGTCTTTCACAGACGTGGTTTACAGAGCATCAGGGAGCTAGAAGAGAGAGACAAAGAGAAAGTGTCCTTTTCTGACCATGCTGTTTACAGAAGGGAAACGCTACAATCCGATAATATTAACAAAAGTTCCATTAGGATTTATTATGCTTTATAAACACTACGATGGAAGCTTGCTGTTCTTCTGCAGCACCCTCATTTGGAAAATCTAAAAGATGACCTTGTAAGGCCCAATGACTCTCCTGACCACTGAGATTGAAGGACATATATACTTTTTAGTTCATTTACCTCCATGTCTGTCCATTACCCCCTCCTTCAGCCCACTCCCTAGCATATTTTAATCTCTGTTAAAACAAATCTTCTTTCTAAATGTGATTAATGGCATGTACGCAAGAATCAGCATGGCACCTGTTTGTTCAAAATCCAAGCCGTCCTCATTGAAATAACACACTGGGAAAATTATTTATTTATTTGCTGGCTTGTACATGTCACTCAGTGACACCTTTGATTTTATCTGTACTTGTTAAATGTACTATAATTAGTTGCTGCAGGCATTGTTCTTTTCACATAGGCAAATGTATCCTAAGTGCTTTTCAATTACTGGCATAACAAACTATCTTTTTCAGCGATTCACCACATCAGCTGTCACTGACCTTCAAAATAAGCTTCAGCACCATCGTAAAATTCCGTTCCCTTTGCACTTTTACGTGAACTTTCCCATTTCTCCCCATGAACTCCTCGAGTGCCTTCAAATAGACGCTGTGAAGCACTGCAGCCTGATTGTATTCCTCACGTCCAGCCTTGTCGGTTAAGGCCTGACAGACGTCACAACAGCACATCTTTAGCTCCAAGAGAACGGCAATTTATGATGCAAGAAAGTGGTTTACCCCCGGCAAAAAAGAGTTGTTCCTACTTCTATTTTCCTGCCTATCAATTTGCACTGCACCAACAATCCAGACTTAGTATTACTGAAAAAAAAAGAAAACAGGACCATGGAGTACAACAGGAAAAAGTCTCAAAACATTTGGGTTCTGAAGAGGAGTGATGTTAAATACAGATGGTCTTCAAGTTACAATGGCTTGAGTTACGATTTTTCGACTTTACGATGGCGATAGCAATACGAGAATTTGTAAAAATTTGCATAAAATATAAATTTTGAATTTGTTGCGCCAAGCGAACGTCACTGTGTGGGCCTAGCGATGCAGTACGATACGTTAGGATGATGCTGTGGACTCCCGCCTTGAGAGATGCCTCAGTTTTGCTAGCAATCGGGAAAGCTCAGTGATCTTGTTGCCACAGCGTGCGTTTTTTTTCTGTATTTATTAACAAATTACCATTTATTAACAATTATCATTGATCACTGTTCCCTGAGACTTTGGGTAGACTAGGCTTAGGTTAGGTATGCTATGCTTATCTTAGGCTAGGTCATTTTCGATTTACGATATTTTCGTCTTAGGATGCGATTTTCGGAACAGAACCCCATCATATCTTGAGGACCATCTGTATGGTAGCTGCACAGCAATCTAAAACTGACTGTCCTGGAGCCACGCACGGCCCTTTAAGAGCAACGCATAGCCTCACATGCCAAATATATGTTAACCTGCTAGCACGTTTAGTCAAGGTACCAAATGTCTTTAAAACTGCTGCTACTAATCCATGGTTCCTGGTTCCTTCAAAATTTTTACTGTGCTTCATATTTAATTTACTCTTAATTGGTTTACTATTTTCTAGCAGGGTGTGTAGGTTGATTCTGGTTAAGTACAACTGATTCCTGGATTTATCTTTTCCTCTTTGGAAAGTTTGACCTGTTCCATTGTTGTCTGTGTAGGTTCTCAGTCATCCAGGTCATGGTAGTCTTGAGTGCTTAAGTCAAACTCAACTGGACTTCTTTTAGGTTCTTGAAGATGTTTCACCTCTCATCCAGTTCGGAAATCTGTTGGGGAGTCCCAGGTATTTAACCTCTCATGGGGTTGTTACCTTGGAGCCTCCCCATCAGCTTTTAGTACTGAAGAAGCCTTTCGGATGAGAGGTGAAACAATTTATTTATTTAGGCACTTTTGTCCAAAAGGATGTTCAGCAAGGCAAGTGCATCACAAGCATGCAGCAGTTAAGGGGCCAGTTTAGCCATAAGTGCAGCTAGGCTGAGCTTTCAATGAGGGCCCAGTAACAAGTGCACATTAGGGTGGGAGCACTAGCTGCTGTACATTAAACATCATTATAAAAACCTAATAGAAATACTAATAAATCATACACCATGAAGTGAGAGCCTCTCCCCATACCTCTTACAGAGAATGCAGTTCTTCAAAAGTGCAGTAGTAATAATCCCTTCCAAAGCAATGCTATAACATGTTCAAACAGATGAAGAGTCACTGGTCAACTGAAAATATGCAAAAAAAAAAATTTCTCTCCATTAGAAATAAAAAAATATATTGTCTAAATGTGAGAGGCAATTATAGATGTTAAATGAACATACATGCTTCTGCAATATTTATCGACAATAATCACTGTGTTCAATCCAAATTAAAGCAATGTGGTCAAAAAGCAGGAGGCACTGGTGGACTTTACATGCTGCAAATGTCCTACTATATCATAAGACTGCGGCTCTGTTACTGTGCTCTTATCTACCGCATTTTCCTGGATCACCATGGTCTTATGTGTTGAGGAACAGCTAGAGATGATTCTTGATCTGATCTTTACGTTTGGCATTCAAAATCTTACTTTTGTGTTATACTTTGTAATCAAGGCCATTTCTCATGTCCGGTCTATGTTATTATTTAACAGAGTTCAGACATTGTAGTGCTGGGAATGTTCACTCTTATCTAAAGCTTCTTTTTGAGAGTATACTTTATGAAATTTGCATTTTTATTTCCTCAGCTCTGATAGGGGCAGCTTAAACACCAGTTGTCCACATGGAAGTGAATGTCCTTATCAGCATCTTCAAAAGGTTAAGGACACTCAATGAATTGTCTAAGAATTGCTGCACTATACATCCAAGCAATTCAAGTTCTGCGTCTCTCCGGGGATTTTGATTGAAGCGAATATGTTTTTTCCCTTTTTATTTTACATCATTGACTCATTGCTGTGCATTTTTCTGTTGTGTGTGTGTGTGTGTGTGTGTGTGTGTGTGTGTGTGTGTGTGTATGTGTGTGAGTTTCATGTGGTTTCACAGTTATCATTGATGTGCAGATAAATCATATGCCTGCAATACATATTGAGTGATTAGCAACTAGGCTCAAAGATGGCTGCCCTCCATTACCATGACTATGTAGTTATAATATTTTTCTTAATTTCCGATGCCAATGAGTCATGAAAGGCATCAAGCTGAGACATAGTGATCCAGGGTGGGCTGAATGACTGTGTCAGCTCATAGGGTACTTTACATTAATCCTTCACAATTTAAAAAGGCTTATGACCCCACAACAGCCCAGAAAACAAAGTCACCATTCTGAAAGGAAAAATACCTTACCACCTCTCTCAGCATGGAAAAGAAACATCACCAAGCACTCCAACTTCTGGAGCGTCTTGGCATATGTTCATGGAGTACTGGACTCCTCAAAGCTCTTTGTGAGCAAATGAATCAAGTTTATTACTTGGGCTGTGTTCATCAAAAGCTTTGATGGAAGAACTTTCTCTAGAATTCTCTGGAATAAAATGGAAAAAAAAAAATCAGGTAAAAATGTATGCGTGTGGCGACTGTTTCAGGTCTTTTTTGAAAAAAAAACACTCATCACAGCAGGATGGTACCAGTCAGGTTCAGGTGACTGCAGAGGTAACAGATGGCCCTCGGGCCTCCAGTTTGTTGGTGGGGATTCCTCAGCAGTCACCACAGCCAATGCTGGCAGGCTTTTATCTGCTGATTCCAGGATGGAGAGAAAGGCAGTCAGCTGATCGATGAAAGTTCCCCTGTCATTTCACTGGCAGTTGAACACGGCTGGCTAGTTTCTGCCAGCTGCTGTCTACTTCTGGTATCCTGTAACCTTTTCACCACGTGTTATCTCCCGTCCAACATCTGGCCCCACATCACATGATGCTGTTCCTCCAGGGTAACCATAAACTCCTTTGGCAGAAGTACTACTGCACCATGCAGGTACCTTGCATCCAAGTGTACAAAAAGAAAGTGACAGAACAAACCACTGCAGCTTGATGCCTCTGGAAGAGCCGGTCTTCTCCATTGGTCTCCGATGTCCCTCTGGTGACAAATTCTCACTGCTCCACTGCTAAATGATTTTATATCAGAAAGAAACAGCAGTTCATGGATCGCTGGTGGGACATTGAAATACTCACTCTGTCAGCGTTCTTTATTAAAATGCATTTCTGTGTCCATCGGCCCCAGATTGGGAGCTTCTTGCCACATGTCTTTTAATGCTCACCTGAAGAGAGGTTCATACGTCTGCTGGCTGGAGCTCTAAGGAGTGCCATCAAGGCGTTTTTGTGGTGCTAGGTCTGCATTTGGTGGGGGGAGAAAAGCTTTTGGGGCAGGACATGCAAGTCAGATTAATTCATCACTGCACATTACTGTTTTTTCTTTATTTATTAAAACAGAAAAAACACCTGGTTACTCAATTGCAGGTTTTATACCTTATATGTAGAGAAATGATTCCTTACCTCAGCGGATGGGAATCTGATCAAAAATTAAAAAGAAAAAAATTAGGAGTAAAACTTGGGGATTATATAGATTCATTCCACTATCTTAATTACAGTGTTGACCGGAAAATTGAATACCACAACCAAAGATTGTCAAGTCTAGATAGTCCTTGTCACAACAAACAAGTGTTTAGTGTTACGTGTAGGCAAGAGTGGGTGTGATTTAAGGGTCTGTCTGAGTATGAAATGTCAAAGGTCTCATCTATTTTAATTACCATGATTAGAGGCATTTTACTCCTCAATTACTGCCTTAATCCTGCAATGAGTATGAATATATATGAATAATTTATCAGAATAGGAATTCATTTGTATGCTGTGGGCAACAAATTTTTGTCATTTTTTTGACATTTCACTCTCCGGTATCTTCTAAACAATTTATAGAAATGGTTCTCTTGGGTATTTTTAAAGCCATGATGACACAAATGAACAATCAGATTGATAGCATTTGCATATGACACTTTTAATGACTGCCATGACAAATGCTTTATTTTCCTTTTTACAAGGCAGGTAGTGCCATGTTAAACAGGGAAGTACACAGACAGGCAGTGTCTAATGAGACAATTACATGAAACAGAGTTAATTCTTCTGAGAGACATATATTGCCCTTGTAACATAAATTTAATTCATTTGAAGTCCAAATTACGCTAACAAGCCCATTCAAAAAAGAGCTGTCGCATAGCAACCACACAAATAACGTTTGAATCTCTTGGAATGCACTTTCCTTTTGTTTTCCTTCTCATTGTCCTCATCGCTCAGGAAAACAGGCATTCCGTGCAGTTTGGAGACCTGAAGGAGAGACTCGACCAGGATACAACAGGGTGAAGAGCCCAACACTGTCTGCATGAAACAAGTACCTTCCTCTCAATTTACACTTCCTATTCTCTATTAGTGTGAAATTTCAGACGTAAAGTTACAGAAGACTAAAATGTGATATTTATGGATCAAAAAACCCTATTCTGTGATGAATTATGATACAAATGAATACATTCAATGGTGTTGTTTTGTGGAGAAAAAAATGTAATGTGAAATCACCAAAGAGCCCTATGTTATATGATTGAAAACGCATCTGCAAAATAAACTTAATTTAAATTTGCCATATGAGGTAACGGGACTTTAATAACAACAGCAGACATGCAACAAAGTGGCTAATGTTTCTGACACACGGCTTAGTGTTTAAATTATTGAACAAAATCTTGAGCATGCTGATTTTTTCAGCCTGTGATTTATAGTTACTATCCAAAATGCACCACTCTCTGTGCCAAAGTGTGTGTTTGTCTTTCTCTGCGTTTCTGTCTGGAATTAGCTGTCTCATAATTCCCTGAGTTGCCCAAACCCGCTAAACCACACATCCCAGCCAATGATTGCGCTTTCCTGTACATTCTGATCTGTCACATGAACGGCTGCAGTTCAAGCTGTGAGTTTACTTTCAATGAGATGCTTGGTCAGGTACTCCTGTACTTAAGAGTAAGTTTGACAGTAAGTAGCAGCGCCAGCCAATTAGGAACACAGATAAATAATGGAAGAGAAATACTTTATTCATCCCAGTGGAGAAATTGGGTAGTTTTCACGTACCCCATCTTGATTGTCATGAAAGACTCACACGTGCAGTTGGGGTTGCTGTAGGGCCCAATGGCAAAACAATTACTCTGCCGGCCATAATATTAAAACCCACAGATACCTAACCCAAGTAGTTACACAACACCCTAATAAATAACACTGAACAAAAAATTACACAAATGACACAAGACACTGAATCACGAGACAAGTAGCAAAAGCGTCAGGGTGTAGAGAGGGGATTATTAACAGGAACGTTTCTTCATGAGCTGATGTTAAAATTTACAGCCCCAACACCCCGGGACACAATTCTGCATCGCTTCCTGCACTAGTGTATTCCAGGAGATACACATTTGTGACATATTCGAAGTTCACGCAGAGAAAAAATAAAAACTGAATTGCGCATCTCAGTTTGATTCAGCATATCCTATTTTGAAGTAATTTTATTTAAATAACAAAAATGCATTTTGACACGTCATGAATCGGATGGCACCCTGGCAGACTGGAGGCATTTTGTACCGGTAATCTTGCAAGCGGCCCTCTGTGTATCCTCAACAGCTGGTCTTTTCTCAAAGAATTCATGACATTTGTAATCCAAAAATATGCATGACAGTATTAATCCATTTAAACACAAATTGAACCCGAATACATTCAGTCTCGCTGCAAGCTGAACTGAGGGTATATGACAGTCTCTGTGCACTGAATAGAAGTACTCTGACAAAACGGACAAAGTGATCTGCAAATGGCAAGTTAGGAAATGGGCAGTAAAATGTATGGGTGATAGATTTGGGTCATTGAAAAAGAAAAACAAAATATATATACATTTCGTATTACCTCTAGGATACATATTGCTTGACTGAATGTTTTCATAGGTTCAAACGTTTGATATTTTCTGTTTTCCAGGTTGCTAATGTAACAGATTATATCTGTAACATAATAAAATATCACATTTGACAATAAAAGTATGGCCTTTAACCCAAAAAATGCAGCTATTTTAATGTATATTAAAAATATGCATATGTGAATAATTATGAATGAATAAACACAAGAGTAAATCAGAATGCATTCAGGTCAAAGTCCTCCTACGTGTTTTTTCTCTGTACGTCACATCGCTTCTGTGTCAGCCTGAAGTTGGCAGACTCCTTTCCTCCAAATGTCGATATTTTCATACGCTTGCTAAGTTACTTTATCAAACATATGTATTATTACTATTAAACTCTTGCAATAGAGGCAGCATGGTGGCTGAGTGCTTAGCACACCTGTCTCACAGCGCGATGGTTCCAGGGTCAGTCCTTGCCACTGATAGGGGCCTTTCTGTGTGGAGTTTGTATGTTCTCCCCATGCCTGTGTGAGTTTCCTCCCATATTCCAAAGACATGCAGGAAAGGTCATTTGGCTACTCTAAATTGTCCATGGGTGTTTGTCTCTGTAATGGATAGGTGTCTTGCCTTTCATCCAAAGTCAGCTGGGATTGGCACCAACTTCCCCATGACCCTAACAGATGAGTGGTTTTGAAGATGGATGGAATATTTGCAGTGTCTTTTAGAACCAGTCATTTTAAACTCAACAACTTGCTACCATATATGGAGAATATATATGCATACATATATATACAGTACTGTGCAAAAGTTTTGAGTCACCCCTCATTTCATATGCTTCCCAAGAGCCAGACTTGTATTTTTTTAGAGGAATAGTTATCTAGGCTTCCTGAAGGACTTTCAAAGTTTTTGGCTCTCATTTTCAGTCCGGTCTCTGTACCTGACCAGTTTCAGAGGAATGTTCTTTGTTTGTTGAGCCCCACAGTGACCTACGTATGAATCATTCAAACATAACAAAGCCATCTAACTTAAGGCATGAACCAGTGAACACACAGGTACAGATGATTATAGATGATCAGATGATGTTGCAATAAATCACTGTACCTATTGTCCAATTTTCCTAGCAGAATATAAAGAAATGATGGGGTGGCTCAAGACTTTTGCACAGTACTAAATATATATATATGAAATTGAAAATCATCTGAAATGTTAGCTGCAGCAATGGTAATCATTCATTGAAAAAAATAGTTGGATATTAACAAAGTTTTGAGTCTGAAACATTAAGGTAATTACACTCTAACTACTTACAGTTCAACTAGAGGGATTCTGGCAGTAAAACATGGTTTCAGCACATCCTGTTATATTACGTTGGTGTTGGAACGTTGTGTACTTCCTTTCTAAGCATCAGTGGTGGTTAAGACAAAAGACCTGATCTGGGGTCAGGCATGGTAACCTCAAACGCTCAGTATGCCGCTGTTCACAATGGCTGAGAATTAGGATGAAGAACCAAAATAATAATAATAAAAAAACAGGGAATACATGTTGCCTCAATTTCTCAGAAATTGAAAACAGCATGGAAAATTGGGAAGGGGAACTTTCAGGCATATCCTTCCAGGCAGCATTTTGTGATCCATCCCACTAAGATGACCGTGTTGGCTGTCGTGCAGCTCTGCGAGGGTAAAGATGACAGTACCTGACCAATCAGCACCTTCTTAGGAGTGGACAGATAGTAATCCTTCAGCAATTTGGACAGGACAGATGACAGAAAGCAAGGTGCCGTGGGGGTTGCTTTGGTAGGACACTGAAGGTAAAGGTAATTCTTTTTAGAAATTAGCCCCCCCCAAACACACACACACAAGTTTGCATTCCACCAACCCCTTAGATTCACTTGAGGAAGGGGTGAACACCACCCTGTAGTAGTATACCATATCACTAAAAAAATGCCCTGATAAGTTGGGGTTATTGTTGCAGCATCCATCCATCCATCCATCCATCCATCCATCCATCCATCCATC
>JAACJT020000007.1:15673965-15697586 GCA_009936485.2 Gymnarchus niloticus
AGGGGACGGCAGAAGATGAGATGGATAGACAGTGTAGTGGAAACAATGAACATGAGTTTGGGCAGGCTCCAAGAGGCGGTGGAGGACAGGGCGGCCTGGCGTGCTGTGGTCCACGGAGTCGCGAAGAGTCAGACACGACTGTGTGACTAAACAACAACAACAACAACAACCTCAGTGCTTGGTTCACGTACAATTCTAAAAATGAACTAATTCATATTTAGCCTATCAGGATTCCATCCGGAGACACTGAAGCCCTAAATCCCAAATCTTGCATAGTTTGTGTCCATAATATTTTTATTTAATCCCTTGACTTTATATTTATATTCACATGAAATAATTCATTCAACCTTTTAGGCCCCAAGGCAAAATTACCATGGCAGTGTTCATCTCCCAATTATCCATTATGCTGGAATTCACTGAGTAGAAAAGTTAATGATGAATCAGGATGAGGATTCTTCACTGGTCTCTGTAAATCTCCATTCTTAGCTTCAGCACAACGTTTGCCCAGTCTGTGTCTTAATGTTTTATAATCAAGGCCAGTCAGCAATAGGTAATGTGGCATTAAGGGTCTTTTTGCAAGACAGAAGTTGAAATCCCGGCAAAGGAACTGATGTTGTACCCCTGAGACCCCATTAAGTAAAGTAAAGTATCCAATGGTGAAAATGTATAAAACGTTGCATCTCCTATGACACCCATCCATTCTTAGCTTGCTGCAGAGAACGCATTGATCGATCAATGTAACCCAGTCTGATCATTCCAGTCATTTACTTTCCAAGGGTGAAAAGCATAATGAAATAAATGGGAAGTGATAAAAATTACAATGCAGCGTTAAGCTTTCCAGCCATTGATGGGCATGATGCAGGATGTCCTGAGATGTGTTGAGGTATTCGAACAACCTCCAGTATGTTTGGTTATAAATAGGAAACCCTAAATCCCCAGGGACCGTGGAAATGCTAACTCCCCCCAGCCATCCAGATGCATTCGGAACTAACACACTGTCAGAATGATTAAGAGCTTGTGGAGGTGACAGCAGTGCACGTCTGACATTATGCTCTGCCTTAGCTTTTGTTCTCTGGCCTGGGGCAAGCACTGGGTTTGGGGGAAGCTGCTGCACATGGGGAGTTTGGCGTCGGTGGTCGAATCATAGCCAATGGCGACCCTGAAATGCTGCAACTCAGAACAGGGCGATGAGAAGCACAACAACAGCGAAAAACAACAATGATCATGATGATGGCGAACATCTCAGGTGACTTGTGTAGCTGACAGGATCTCAGTGCAGGTAGCCAAGGGGGGTGGTGTTGACATGATCGGGGATGGAGTTAGAGGCAGGAAGTAATAGCTCAGATGGAATTGTGTGATCGCCCATAGCCATGTGGTGGAGGCCTTATAAATGTAACCACGCTGTTACTAGTGAGAGCAAAGCTCTGAACAACAGTGGAGTGTAATGACATTGAAGGTGCATACATCTTTCTGAAGGAATAAGACAGGGAACCAGGTATCTTTTGGGCAGGGTCATTGGTCAACTCCCCAAGTTCTTGAGTGACAAAATAATTCCTTCTCCTCCTGACAACCACCACAGCTTCTGACATTTAGTGAACTTAATACACCAGCACATATACAGCACATACCAAAATACAACAAAGAATGAAATGCAGTTATGAAAGTAATAAATAGTATTTTCATCAACAATTCAAGCAGAAATAGTGGTTTTCTGCATAAATTCAATAACTCTGGTTATACCTGGCCTTTTCTCTTTCAGGCAATATGATAAAGTAAGGTAGAAAGCCCCACAGAAAGAAAAACAAATATTGCATCATAATTACTAACACCTGCAAGACTCAGACAAAGATATGTGTTTAGAAGATAGATGGATTACTGAAAAAAGAGAGTAGGAGAAACCCCGTCCACAATACATCCATCGACAACAGATCTGAATTAGTTTTTCCTAGAGAAAAAATATTCAATAATCATAAATAACTGGAGGCTGGAAGTAGAGGGCTGCTCATAGACTGGCTTTGCCTATCTAAATCTCAGCTTTCTTCTTTGGCATTTAAAATGACAAGGAATTGATGTAGACCCCATGCTGGATAATCACACAGCATAATGATTCATTGATCAATCATCAGAAAGTCAAGCACGCACTTCAGATAGTCTTCTTGGGAACAGCGCACCTGCAAGTTTCTTTTTGAAGAATAAAGATATCTATAATTCCATAACTTCATAGTGGACACCAGTGAAGAAGGTCTGCAAGCATGTGTTCATCTTTAATCAGATCTACGTAGATGCCTCGCTGGAGGGTCTGTTAAAAGAGAAACTGGAGGTTCATTGCAAAGCTGAATGACATCTCACCAATGAGTTTCCAAAATGGGTCAGCAATTGTTTACCTGACAATACTGTCAGAATGATTTGTTCAGTCAGATTTTGGAGTGATGACAAGCCTTTATGAGCATGCGAACATTACAATTTTTCTCATCTCTTATTTATGTGTGACCTACAACACCATAACTGCTTATTTATAAGCAAAATTTCAATATCACAAGTGATGGCAAAATCTTCAGTGTGACAGTAGGGGAATTCATTTCAGTTCACTTATCCACCGAAGAAGATCATCTGTGAATCAAATCTGATGAGGAGAACGAATCACAGCAGGTATAGAATTTGAAGGGCGATATTACACGGGATTACTGCTTCGGTGTTTTTCGTTGACAAGCTCACTGGAATGGCGGTCAGGTTCTCTGCCTCGCAGCCGCAGCAGATCCATGTGTCCTTAAGCCGGTATAGGGAGATAAGGTGTGGTGTGTTGGGATTCTGTCACTATTTGCATTGTTGGGGAATATTCACGTCCCTCAGGCAATATGCAGAGAGGGAGCCAAGAAACGCCAGATGCTTGAAAATCTTTCGCACACAAAAAATCATGTCCATATAGATATATACATGCACAGAAAGACAAACGCACTCCTGCTTCTCTTCCCAAGGTCATACTAATGTCACTCTAAAGGTCACCCAGTGTATGGCACCTCAGTGTCAATTGCTGACGGGAAAATGGCTAAATTAATTCATTTCCTTGAGTCCCTCCAGTACACATTCTGCTCAACTAACAAGTCGCAACTCTAACATTGTCAAGAAATATCACGTTATTTATTTCCTACAGAAGCGTCACTATCCAAATCAGTCCGCACTTTAAACTTGTATTAAGGGATCATTTCAGGAGAATTTTTGACTGTCTAGCTTTTTTCAGAGGTTCCTCATTGCACTGTAAATATGGATCCTCTATTTGCTGCAGCAGCATACTTTCTCTGCTCACCTCTTTCCTTTTTCCTGTCCTTATTTAGGACTGGCTTGCTTTTCTTTTAGCCCCGGTAAACATACCCAGACCCACGTCCAGAATCCTTTTCACCTCTTGCACCTACATCTTCTGAGCGTATGCCAAAATGGTTGCCGTTTGTTTTCATTCCCCTCTACAGGTTTTGTTCAACTTGTCTCCAGTCCTGTACCAAATTAAATACCCTCTTACTTACACTGATTCCCATGTGATGTGCATTTGATTGCCATGGCACCCAGAGCCAGTAATACAAAGAAATGATACCATCTGCAAGAGCAGGAGCTCAAAATTACATATGATTTAGAAAATAATGTGTGAGCATTAAAAAAATTTAATAAATAAGGACGTGAAAACATAGTGACACGTGATTTAGATGCTTATAAATTGGATTATACCTGGAAATTGCACATCCTTTGCTCTCGTGGTTGTTGGTACAAACAGATATTGATAATCATTTAAATATACAAACAATTAATCAATAAGGAAGTCCACAGCAAAGACCAGGACATCTGATAAACCACATTCTGTTGCCAAGGGAGAAGAAAATCCATGTGGTTAAGACCACTGGAATGGGGTATGTCTACAGGATGAAATAATCCTTATAGCTAGACAGGAAATACTGAGCCTTTGAGTCAAACAGTATATACAGTAGCAGGGTTACAGACAACGATACACGCATTGTGTGATGCTGATTTTTCTGGAGTGTGGTTTTATGTGAAAGCTGACTCTGTGGAGTCATTGGTGGAAATCTGACAGCTTTTCTGGCAGAAAGGGAAAAAGGCATCAAAAGAACTATCTGTGAAGCACTAGAACATGGCTGTTCAGCCAGCAGACAGACAGCACTGTTGGACTGGTGTTCGACGTAACTGCAAATTACTCTAACTGCAGACTTAAGATAGTAAAAAGAAACGTAGATTTTGAATACAGCAAATAGATAGTTTTATCCACTGCTCTTTGTACTTCTCTTCAAAATGTTTTCAAATTAGCATCCACAGTACATCACAACAAAAATAAAAAAGGAATGAGGACCAGAAACAGAATTTCTTTTCTCTAGAACCAAAGTTATAGTTTCACTCGACTGCTCTGCTGATAGAACCTTGAGAAATATACATTTGTAATATAGGGTTTGTCTATGTGTTAGACAGAGTGAGAGCAGGAGACCTGGAGTTTGCACCTTAGCATCAGCGCTGGGTACATTTTAATGCCGTTCAAGGAATCGTGTTTCACTCTTTAAAAATCAAATATATTATGGTATATGTGGCTGCCCACAGATGAACTGAATCTGAATAACAAAGAGCCTCTGCTGCGAGCAGAGGCTGTTGTGACATTTCGGTGTGTCATTGGATTCCGTCGTTGTGTTCCAGTTCCCGCTCATATACAGCCATCAAACGCTCTCTGTGCAGAGCCGGGTGAGAGGAGTGGGGCTAGTGAAGACTGTGCAGGTGGTGCGATGTGTCAGGAAAACCCCTCAGCCTCTGTATGAGTTCCACAGGTCCAACACGAACATGGTGGTAGGTCAGTAGGTCAGTCAGTTGTCTGCAAATGCTTGGGTCAGTTTTTTAGTTTTTTTTCTTTCACCTGATAGACGCTTAAACTGGTTATTTAGAGGAAATTTTCTACCAGTTTCTTCCCTAGTAATGCCAAACCCACGCAAGGTTTACATCAATTTCTTCACCCTTTTATTTTAATCTCTTCCTGCAGTAATGTATTTTCATTCATCTTAGACTGCTTCCTTTTTCCTTTTTTATGTTGCCCTCCCCCTCCCTTTCACTGAAGCGCCAATCGTGAAATCTGTGCCCTCTATCCTAAATTCCCTGTGTCAATCGGAAGCGAGCTTCGCACATTGCAACTGTCCGTGTAAGCAGAAATGGAAAGCTGAACAGTTCTGTCGAGCTGAAGTGTCTGAGTCAGAATAACTCCAGCTAAGCGCATCCTCTGGCTGTGGACGGTCTCCCCAGTTTTCTCCTGATGGAAGTCATTTCCAATCATATGTCAGACTCCGCTCTCTGCGACAACGTTCAGCCTGCCAGAAGGCAGACGACAATTGAAGCGGCCTCCTCCGATACGATTCCCTGCCACTCTGCTGCTCTCCTTTGTGTTGCAAATCACTTCTGGCGTTGCGCAGAATTGTCATCTCAGCTACAGTGACCATCCTGAACTCGGAAAAAGGGTCTTAACCAACTGAGGCATTCATGAAGCCCGGATTGCCCATTAAATCAGGTAATTGAAGAGGAAAGTGTTGTTCCAGATAAAAAGAGATAAATTAACACCTAGTAGGGGCAAAGACAAAAGAAAACATGGGAAATTTAAAGTGCTTAGAAAACCTATGCAATTAAGGCTATTTAGTCCTTAAGCTTGTTTGACACTAGTGAAAGAGATTTCTCTTTTCTGGCAAAACCACACATTAGTCAACATGATCCAACATATTTTTCGGACTTCCCTGCCCAAAATCTGAGTGAGGCATTACTTAATCCCAAAATTGTCAATTGTCCCTGAGATAGAATGAGATACATGAAGGCCTGAAAAAAATTACTCATGCAGACCATTTCAAAGTCCTCCACTCTGCATCTTTCAAAGTCATATGGGTTCACATCAATGGATGCTGCACTGTCTTCATATATTAACACAAACGTGGCCCCCAGCGTGCTCGGTAAACTGTCAAATTTGGCTAAATGCCATCGTAATGTAGCATCCCAGGGACTCTCGCTCCTGCACAGTGTGACTGTCTTACACACTTCCTTGATGGATACCATTTATGACATTATGAGAATTGATAGGCATTGGCAGTCACAGTAACAGTCTGAGCCTCATGAAATGTGGACCCAGGTGATGCTTAGATTCCATACTTATTTTCTTTTATTGCATTACCTGTTTTGCAGCTCAAGAGGAGAATGACTTCATCAGCCCCATCACCTTGCGGGGATGCTCCAGGCCTTTACCCTTGTGCATGTGTACCTGTAGAAAATGTCTGACTCTTTTGCCCTGCTGTGTTAGAGTCTCCCTCTCAAAGCACTTTACTCATCAGGGTTGCAAAGACTTGTAGTTTGTCCTTTCTTCTGATATTCAGCTCTTTCTCTCCAGGCTTTTCTGTTTTTGCGCTATCTGTCTAAATGCAAGGGGTCCCCAAAGGAATAATTAAAGAGTTTATAACCTACCCAGTTCCCAAGGGCTAATAACAAAATTTACAGCATGTCCAATTTCTCTGGTGATAAATAAAGTATGATTCTCATGCCAGAGGTCATTTGCCAAGAAATCTTTCCATTTGCCAAGAAATGTTCCTATTGTTATGAGGTTATTTTATAGGTGAAGATAATTTCTCACCCTTCTGAGATTCTCAAGATGGTTTAAGCTATTGATGGCTTATCGGCTGGGTAGTCAATTTGTTTGCAGGCTTGACTACATCCTGTGATCTGAAGCAAACATAATCACCTGTCAACCATACCAACTAAGCACAACCTCAGTCTTGGTGTGGAATTGTCACTCATTTATTACAAACAGCCACAACACTGAAAGAGTGATCAAAATGAATACATTTCACATTTATAAATGACTTACTTTGAGTTATAAAAGAGACATCTCCAAAACAAAGGTTTTGCAGTCAATATACAACAAAAGAGTTATATTGTCTCAGTAGACAGAAAATTACAGCTTATGGTGGAAAAGATACCAGAAAAAGATGAGAAATTATTTTTGCTTTCACTATGACAGACTGACCCGAAGAAAACCAGGTAGTTACAGAAAAGATTATACAGGTCCTCCAGTCAACAGGCTCAGAAGATTATAGAGTTTTATTTTTGAGACAGTTAAATGAATACATTCTTTATTTGCTGAAGCAGTTCCTTTTCCCCAGACACCGTAAATAGCGTTTTAGGTTACCCTGTTCATAAAGCAAGACAGACACCAAAACAATTTCAGGTAAGTAGCCAGTTGAGGCTATAAAGAGAGCTGATGGTTTCTGGATTTGAACCTAAATCTTTTAGGTAACAGGAGCAGTTAGGAGTCCAATAGGGTAACCTCAAAAGCTCAGTATATCCCAAACATGTTCACTGTGGCTGTCAGTGGCCTGAGATTCTCAGATACCAACTAAGAGACTTTTGTTTAATATATATCATCAGAAGGTGAGAGAATTCACTTTCAAGTCAAGTAAACAGCAATGCACCAGCAGCAGATGTAGTGAACTTTATTGTGTCCTAGCAGAAGCATTGAAAACAGAACCAGGGCAAAAAAAAGAGCAAAGAGAATAAACAACAGAGTTAAGGAAAGTGACTTTCACACCAGTAATTACAGTTCATCAGCTCCTGGTTCACTATTGGGTAACCAAATCTCTTCTCATCGACCTCAGGTTTCATAACATAAAGGGGAAAGCAGGTCAACACCCCCCTCCCCAAAGAGACAAACAATCTGTTAGTCAAAGGCCTGATAGTCTTCATCACATATGTAACACCTAATAAAATCATACAGACATTATTATGAGCTTTGCATACACCTAGATATGTTTGCATTTCTACCTAATATGTAGTGCAAAGTTCAAGTATATTTATTAAACTATTTGAACACAAGAGCTAAATAGCTTAAGTACATTTACATTTGTAGACTCTGTTAGCAATGTGACAGAAGACCATTCTCACTGGCACAAAAGACTACATATAAATGACCTAAAGTTACTCATGTAAAAAGAACATATGAACTGAAGAGATCAACTTGATTACTTATATTCACACATTTCTGTGCTTTTGCAAGGCTAACAGCCAGATTTTTTTATTTATTTATTTTTTTATTTATATAGATTTTATAGATTTATATAGATATAGATTTGCCACACTTCAACCAGGAACGGCTCTAGGGATGGTCAGGGAGGTCAATGCGCCCCCCCTCATCAATAGCCTTACACCCACCACTTCCACCACCAGATGAGAATATTTTACTAACTTGTAATTTGATAGATGGCAATGCAATTTTTCCTTCATTTGTGCCCCTCCAACAGAACTGGCCCCAGGGTAACCCCCCTCATTTAAAAGGTCTCAAACCACCACTGACTTCAACCCTTCACTTTTGACCTCACTGCCCTGATTAAAAAGCTATTAAATTCAATTCAATTTTATTTATATAGTGCCTTTAACAAGAAGCACTGTCACAAAGCGCTTTACATAGTCCCGGGCCCAGGGCACCCAGAGAGTAAGCCAAAGGCGACAGTGGCAAGGAAAAACTTGAGGAAGAAACCTTGGGAGGAACCAGACTCAAGGGGGGAAACCATCCTCCTCTGGCCAGCACTGGGCAGGACAAATTCGTTAGTACAATTGAAAACAACAATGTTATATAACAGTTAGGAGGACACCAGGGTATTTGAAGATGCAGTTAGGTGACTAGGGTTGAAGAGCAGGTTCGGTGGCTCAGGAGGCAGAGGGAGGGCGTGGTAGGCTAGCAGACGACACGGGGATCTCTTGAATCTGAACCTCTGAGGGAAGCACCCCAAAGAGGGGGGCGCGGGGGAAAGAGAATGTGTATGAGCAGAGCAGAAATTTAAGGCAGGAGAATAATTGCAAATAAAATAGCAAGATCCCTGGCATGACTATTTATGCCAGCGTAAATATGAGGGAGAGACCAATGGGGACACAGGCATGAGGAATCCTTGAACACCAGCACTCCAACAACACACAGAACATATGAAGTAGGAGTGATAGTACTGACAGAATAGTTTATCCAAAGTCAATGGCACTGATCCCCACCCAGCTCTACACCTCAGCCTATAGCCTATAGTTGGAGAGTAAGTAGCAACCTAAGGTCTCTGTAAGCTAGACTTAGGTGCGTTTTAAGTCTAGACTTAAAGATAGAGAGTGAGCCAGAGTCCCGCACTGCTGCTAGAAGACCATTCCACTGCTGCGGAGCTCTGTAGGAGAATGCTCTGCAGCCCAACGTCACTTTTTTCACTCTTAGAACTAACAAATATCCTGCCCCCTGAGAGCGAAGTAAACGGGGGGAAGTAAGGGAGAAAAAAAATCAGACAAGTATTCTGGAGCCAAACCATGCAAGGCCTTATAGGTAAGTAATAGTGCTTTAAAGTTAGTGCGAGACTTCACAGGGAGCCAATGTAAAGATGACAATACAGGACTAATATGATCGAACTTCCGAGTTTCAGTTAGCACTCTTGCTGCAGCATTTTGCACCAGCTGGAGTCTGTGTAACAACCCAGAGTTACATCCAGAAAACAGAGCATTACAATAATCCAATCTGGAACTGATAAAAGCATGAGTTAGCTTCACAGCATCACTGAAGGACAACATTTTCCGAACTTTGGCTATATTCCTCAGATAGAAAAAAACCTGTTCTAGTGATATTCCTAATGGGAGCATCAAAGGACAGGTCTTGGCCAACTAAGATACCAAGATTTCTAACCAATGTGCTTGGTTTAAATGAGCATCCATTAAATTTTACATGAATCTGTTCTCGAAGCAGTCTAGCACCAAGCAGCATTACTCCTGTTTTATCTTGATCTAGAAGTAATAAATTAAGAAATTTCTGGCCATCCAGCTCCTAATATCTAATAGGCAATCTTCAATCTTTGACAGATGAGGCAATTCACCAGGTTCAACTGATATGTATAGTTGTGTGTCATCAGCGTAGGAGTGGAAATCAATACCATATTTTCTAATTATGTCACCAAGTGGCAGCATATACAGGGTGAACAGCAGCGGGCCCAACACAGATCCTTGTGAAACACCATAACTAACTCCAGTATAATCAGAGGATTCATTGTTGACATGAACAAACCGGTAGCGGTCAGTGAGATAGGACCATAGCAAGGACAGAGCCTGCCCTGTAATACCAACTAGAGATTCTAGTCGGTCTAAGAGAATGTCATGGTTAATAGTATGAAATGCTACACTAAGATCTAAGAGCACCAGCAAAGAAAAACAACCATGATCAGAGGCCTTGAGTAGGTCATTTGTTACTTTCACTTGTGCAGTTTCTGTACTGTGATGTTTAAACCCAGATTGAAATAATTTATGCCATTTCTCCGTAGGAATGAGTACAATTGTTTTGCTACTGTTTTCTCCAAGATTTTAGAGAAAAGGGGAAGGTTTGAGAGAGGCCTATAATTTGCTAAGTCGCTAGGATCAAGCTTAGGTTTCTTAAGAGCAGGCTTGACAACAGCTACATTTAGTGATTTTGGTACATAACCAAGACTTAGTGATGAGTTAATCAAGTGTAGTAAGTTACTACTAATAGATGGAGCAATCTCTTTAACAAGCCTAGCAGAAATAGGATCCATCATGCAGCTAGCTGTTTTAGAGGAGAATATTAGGTTCAGAAGTTCAGATTCTCCTGTAAAGGTAAAAGAATCCAGCATTACCGCATTACTTCTACCCACTACAGCAGGACCGAGTGGATTCTGGCAGCAATCTGTGGCAGTGGTACTACTTTGAATTATCTCTCTGATGTTAGTTATTTAGAAGTTGAGCAGTGCAATTGAAATGAGGGTGAGCAAATGAAAGTATGATTAGTATACAGTGCGAGTTTAATGTAAGCTAAAGTTTTACTAATGAAAGTAGAAACAAAATGAGCTACCAAACAGAATTATTAGTACTAGCTCACAGATGTACCCAATCACAGTGGCCACATTCTTCTGCATTGCTGCACCACCTCCAATCAAATCTGCAATCCAACCCAAAATTCCCCTAGCACCCTGCTACCTAACAGCATTTTTAAATAAACCTAACCTGATGAGAGTCACCCGCCTTTCATTACCAGCATTACCTGCAGGCCCAGGGGTCACAATCACTCTCCACATAAACCCTAGATGGTCTGTGTCTTTACACTGCATCTCCCCATAGTACAAATAATAACAATGGCTGTTTTTCTGGATAGCAGTTTGCATACTAGCTACCCAGTTTTTTACAAACCCTTGTTTTCCCCTCTAGACAGGAAGCTGTTGTGCATATTACTTTAAATGTAACTTCATAAGTCTTATACAACTTCAGATTTTCATTTTAATATGCAAATGTGCTTTTTCCTTCATTTTTCTTTGTTATGAATGTTGGTAAATTAAATGTTTCTTATCATTTCATAATATTTCAATGAATATCCTCGATTTACTTTTAATTTAAAATCCATCAGTCCTTATTATGTTGCAATCTTGAAATTGTCTTTTCATCTGGAGCTTTTGAAATGCATTGTCTGCTTTTTCTGTGTTTATCAACCTGACTCAGAATGACACAATTGTCTATTTCTGTATTGACAACAATTAAGAAAAACCAGTAAAAAGTGCCATATTTATGAAACAGACTTTAGGCGTGTGTTGATCCTAATTATTGCTCCAATTGGTTTGGCCCACAGCTGAAAAGCAGATTTTGGCTTTTGGAAAACAGGAAATGAGAAATCTGTTTCCCTATTAAAAGTGAAAGTGCATCAGCCAATGTTTCGTTATTTAAAATGCGTGGAAAACTCACAACTACCACAGACTTGCATTCAGAAGCGTTTTGTTGTGCAAAATTAGGGATTAGATACTCTGCATAATTAACTGAGACATTTAAATGGATTCTCATAAATATTTGAGCATTTCTTTTCACCAGGAATGTTTAACAGTAAACTACATGTGGTCTTTTCTTTCCCCAGAGAATTTTCATGATATCATTTATTGCCTCTACGTTCCTTCATGAATTGTGCATAAGGTTAGCTTCAGCGCATTAGAGACGGGAAGGAAACCAAGGCTAGAAAATTAAACAGAGATGGCTCTCAGTCACAGAAAATGTCACCCAGGGAAGGAAAACAAAATGGCAGTCAACTGTAAAAGTCTCATGCTCCTCTTATTTTTTTGTTGGAGTTCCCAGAATTGTTAACATCGACATTTTGGCTTGAGACTCAACAATCTGCTTGCATCTAAATCTTCTCCCACCCAAATGTCTTAACTTCGAGAGAGAAAAGGAAAGATTTAAGTGGAATTCACTCTCCAGATTCAAGGTGAAAACAACACACTATGTATGGTGGAAATTAAAAACAACCACAGAAATAGAAAATGGTTCCCTTCAGAAATCGTTCATCGGTAATCAATATTTTTTGGCTAGTTGTATCTCCCCCCTCCACTTTCCCTATTCAATTTTCTATTCTTTTTCTCTCCCTGTAAAGACTGCATGAAAGATGACCAAGGTTACAGAGCTCTGTATGCAAATCTTGCATTCCGGGGTATGACCAGTTACCATGGGTGCTAAGTAATTTAGGCATTTGAGTTGATGGGGAAAATTTACCTTTGACCCAACACCACCCTCTGGTCCTTACCCCAGTCTCTCAGAGGATGAAAACTTTTTCAACAGACACTAATTGTACTGGATACAAAGACAGCAGACCATAAAGCTGTAACTGTGATGCTTGGCTAAGCTAACCTAGGTTTTGCAGTTTTTATTACAGTTAACTCTCAGGCCTATGGTGTACATAACACTCAGGTATATTGTATGACTTGATTTAACATGTGTACACTCCTGATATACCCAAACTGTGATTTTCAGTGATGAGACAATGAGGCCTCAAAACGCATAGTGGGTGCATTGAATGGTTAGTTAAGTATACTCCCCCCCATGGGTTTTGAAGCTTCATTTGTCCTGTCAGTAGTCATATTACCATATTTTTATCCAATGAGTATCTCCCCACTCTCTGTAATCACAGAATCACTGATCAACGTTGCAATTCAGGTGACCTCTACCACCTCAGGTCCATGAAAGAGAAACCCATCAATTTCCCATACAAAGTATGGAACCTTTTCTAAAACCACTTGGCCGCAATATAGGCATCGTTCTTACGCGCAGCCACTGGATCGATACCTCGCAGCGAAGGTTCTGTATCAGCTCCTTCAACAAATCCAATTCAATTGTGTGCAGCAGAGATAGAGAAATAGATCCATCTGGCATATAGAAGCCTGAGGAAAATTTTACCCTTGAAAGAGAAAGAGGAAGAAAGACAGAGAGAAAAGAGTGAGAGAAGTAAGAATCTTTCTTGCCCCCATTTTCACTACCACATGGATAGTTGTTTTTTCTTGGAGGCGTAATGGAGAAACAAGAGGTGAATGCTTGGTGACAATGGACAATATCTTCATGCTGTGTGCATTTGTGGCACTAAAGACACTGCTGGATTATGGTTGGAGGTCCAGATTACAAATGGTTATAATGACTGCGCACAAATTTTTAGATTTTCTTGATGCACAAAATCTGCCATATGGCCTGAACATCTAGGTCAAGAAAATTCATTGTCATGATTTCAAATTCCAACCACGATGGATATTTGACCGCATTCATCTGTTTTGACTTGCTGGAGCTGACATTTATAATTATGTGTTATCATAAATTACATTCCATAACTTAATTATATTGTATCATATATATCTATCCATTCCTCATCTTTTGGTTGCTTATCCTGGTCATGATTGCAGGAAGGAGACTGGAGCCTATCCTAGGCATCATAGGGGACAAAGCATCCTGGACGCAAGTACATCAGAGGTCACACAAACACACTCCCACAAACTGTCTCTCTTGCTCACACACACATACACACACACACAGTCATGCTTTGTGGGCAACTTAGACACACCAATTAGCCTAACTGCATGTCTTTGGACCATGGATGGAAATTACATACTTTTTTAGAACCTAAAGAAACCTCGGACATTAGTCTGTCCCCAAGGAAGCAATTGCACTCCCTGCAAAACAGTGTCATTCCTACCTAAATCAGTTTTGGTGGGAGTGTACATAAAAACAGGAGAGCGAGAGAAGAAAAAAAGGTGAAACGGAAAATTTAATTTGTGCCAGATCCTAGGGCAGTCTGAACTGACTTTTGTCCATTTAATTAGCAAAGGCTTTATTGACTTGCAAAACTTCAAATTGAAACCAATGAAATTGCTGGAATGCATGTAATGGTCTACACAGCAGAGCCTCTCTTTTCCTCTGGGACAGAGAAGCCCAAAGACTGAGGGGGACCACAGCAAAGACACCATCTGTAAATGAGTAATTCCATCTACGCAATCCATGAGTCCATTGCTTTCTTCTTTTATCTTTCATCCTCATTTATGTCTTTTCAGAAATAACCTCCATCCTTCCCACATCAAAACAGGTTGCCGCCGAGCTCCCCGTGAATGTCAAGTTGGGGAGGCGTCTGTATATATTGGTTTGGTGGGTGTGTGCATGTCTTCAGCTAGTATAAAGAAATGGCATGAGTGGCGATGGCTGCTTCCTAAATTCACTTCCAAAAGGATGTTTTGTACACAAATACAAGCTAGGTTAACCTTAAGCTGTTTTGCACAACAAAAATTTGAGCACTGCTGGGTTAAGTCTCAACGAGTGCCAGCTAAGAAATATCCACTAATCTGCCTAATCACAAGCTTTGTTCCATACAAAAGGCAGAAAAACCAGAACTGAATAGTTGTCAGGCTCAGCCTGTAACCCAGGAGGGGGGATGACTTGAAATTGAAGGGCACACACAGATGCTCCGGAATCCCGATGCCCACTTGCCCTCCCCCCACCTCCTTCCATGCTCCAACTGGCCCGCACCTGGAATCCGTCATCGTCTGGTCGCTAGGGAAACGGTGGGAGTGACAGTGGGGCTGTCGTCAATAAAGCGCTTACTAAACAAGTGGTGATCGGCAATCAGCATTGACTACAGTTCTCATTATGGTGTGGATCAGTCGTGTAGCAAATGGCTACAGTCTGTGTGTGACATACAGCGGCCAATGAGTGCAGTGTGGAGGGAGAGAGAGAGAAAGAGAGCGATGGAGGGAGGGTAGGAATGGAGAGCGAGCAAGAGAAAGACAGAGACAGAGAGAATGGAAGTGAGAGAGAGCAAGAGAGTGATAAAGAGAGGGAGGAAGGGAGAGAGAGACTGAGGGAGGAAAAAGAAAGAGAGAGAATGAAGTAGAGAGTGAGAGAGAGCAAGAGAAAGAGTGAGGCAGAGAGAGAGTGAGAGGAGAGTGAGATAGAGTGAGGGGGAAGGGAGAGTGAAAAAGAGATTTTGTTATAAAATCAGCATATATTAAAGGAGCCATGTTGATGATGAAAGCTGGCAGAGAGATTGAAAAGACGTCTTTCTCCAGAAATAATAGCTAGTAAACATACGATGTCCTTAGTGCAGCACTGAGGTGGAATTGAGGAAACCTTCATATGCAGCTGGTCCACCTTCTTCTCTGTTTGACCTGATGCAATTAAAGAAACTCTGGTGTAAAGCCAAGCACTCCTTCAACAGAAAGTCTACCTTCTCTATTGAAAATGAAACAGTAACATAGACTTGACTGTGTGCCGGATGCCAAGGGCTTTTCCTATCTCTTTATCCCGCACCATTTTCTTATTTAAATCATCTGTGCTTGACATGTTCTGTGTATTGTGTTTATTTATCTATTTTTTTGTCTGTATTATTGTCACATGCCAATAAACATTTAATTAAAAAATGCCAGATAACTAATAACCCCTGAGATGTGGGCATCAGCATGAACAAACCAAGTGCATTTCTGCAGCTGAAAAAATCCCACAATATCATAATGACTATTAGTCAGCCCTGCGAGATGATGTCCAGATTGTGTTGATATTTCAACAAGAGGTGTCGCCGATGTGATCTGCATGCTGACCAAAAGTGAGAATTGATGGAGTTTGCGGCTAACATAACACACATAGTGCACGGAACTGTACATACTGTGCGTGAGTCCATGCAAAACTCCCAAACATGCATAAAACATGATGTGTCCTCGCATGGTCAACAAGTTTTGTGCATGTGTCATCATCCTGTTGCATCACATTTTTCTTTTTCTTTAAACACCCCCCCCATGTGTTCTGCTTAAAGCTCATGCTGCATCAACCATGTATGAATCATTTACTTCTGTAACGGAATAATGGGAGGTGTGGAACAACACATCAACACAAGTATTCATGAGTCCTATACGATGCCCTGGGGTGAGCAGTACACACACATCCTCTATTCCCTGATGCCCACACACATTAACAGAAACAGAACTATTAGTAAGTCCAGAGTTCCTGAGAGCAGATGCAAAACAGGCCAGTAAATGCATAGTAAGAGTGGAGTACTGTCAGGCACTGGATTTGCGCATGACTCATTTGACCTCGCTATCTAATTAGGCAGCTCACTCGAGTCCGTTTGCAGAGATGGGGTCTGGACTCAAGTGGGTCTCTGCGTCCTCTCCTGGCAGAGAATAAATAGACCTGCTCCTCCTGGGTCTACTACTACATTTGAGGAAGGCAAAAGAGAGAGAGCAGAAGAAAGATGGTGTGTGAACCATCCTCAGCTGTGTCCAGGAGCACGTCGCTATCCCCCCCAATGACATCCATGGGCTGAGTTTACTATCACCTTGGATGATCTCAGGATGGAAAGGTACCTCTCCAGACCTTGTCTATTGCAGCTTGTTTAGGTTTTTCATTGTGGTATATCTGAGTCTCCACAAAGGCATTAAAACTGGCATCATTATGGGTTCAATCTGCCCAAAGAGATGTGGATTTCACAATATCTGGCTTGAGTACCTCCAGGCCAAGGAAAAGTCATTAATGTCCTTCACTGGGCCCTCTGAATAACATTCACCCTGCCACATAAAGATTTCTGATGGATGCTGACAGATTTAATGGTCTTACTATTACTCTGTGGCACAAAAAGACCTTCAAACTCCAAAAGGTAAGACGACTATCTTTATATATTGGAAGGCTGAAGCCACGGAAAACTTTCATTTTTTTTTATATATCTGCCAAATTTCCTTTCAATTCTAATGGCATTGTCATGTTTCAGAAGGTCACGTTAGACAGTGGCTGAAATGTCCAGAAGCATGAACATACAAAGGTTTCTCAGACTTTTCCAGTCAACTGATTGGCACGGCGGATATGATTAAAGGTCCGTTGGCCATTGTCTTTAAAGGAAAAAGCGATCACAGTGGAAGAGCAGAAGTTGAAACAATGAAAGTCTATTCAGGTATAAGAGATTTAAGAACAATCATTTCCAGCACATATCTGAAGGAAACGGGGAAAGTGGATCTTTTACAAAAACTGGGCTGTGTTGGTATGTGTCTTTTATGGAGCGCAGTTTTAATTTTGTATTAAAGATGTCCGGGATACTTCATATTTTCTATTGGATCTCATTTGACAAAAGACACAACAACCAGAGCTGTAATTTAGGGTAACTAGAATTTCGGGGTTTGGGAAATATGTCATATCTTAACAGTTGGATGAAAAACAGAGCCTATAAAACAGACACATTACCTAAGAATGGCAGAAGGCTTGCAGCCATTATTTTCAGTTAAAAGTTCATGTTAGAATCTGGGAACTGATTCAAATGAGATCACACACTAATCATACTGATCATCATACTAATCACGATTAGTTTATCTGTTCAATTCTGTGCACTTCTGCAATGAGGTCAAAATTTTACAGGAATCAGAATTCATCCCTCGTGATTGTGGTGGACACATTGCACTTCTACCAATGGTACCCAAAGTCAAAGCATTAATCCCAGATATCAGTATAAACCCATATTAAGCCCTCAACAACTGCAATATCAACAATTTTCCTTTTAAAAACATTTGCAAAAACAAGTAAAATGTATTTTAGCATTAGTTAAATTTACAATAGCCTAATTAGCCTATTTCCTGAGCGACATAAATGTCTACTAATGCAAACATAGGAGATGTAATATATTCTTTTCCTTTTTTCCTGAAAAATGCTTCTGCAAAGGGTAAATGATATCAATGGATTTCTTATGTGACACCAGCAGATTGTGTGGGTGCACAGAGTTTAGGCAACCACAGACTAAAACATCACTACAAGTGGCAGAGTTACTGCAGCCTTTTATCCAAGTGCTTCCTGGTGCTGGGAAGGGCCAAAACCTTCAAGGACTGTCAACTTGGTCTGTGATGCCATGAAATATTCTGCTGCAGTTTGTGAAAGAACTACGATAGTCTTCCAGCGCACTGTCAGCCAAAAACAACAATTTACTAGGCACATAACTGCTTGCTCTGAAAACTGAACTATCTAAAGGAAGTTTGGGGAGCTTATAGTATAAACAAATGCATATTTATTCCACTGATGCACTTGAAAATATTTTAAATGATATGCTAAGGTGTTCTGACAATGTTTGCACAGTATCACTTTAAGCAGATGAATGTTGCATCAGCAACACTAAGCATCGCATCAAACGAAATTCCATGAATACAACGCATCGGCACAGTGTCTACTCAAATAGCTACATTTATTTTATGCAAATTTGTTTGTTTTGTTTGTCTATTTTTTAAGCAAATTTGTAAGCAGGAGGCATGCTATGTTTTACGACAGCTATATGCAATTTCCTGCAGAATTTAAGTTTGACACAAGGTTCCTTGGGCTTTCGGTTCTATGAAGAGTTTTAAAGCAGCACTCTAGGTATGTATTCATTGCTGTCAGCTATTAAACTTTACATAATAAATTTTAAATGAAAAGGAGTACTACAGCACTGCCAATAAAAACAACATATCATTTAACCCTTTGGCACCGACAGCTTCTATAAAGCTGCCAGTTGCAAGAATGGATGTGGAAGATTAATGTCTGATATTTCCGTTGCTTGGCCCCTAGAACAACGCTGAAGTGGAACATAAATTGTCACTAAGCCGCCATCCCAAGCATGCTAGGTAATGCTTACTGTGCTGAGGGTAATGGTAAGGATGAGAATGACAGGGTTTAGGGGACAGTGACTTTAGTGACGATAAAGCAAATGAGACTCACGTTTCATCATAACAAACATAACTCATGTGGTGCCATCAGACCATCCGAATGGAAGCAAATGTCTCAGTAATGGTGGCATTTGGGTCTTGTGGCCTCAGTGCTATATCATGGTGATGTACAAACACTACATACAGTAGGTGTCTAGACCCACTTAATCAAATTAGGTGTATAGACCAACTGACCTGTGATTGAGGCTGGATGGTGGACCTGGCCAGTGCCCAGGGGCCTCGCAACTCAAGGCTGAGCACAGGGAGGCCCCCAAAGACATCCCCAGGGACCTCATGATAAGGGCCAGCTAGTGACTGTGTGTTCTTTAAGCAGGTAAGTCTTAATCTAGTTTCGAAAATATACAGTGAGTTCATTGAAAAGTGTTTGAATCTATCAGGTGTGTCTGAACCAATTCCCTAAGAACGCAGCTGTAGAACAGCCTTGAGTTTGGAGAGTCAGTTTTGTGTGGCATATCCTGAAATATATTTATAGTAAATACATGAATGTGTTTCAGCCAAGCCAACTGAGCTTTTCCATCAAAAACTTTTCTCCTTGTTTAACCCTCGATCCTTCTACTCTACTGTTCATATTCTTCGTGATCAGCCACCCCATTAGTTTAACTATCCATAGGTGAGTTATCTTACTCACTAGCCCCTGTTTTTGCACTCAGTCATGTGCTAATGCATCCCTTTTGCTGATCCTTTAGTATGAGAAAATAAAGAGCCAAACGATCATTAGGCAAGGCTAATGGCACTTTGCTGAGTATTCTGTTCCCGCCTCAGTAAATACATGAGCCACAAGGCATGGTTAGGTGTTGTGCGATGATTTTGATGGAAAGCATCTGCATTTTACTCAAGCATGATATGACCATTCTGACGAGCAGCAGGTAGGAGACAACCATTGGCTCATTAGCCAGATTATGCACTTGGAACATTTTGGACGCCTTGAAGCAGACCGTACGTGTGAAGAATGGTCAAGAGGAACTTAACTTCCTAATTAATTACCTCAAAACGGATCTTCATTAGTTTAATTATCGGCTGGCAGGGGAGGGGACAGAGGTGGTAATATCCCACTAATGAAAAATCTCGTTAATGATTTGACCGGTACATGTCCATAATGCCACTCTCTGGCCCTTGCTTCGATGACAACACAGGGTTAGCTCTTTACCAACAATCCACTTCCATTTTGTCCCTCCCATGTATCACCTTGCTGCAGAGGAGATATTGGAGTGCGCTGACCCTTCCTTGTCCGTTTTCCAATAGAGGTGGTCACGGTCTGAAAGTTTGGGATTAACCAATGGCACATCCTGTCTCTCCACGCTTGGACGCCACTGGTCGTCTCCACGGTCGCTGGTTCCGGACAACGGGCCGAGGCATGGTGATATGTCATGTTCAGAACACCTACTCAATCTTGCCAGCTGCTGTCCAGCGCACTACATCTATAAATCATCCCTTGCATTATTTGATGAAACAGCATATTGTTCCTGTTTGGTCAAATTAATCACAATGAATTCAAACGTCAGGACAGGTGAGTTTTAATAGGCAGCATAATGCACTTATATTAATTACACCATGTGTTCATAAAAACCAGTTTTGCTGTCCCATGAAACATTGAGCAAAGGTGGAAGCAAATATTTCTAAATCAATTAGCAGCACTATTTATGTTGATTGTTTGCTGTATGATAAAGACACTTCAAACAGAGAATGGCCTCTTAAATATAAAGATTAATGCAAAATGCCCATTGATAGCTTAAACATTGCAAATACAGATGTGAATTTGCAAATCCATCCATCCAGCCATCCATCCATCCATCCATCTATCTGTATTCTAACCTGGTCAGCTTTGCAGGGTAAATTTGTGCATGTACAGTAAACAAATGTAGACACGAACAGACGGAAGGACATATTGGACGCATGCCATCCATATGGTCACAGTGAATCGACATTGACTTGATGACACCAAAATATAAATAAGATTCAAGATGTGACATTTGACATGATATGATTTGTCCTTGAGTCTAACAGAACGAGTCAGTCGATTCCTCAAGCAATGTAGGTTAGCAGGTCACAAAATTAAATTCTACATTGTTATTCTGCATAATGGGCAATTAAAGCAGAAAACTATGACATCTACAATATGATAAAACAGTAGGTGATTATGAGGTATGTCATGTGACCAGCTCAAGGCGAGACGGAAAATTGAATCACATGAAACAGGACTGAAAAGGAAAGGACGGGGGTTTCATTTGGGTGCAGTGGTCCAGACAGGCTGAACTGAGCAGGGGGGAGAACCAAAATAAACGACAGTCGATTCACCTCAACACACAGGAAACGCATAGGAAAACGAAAACAGCTACTGGGTCTTGGGAAGGGTTAAAACTGGGTCAGTTATTATTGCTAATAAGGTAAAGGGGATGTGAATGAGGAGTATTGTGTGTGCTTCCTGCAGGTACTCCCACAGTCCAAGGAGGTAAACCGCTGTCTCTAAAAATGGCCACAGTGTGTGGCTCTGTGTGTGAGTGTGAACGTCCAGAGCATCACCTGACTTGTGCCCTGTGCTCCCTCAGATTTGCTCCAGTCTCACCACAGACCTCCACTGGATGAAGGCTATGGATGATGTACAGATGGATGGATGAATTGATTTAATGGGCTTGTTTCTGACTTTGGTTTGCCCTGCCCTGAAACATCCCCCCACAAATATATTTGTTGAGTCAATTCCTATGAATGAGAGTCTTTCTTAACATTCAAATCAGCAAATATTCAATTAGAATCTCTGGACATCAATCACTACACCGCAATAAACTTGGTTTTTAAAACGATTAGTGAGCATATATTAATGGCAAGTCTGCAAACATCATAATGTGCTGAATTTTTTTCCCATTATATTCCTTGGTGGATACATTGGATTCCTGGGTTTTAGGTGTAATAAAAATACCATGCATTCAAAGCCAAGGCATTGCTGCTAAAGCCAGAGAGAATGCAGGAGGCGTTATTTTAATCGCGGGGGGAATGTTTTGTCATGTAATCATTTTATTGTGCCTGGGTGATTCGCATAGAATAAATCCCAGCAGATTTGCTCGCAGCGCCGATATTTTAAAAGAACAAAATGCGTTTAAAGTGTCAGCTGGTCGCAAAGCCTTCTGGGGGACTCTGTATTTGAATTTCACTCGCTAAAAGCCAGAAAGAGGCCTCAAGGCATTTAAATACAAAAGACGCCTTCTCTCAGAAAACATAAATCATTCAGCTGCGGTGAAGTGGGTTTATTTCTAATCTCTGCTTAAGAAATTTTTGCCACTTTCCTGGTCATTGACAGCAGAATGGTTCGAGGTAGGGGCTGACTGCTCTGCGTGTATGGTCATTACCGATGGTCTACTAAGGTTCGGCTTCGCCTCGCTTGGGTGTCACTAACCTTCTGTCGGGATAGACAAAGTTGAGGCATAAAGTAAATATTATGCAAATGGGGACACTTGCAGATTATATTGCAAGAACGCCCACAACAGCTATATGTTTCTAGTTGTGTAGTGCTTATCCATCTATCGTTTAACTGCTTTGCAGATCAGAGTCATTGGGGAGTATGCCTTGAAAGTGATGGCAATTGTGTCATATCTAATTTTTAATGAATCACTAACATTAATGGTATTTGGCTTTAATGATTATACTCCTGTTGTGGTGATTTGGGGATGCTACACCCTCTGATCGCCCGGTCCTCAACTCTATAGCCTACAACTCCCCGTGATTGGAGCCAGCATTTCGCAAAACACGGCACGATTGCAGAAGGAGCCACAGCTGGAGGTGGTCAACTATCAAACACTTTGGGCCATTAAAGGCGAGGATCGAGCTGGAGGTGGAGAAGACAAGTTTTGCATCCTTGCAGAGCATCCGACAGGGGCAGGCTGGTCGCTGGAATTTCAAGGGAGATCACCGCTCACCATAGGGAACGATCATCTCCCAGGATCATACAATGCCAACTGGTCCCACCCTGATGTCCACCTAACCTGTATGTGGTGTTTGTCCTGCCCTGACATTCAATAAATGCCACTCCCTCTGGGAGTTGCCCCTGCAACTCTGGTGGTCCGTGTCTGTTTATTGACACTGTACTACAAAAGACTAGAATCCTGTTCAGGGTGTCCTGTGCTTTCTTGTATGACCAGAATACATTAGGTTACCTTTTGTATGATATTAACATGAGTGACACAAAACACTTAGAAGCAAAAATAAAGGCCAAACACATGGGGCTTTTTGCTTGTGTCAAATAATCTACAACCGTATAACTGCTTGACCACTGCCTGGTTCATCACACTGCCTCACACTACTAAGGTTGTGGGTTAAATTCTTGCCCCTTCTCTGTGCATGGGGAGTTTGCATGTTTGCATGTGTTTGCATGGGTTTCCCTCCACAGTACAAAGACATACGGTGTAGGTGGACCGGTCTATTTATTGGCTTCCCATCCAGGCCAGTGCTTCTTGGGATAACTGATAGGCTTGGCACAACACTGCACTGGATTTGCGTTTACGGATGGATGGATGGATGGATGGATGGATGGATGGATGGATGGATGGATGGATGATTTATGTATTAATTCCCACATAC
>JAACJT020000007.1:15704774-15730312 GCA_009936485.2 Gymnarchus niloticus
CTGCAGTAAGACACCAAGCTTAGGACCCCCCACCCAACATCACAGCCATGTGGGAACTGTCACTCCACCAGGACCTCACTGGCTGCCGGCAAGCCACCCCCTCTCTGCTCTATCCCACCATTTCACCCACTAGCATAACTATTGCTCACCTTCTTACCTTCCGAATGGAAAATAAACTAACCCATTGTACCTGTCTGTCCTTGCACAGCGGTTCTCCCGTGCCCCAGCATTAACATATTCCATTAAATTTATTTTTAAAAACTCTCAAATGCTGACTAGAATTGCAGACGCACTCTGCGATCCAGGGACCCATGTAGTCCCTCATCAGAATCAGAATCAGAATCAGAATCAGAATATCTTTATTGTCATTGTAACGAGTACAACAAAATTAAGTGCAGTTTCTGTGTCAGAGAGATTTATACAGAAAAATAAATAAGAAATATATAAATAAGGAAATATAAAATATGGGAGCTAGCATATGTACACAAAATACCAAAATATGAATTGTAGTGTAAAATGAGGTAGGTAAAATGAGGTAGGTAGACCACAGTCCATCTGCATGAAACAGCTCTTTAAAGCAGCCCCTTCAGAATGTGGTGCTGATGGCTTCTGTGATATCTTTTTATCACATTCGTCTCCTCAGCTTCTGGCCTGCCAGAGTTTTCCTGTCTATTTACACGTGGGTGGACCCTGGAGGATGTCTGAGTCTGTTTACTGCCATCAAACAAAGGTAATAGGGCCTGGAGGGAGTGCTTTAATTAGCAGAGAGTAGACCCTGGAATGAGCCAGAAGTCACCATGGCTCATTTGATCATTTGCAATCAGTCTAGTCCACTTATTTGCATCCCTATTCATTCACAAGGCACGGGGTTTTGCTTAATGTGTTTTAGCCTGAGGCTAACCTGTTGGTTTGGGAGTCTGGGGGGCAAACATACAGCGCATCTCATATGTGATCTTCCGCTACCCTGGTAAAGCACTGGTTTTACAACCATTATGGAACAGAGGCACTGAGACAAACATACACAGTCTCATGTTCCTCAGCGTCAGTTCATATTATAAGGAAAGGTCTTTTAATTGTTGCATTTTTCTTTTTTTACATGGACCTGGCAGATTGAAGTCTCTGGAAGTCTGGTGTATAATTAGCTTGAGAAAAATTGTCATGTGGTCCTTTTGAAAGCCCACAATGCCCATGTGAGAAGTCCTAATCACCAGCGTGTCCCCGTGAGCTCAGTGGAACACTGCTCTATCCATGTACATTTTCCACCCAGCCTGTTGATCTTGTTAGCCTCCTGCCTCCACTGTAGAGGTTCATTCTGCTAGCTTTTCTTCAACAGTGCTCTGGCTCAGAGGAGACTCACACCTCCTGTTTGACCTGTCACATTTCTAGAACTTCAGATGGAAAATGAAAGGCGGATCATGACGCTTTGTTAAATGAAGTTCCCCATTCTTTCAAGATCAGATAGTAAATTGACCCTCCCCCCATCCCATTAAATATAGCACTGAACTATTGACCCAATACCATGTCAGGTTGCTCTATGCATTGTTTTTCATACCCCTCAGGGGTCTCAGAGGAACTGCATGTTTTCACGCCAACACTAAAGGAGGTCTGATATAATCTTACATAAAATGTTTGCTCAGAATTCTCCTACTGGTTTAGCTCTGATGCTCCATGTACCTGTACTGGTCTACCCTGCTCTCCTGTTTTTTTTATTCTTTAATGCAACCACATCACCCAGGGTGGATATTCGCCCTAGGTGTTCACCCACTTCACAATAAAAGTTTGTATTCTGTCTTTTGTTAAAGCCTACAAAGGTCCAATCAAGCATCCGAGCCCTCACAAAGAAAGTGTCTAGCTATAAAAACCTGGAATACAATTTTCTTGCTAGCAGTGGGAGGGAAAACGCTGTATTATCAGTTCAGGACTCATTCTGCTGTATCCTGTGCTGTCAATGAATAGAGACACACAGGTCAAGCCCGGAGAACTTAAAGTGCCGGCCAAAAGTTCCTTTGACATCACCACAGATACAAATCTCTTGCATTTGAAGTGATAGAGAACAAAAGTTTGAGCCATCTACAAATGACAGTTTTTAGAATGTCTGCAACAAAATGCATAGATTCCACAGCTAGGCTGGTATGCTTATATGAAACCGAAAGTGTAAGCTGCTTGGATTTTACATTTGTTCAATGTAGGGGAGAAGCCTGGTCAGACACTGGTCAATGTGCTTTCTCTTGGCCTTCTGGGTTCCCCTACTGAGACATGGCAGAAAATGAAATAAAAGCCATTCATCTCTCTCATCCAGAGCCCATTATTTTTCATTCCACCACTCGACAAAGATAATAGGACACAAACATTTTCTGTCAGCTGATAGAACACTCCCTGCTGGCTGACATTCTTCCTAGAGAATTTGGCTCCAGTGAAGACTACATCTGAATTGTTTTCTTAACCCCAATGCACGTGCAAGTGCTGAACCAATGAAGTCGCATATCCTGTTGTCCATTTGCTCCATTGATTCATTCCCTCTATTCTGCTCACTGCTATTGAACACGTGGTGCCGCATTACGACATGCAAATGCAAGACACCTCACGTGGCTTCTGTCTTCTGTTGCCATTCTCTCCGTATATCCTTCTCCAAGCTACAATGGCAGCCACCAGACCAGGCCTTAAAAACCAGCTGTCTTCAATCTGCAAGTGTCAAAAGGATAAGGCATCAATGTGGTATCTAGAAGTGGAAAGTTAGCTTAGGTGTTATACAAGGAAAGGGAAGGCCTTCCAGGTAAATCGCCATACGCGACCGTTAGCACGTATTAGTGCTTACGCACACAGTTGATAATAAGTGCATTATCACAAATGGGGCTGCAGGGTATGTGTTAAGATGATAAAGAGGCCCATGAGCAAGATGGTCCTCCTTTCAACACCGAGCGCTAATCCCACAGCCTTCTGAGACCCAGTGTGCGTGACTCGGCCTTCAGCTTCTGATTCAGCAGCGAGTCTCACTCCCACCCGCCGTCTCCCTGGAGAAGCGAGGGAGATCAAAGTTCTGCAGATAACCATTAACCCAACTTGCGGCGAATAAAACAGGAAAGAGAACAGAGCGATAACCTTGAAATTTGCTTTGTCTGGGGGCGCTTGGGTTTTAATGAGTCGATGGCTGGCTATCGCAGCAAGCGGGGAGAGGCTCTTGGTATGTCTTCCACAGGCAGCCAACTGAAACCAAACAAATTGCCAAAACAATGCTCTTCATACTTCTGTTTCAGGCAGACATGTTACTGAATGAAACCCCTAATTGTTGATTAGGGTGGAACAAGCCAAGCACTCGGGTGGAAAATGAAGAATTCCCTTTTTTTTAAATTGCCATTTTAAATTTGTATAAGCTCTATAAATAAAAATACAAAGGAAATGCAAAAAAAGTTCATTAAAAGTATTCTACTGAAGCAAGCCAAAAAAAATTAGCACAAATTCAGCAAATGGCAGTTTGTCAATTTTGGAGTCTCCTGTCATAATGCTGTTTACTCTGGCAATACTTCAAGTTGTTCCCCTGCCATATTATGGTATGGAACACGTCCACATTTATGTAGCTTACTGGTGACCCTCGGACTCATGGGCAGTCTTTCCAGCCATTGCTGTCCTCAGTAACTCACAAGGCAAGACTTGTTGCAAAGGAGAAAATGAAGGGGAGGCTTAGACAGTGAATGGGTAGCAACAGATCTTCCTCTCTAGACATCCCAAGAATGCGATGGGGAGAGGGCAAACAAGAAAAGGCACCATTTCAAGCTGGTAATAAGCCAGAGAAGAAAGCAGGGTATCTTCAGCTAGCATCTGGATTTTAGTTAGAAGTACCATGGTCAACTCGAAGCAGGAAGTACTGAGTTATGCATGTATACGGAGATCATGGCTTGGGTAGGTGAAATATCACCGAAAACTGGTCAGTTTGGACAGGGGCCCCACAAACATGTCTTCACAGTCCTCTTATCAAATTTATATGATGTCCAGGTATCAGTAAAAACAGAGCTCCTTCTCCCTCCGGTCACCATCTTGGCTCAGTTTCACTGTCAAACTCACTTTCCCAGCATAGAGTGGGAATCTGCAAAACCAGCTCATTAGGGAATGACTTTCGCTACCTTCGCTGCCTGTACACTGTTAGCACAGTGCTGTATTTGGAAGTACGCCCACTCAGCTTGTGTTGAGTGCCCTCATTAATCTGCTGCTTATGCGCTGTGGTTCAAGATTAAAATTTCTATTAGTCTGACAATGCAACAGACAAGGATTCTTGCTGTTTTTAAGTCAAGTTAATTGAGGCAATGATGAGGATGGAGAGCAATGGCTAATCAGAAAAATCAGTCACTTGGAACATGTGACTAATGGTGTAGATCCAATAGAGAAGTACCATTATGTGTAAAACCTCATTTTCATTTAACAATTTAAGCTTATGCTATTTTGACAACATAAAACATAGAAAGGTCCTTTTGAACTTCATTCATTTTCCAAACTCCTTATCCTATGCAGGGTTACAGAGGAGCCTAGCACTTATCCTAGGAAGCATGGGGTAAAGGAAGGGGACACCCTGGGAGGGCATAGTCACACAGTATGGGCAATTTAGAAGGTCTTTGGACTGTGAGAGAAAACCCACAAAGCACTGGGAGAATATGCAGACTCTCGGCACACAGAGAGGAGGCAGGAGTTGAAACCCCAGTGTTGAAGGTGTGAGACAACTGTGCCAATGACTGAGCTCCCCACCCACCCACCCAAAACTCCCAAACTATTATCTTGGAAAGCTGTAAATGTACAGCAACTGACCCTAATCTCATAAGTGCTGCCCAGATTGCATGAAAAAGAGGTTTGGCCATCTCCATAAAATCAAGACTCCACCAAACATTTGACTTACTGTACCGTCATCTTTGGCAATGTCAACTCCATTGTGGACACAACAGGGAAAAGGATTTCACAAGACATAATCTTTTTCCTAAAAATCATGTGTCATAAATTTCCTTCTCACACTTTATTCTTGTGCAGGGCTTTGATTTTTCAACTTCTGCCTGCCGAGCAGCACAAAGTAACATCTGAAACGGGATAACGAGAGAAAATTTGAGAGAGTGCAATGCTACTCTAACACAATATCACCCTGATTTCTTAGTGAAAAAGAACGCATGAAAGTAAGCAGCTAGCTAATCACAGAAATCCAGGGGTGCCTAATACTTTTTCTTGCCAAGTCAGAGTCTGAACATTAAAGTCCATCTAACAGAAGAAGAAAGCTGGAGAGATTTTTTTTTTGCTTTGCCTTCTACCTAAAAGTAAACTTTTCAGCCGTGGTTAGAAAGATTATGTCATCAAAGTTTACAATAGGATGGCACCTATCCCATTGAGAGGTACATGCATTTTGAGCCGCTAATGGAATAGCAGCTTTACGGATAAAGACACTTTTTTCTCGCATAGTTCAGTTGTGTGACGCACAAGTTTCACCGTGGCCCAGGAAGTAAGTCTGTGTTAAGAGGTGAAAATTGACCTCCTCTGCTAGACAGCACCACAGATCAGTCCGCAGCCCTGCAACCATCCGCCACCGACCATATATGGACGGATCCTCCTCTGCAGGAAATAAGTTCTAATGGGGGCCTGGGGGCGAGGGGCTAGGGTAGACAAGCCTGGGTGATTATCCCTGCTTTTGCGTTTGCTTCCTGTTTTAATGCACATGACTTTGTTCCCCTCAATTTAAGTGACTCCATGACTGGGAAATCAGCCACCAGTCAGGGGTTTCTTTCAGGTCTATAAGACTCCTCAGCTGCATTTGTGGTTTCTTGTCAGACTCTTTTATGTATCACTGGCTTTGGGTGACGGGTGCGAAAGTGAATGTCAGTCACAGAAGCTCCACCCACCTAATTCTGTTACTGCTTCAATGGTTGGAATGTTACCTGATTCGAGCCGCTCTCTTTCAGTGACATGCTGTGTTGGCCCCCGTCTTGTGCGCGCCTTGTTGATGGATAGGCGGATTCTGCCAGATGGCGGGTCCGGAATCGATCTGTCATTGATCAGCACTGAGTCATGAGACCCATCGAGTGGGGGTCTTCAAACCTCCAATAATTAAGTGGCTTTAAAAGCATACACTTACTGCAGTCACATAACTGCATGGTGATCAGTTTGTAATGATCGTACATGCATAAAATATCTGCTATCATTCCATTGTGGTACAGTTTGTTTAAATGTTTATTCATAAAGAAAGTACAAGACTCAGATAATTTAAGTAATGCTGAGAAAATTTAAAAATCATAAATAACTGAAATATATAGTTTTGAATTCACCTGGTATACAAAATTTAGAAAGGTTTCATTTAAACGAAATTATTAACTCACTTAAAGCATAATATTGTACATTATACGAGTTCTTTGGGTTGGACAGATTCTGGGACAACTCATGTAAACGTTGATTGGTTTTGAGTTCAACCAATCGGCAATCACCCAGCCATCCTTGTGCAACCCCTCTAAAACCCTCTGGGAGCCACTTTCTTGGCAGTTCCTTGACAAGAGGATCATGGGAAAGAATCTGGCAATCGGGACAGCTGCAAGTGGTGACAAGAAAAAAGGGACACATTGTTTTAGTGTCAGGCATGGAAGGAACATGCCGGGGGCACATTATGCCTCAACCTCTCCCACTCGCACACAGAGAATTATTTACGTGGTAAACGCCGTGCACCGGGGCCTTAGAAACAGAGCAGCAGCCAGTGGCAGCGAATTCACCACAGGGGCTGTGGACAAATCAGCTCAGCACGAGGAAAAATCACATTAAATAAGCAAGATATCTGCAAAGAAATTTTGCTTGAAAAAAACTGCATTTTATTTTTTTCATAATTTTATCTAGATGTTTGTTTGATTATGGGTAATCACAGGGAATTTTGAAAACAGAATGCAAAAACTGAACATCCACGTCATTTTTTTTTAATTTATATTTCCTTCGAAATTGTAAGAGCTCTGTTTTTAGGATATGTCCTGGCTGTCTTTCAAACAAATGCAGCCCCCAAAATACAAATTATAGTAGCAAATGAGTCCTGGGTGCAGGAACGGGCAGTACGTTTTCTTGAAGATTTAATTTTATTGAAGGCAGCCGGAGATTTACAGCGCCGATCATGGAGCTCAGAGCTGTAATAGTGCTTCGAATGTGTCACCACCGATGCGTCCACCAGCACGGTTTTGCAGAGATTTATGAGGACGAGGTATGTCACCTACACGGTTATGCACAAAGAATCGGGCTTCCTTAGCTCTCCTAATTTATGGGCATACGACATTGAAATGCAAATGGCCCTTGTTTATTTCCGCCCACTTGATGTTCCTCGTAATATACTTTGCGGAACGTGTGGCTTGTAGGAACTGGAAGCCACAGCTTCATATAAGAGGAAGTTGGATAAAGTGCCACTTTTCTTCGAAGGCCCTAGATTACGTGAGGACCTCGTGTTGGAGAGGTATGAAACCTGCTGACACAGATGCTTTCATTGTGCCTTTTTGTCGTGATGTCAGTAGGATGGTGAGAAAAGCAAAGCAATAAATGTGTGGGGTCTTTTCATGGCGTGGTCCTCGAATGATATGAATTAACGATGTTGCTGTGCCAATGCTCCATAGTGCCTCAGTGGGGTTCTGGTGGTGAGAGACCAACCAGAAGGGCACCATGCCTCATTCTTGCACGTTCCTTGAAGGAGACAGCTTCTGATGAATATCTTCGACCAGATATTCTGCCAAGGGCTTCCCGTGCTGCGCCCTTTCCTCCAACATTAGCCACGGTCTGTCTGGTCATCCAAGCAATGTCGATGGTGTAAGAGGCATCCTAGGAAGAGCCAAAGGATGGAGCTTTCCAGTGAGCTCCACCTGTAGGATGTCCCTCTCAGCGGCAGTGGAAGCCTTCAGAGTCCATGTTCTTTACCACTGTCTCTTACCCTTATGGGATTCTGACATCTCTCCCTACAAAGAGAAGGTCTATAAGGTACCATGAGCAAACGGCACAGGCTATAGCCTACTGCGATTAATAATCATGGTGGTGTCTCACTGGTAATCTCCTGTTTCCTTCCACCCTTTGTGTAATGCTGTTATTTATGTAACTGCTATTATTTATTTGGGCCTTGAAACCCTGCTGTAATTGTGAATGTTGGCAGCTGAATTGACACAAATTAAAATAAAGGTTCATTCATCTGCTAGCCTGACTGACACGTGCCCAGACATGTCCTGTTTTAACATATCCCATTTTTCCTCTCCATGACAGACACACAAGCTTGGGGGTCTAAGAGGAGAGTCATCCACCAGTCAAGACCCCAGAAGGGGGTGGGGTTTAGAGCCTGGCTCAACAGTGATATGATTACTCTACTGACTATGGGATTCAAATTCACAATTTTCTTGACACAAATACAGGTCCTTAACCCACTGAGCTACACACCAGCACCCTTTTTTATTTTTTCTGCTAAATATCCAATATTGGGCAAGGACAAATGGTCTTTTCGTTCAATGAAATCATTCAGATATTGATGCCTTACTCAAGCATAAAAGGAACGTTTTTCATCTTTTTTTTGAGCTTGTAATGTAATAGTTGAATGTTCAGATTCATAAATGCTACACCAAAATTCTGTCTCGAGGGTTCATAATTAGACAGCTTTCATCACTTTTATGGTATCTGACGTTGCGGTCTGGGGACTGAGACTGACATTTAGGAGACCCAGTACATTAGAAAGCATCCAGTGTCTGGTATCAACAAAGGGTTTTGCTGCCACAGGCTGGTAGAGGCGAAAGTGAAAGCAATTAGTATTGATCAACTCAGCACAAAGAGACGCATTGTGGAAAATGAAATGTGCATCTGTTTGCATACCGTAAAATAACAACATGATCGTGGAGATTTTTGCATCGAGCAGATCAACAAAGGGACTGCCAACAATATTTCATTCTTCATAAATAAAATTTTTTCTCTGATATATTTTTTCACAAATTATTTAGTTAACAAAAGCTTCGGAGGGTGTTGTGCCTATTTTCAATGCGTCCATTGACTGCCTCTCGGTGCCTTGGTTTTGTTTCGGTGGTGCGAAGGCCGATTGGCACCACATTCATGGCATACAGATGGTGAGGTTTTGGCACCAGAATGACACCCAAATCCATCCCATCCAAATATCAGGGATGTGCACTACAAGCTAGGAACTACAATTCATCCAATTTAATGCATACCTCCCTAAGAGTAGGCTAAAGACACAACAAGCAAACTTTTATGCAATATTCATTAAGAACGTGGTACAAAGCCCAGCGTGTGTAGCAGCGTCACTATGGATACGGCAGATTTTTTTGAGTGTTGGACCGCATAAATTTAATGGGGAAAGTTGTTATTAGTATAAACGTATGGCATCCTTGGTGGCTGATGGTTAAGGTTTACACAGCATGGCAGTCATTTTATTTTTCTTATCCTTCATTGTTACTTCATGGGAGGAAACCCTGTCATGATAAAGAAAAAAAAACACAATTACACAACAAATAGCAGGCTCTGTGCTCTGCCTGCATTTTCAGCATGAGGATACATCGTAAAATTTTCCTCAATCTACCTTTAGAGCAAAGCTGGCCACCCTCCAACTGCCTACAGTAACTCCCTGGCCTTGCCACAGCCTCAAAATAGCCTCAGGAGAGAGGGCCATACCTCTAGGGTATCATCAACGCCCGCTTCCCGACCGGACCCCCATGATTAATTGAACAACCCAGCAAAAGTGCTAGATAAGACGTTTGCTACGTCACAACGCCACATTAACGGTGCAGAAGCAGGGAGGCGACAGGGACGGGAACAAATAATGAAAATCACTCTCAAAAAACCAAAAGTATAAATGAAGCCTCAGTTTGGGACCAGGAGACGCCATGATTTGTGCGCCCGCCCATGCCATTGGGGCAACATACTTTAAGTAATTATCATTCAATTGGACCAATTTACATGGTGCTGAGTTGACTTGGTTTACGCTCAGATAGAATGCTGACTTCTCAATTAATGAGTCTCTGGGCAAGTGAGTAAAGCGGTGATGAATGGGACATTTGCTTCTTAAACAACCTGTTAGTGCAGCAATTCTCAACATCTGCTACCACTACATAAGCTATAAACTGTACAAACGCAAAGTGATCAATACTACTATCAATTGTGTTTTTTTTAATAATCCCTTAAAATAATATAGCATTCCCTGCAACCAGATAACCATCTGCTATAACATAAATCTCCATCCACATCAGAGTGAGGAAATACGCACAAATCCTCATTCTAAGAATAACTGTATGTGAGGAGTTGGACCGTTTATTATTTAAAAGATGCTCCAATTGGTTATGGCCCAATATTGATTTTGCTGTATCTACTCAGAAGTCGTTGGAAGCATTTACACATTACAATGTTCAACTAAATATTTACAATAGCAATGATACCCAAGACTTCATTACTGATTTCACAGAAGTGAACCAAATATCATTTATAACGTACTGAAATGTCAACAGAGCACACCAAGGACAGAACAGTGCTCAGGAAGATGGGACGAGGTGACGAAACAGGGAGAATTTCACTGATGGATCACATGACTCAGTGAACTGGGGAGCTCAGGGATACGGGAGCGTAAGGGATAGGCAGATCCAGTAATGAGGCTGTCAGTAGATCAATGACAGAACAGGAGAGTCAGGGCTGAAGGAGGTTAAATGGGCTGCGGTAACCAGGAAAACCACAACAGGTGTGTAACAAAGTGACAAGGGATCAGCGTGCGGAGCGAGTTGGAGCAACATTAAATTGTCCACAATGAAAGAAAACTGACAAAGTAAACAAGCATAAAAATGACTGGCATTCATTTCATTTCTGAGATTTTTCATCTACATTATCAACATAGTATTTCTCAAATCACTTCTTTCATTCCAGCTGTAATTGGCACATTACCTGTTTTCATTGAGGTGCCTGAAAGTGAAGAGGGATTGATGCAAACATGTGTTTCGCTATAACATGACAGATGGCATTCCTGTAAAAACTTCAGGGTTAATTAAAACACTTTATAAGATGAAGGATTTCTTTAAGTATTACAGATTCTTTTATATTCAATGCCTGAAATTTCTACAATACGATCCTCAGACACATTCTTATAACCTTGTTCAATCATATTTCCGGCAAAAAAGTAGTGAAAATTTTATGAAAATTAGTAGGGCTGTGTATGTCTCCATCTCTAATGCATTTAGATACATGGTCCACAATATGATCCAACAAATTGTAAAACGTGTAATGATTAGACATAACTCAGTTCAGCTCTATTTGGACATGACTTGGATAAATTCAACATGTATCGAAGTGTCCTGCTTTTGAAGTACAAATGTTCTTAATGTCTTTTCTGTTTATCTTGCACTGCAAAAACCATCAAGAGTTTAACATGAAAACATATCATCTGCAGTAATAGTGACACAACAGTCATTGATTTGTGAGAGTTTTGTCAGCTTTCGGCTCACTTCCTTTCAGTCACATTGAGGGTTTTGAATCAATACAGACAGATCATAGACGTTTGGAATGGATATCCAATTCAAATTGCTTTTTCATTACACCTCTAAAAATGAGCAGTTTCAAAACAAAACGTAAGCTAACTAAACTGTGTAGCCAGCGCATACTCCAGCATGCTACTCTGTTACACTTGTTCTCAAGTAGGCTTAAATGTCACAACATCCATATAGAAGGAAAACATGGTACGGGATCACATTTCCCCAGGACCACGGTGCAGTATGCAGACAGCAAAGTGACACAAAAGGGAGGGATTCACAATATTTTTTAAACCTACAAGAACACAATACAGTGCAAAACAAGGTGGGGTTGGAATATATATAGTCTGTATAGTTCCTGACTGCATAATCTGTGAATATTAAATTATAGTAGCAGTATAGCAGCAGAGATTAGAAAAACAGAACAGTGCTAAACCAACAATAAACGGTGATGTGAGCAGTGGCAGTGAGGGAGGGGTATGAGTATTTCTGTCTCAGGTGGGAGGTAAGGGGGGTAACAAGGTGTTGAGAGTCCTGCTAGCATCAGGGTAGAAGTTGGCATCTCCCCCAGACTGTCCATGTGACCAATCCCATGCCTTTGGATTTGAGATCTCAGATGCAGATCCTGCCTCTGACCTCTCAACCCGCCTCCCACATAGATCAGACTGGTCCCAGTGTTTCCAGTTTAAGGAGCCCCAGGCTTCTCTTCAGGCAGCTTTTGTTCCTGTGAAAAGTGCTGGCTTCAGCAGAACGTAATCCGATTCACAGAAACACGGTATGTCTCCTTTTCCTCCATGAGGGATATACGTTAAGAACATCTTATCCTCAAATCAGTGATAATATTAAAAAATACACACATCTCTTTTATATATGAATATTATTGTTGGCATTTGTTAGCTTCACTTTAAGGGACACTAAGCTTTGCAGCAAGAGTGAATACATTATAAGGACTGTTTGCTATATTTCTCAAATGATTTTACTACAGTTTGTGGTCTGTTGCATTTGTTCTATAGTTCGCTCTCTTGCTCCCTCTCCGGAGTAATTTCCTGATGGGGTGGGTAGCTAAGCTATAAGCTTTATCCTCTCTTCTGCTATGTAAAATTCAGGAATACCTCAGCTGCAGTGCCCAAAAGAGTCCAGGAGAAACTTGGATTGCTTCACTTCAGAAGAAACCGTTTTGCTGAGCTCCAGTTCTCCAGAACGCTGGTGCTGAAACTCGACGAGAAAGTACCCAGTCAGTTTATGGATCTTTCTGAACTCAAGGAACTCAAACTATTCTCATTGCTGGCATAAAACAGGGGACATAAAAACTTTCCTACGAAACTGCAAGATGTACCAGGGTGGACCTGAATAAAACAAATGTGATAAAGTTTAGAAAATAAGACCCATGTTCAATATAAACTACATCGATATTTGTATTTTTCTGTCTTTCAAGCCCCCTTTTGACCTCAATTGTTAAAAATAGTATGCAAGGTGAATACAGTTGGAAGAATTCAACAATACGTATCGCTGTGTATCAATATGTTAATGTTCTCGTGTATGTTTTTACAATGTTGGATTACCTTTAATTCAAACATTTGTACTGTAATGTATTCCCTTGTTCCTTATTATGCAGCGATTACACTTGCATGCATTTTAATCCACCTTCCTTCATGGTGATGGTATTGTTCGGAATCCTCCGAGACATGCAAGAAAAGTAAAGAGAATTTCCTGGTCCAGGAGAACCATCCAGCCAATCAGAATTTCCCATTCTGTGTGTTGGCGGTTTGTACACTTCAGATCAGGTAAAGATTACGTCTGAAGTGCAAGCACTGGTTGCAGTCAGCTCAGGCAACGATAATGGAAACGTTTCATTTTCACTGCATCAGGATTCGCGTGTGTGAACATTACTGGGAGAGGGCGCCATAAGGACAAGGCCTCCAATGCGCCTGTCCCGATGTTCTCTTTCACTGACAGACCCATTAATTAAGCCCGCTTCATCAGTGCTCTGTGTGGGCATCATTTGTTCTGCTGTCATTACAGCCCACTGTACACCTAGTCCAGCAGACTAGGGCTGGGTTCAAAAGTCCAACAGATTTACTACTGGTATTTTTTTTTTTTTTTTTCATTGTGGAAGAATTTCCAGTTTTGTTGCTTGGCAGAATCTTTGATCAAACGGGACATTCAGTTTTAAGTACAAAAACTTGCCGGTTGTGAAATATTGCTGAAGAATTTCTGCTGGCTGGTGGTCTGGTGGCCCAGGGGGTTAGACTGTCACTTCACACCTCCGGGGTTGAGGTCCATATCCTACCCCCTCTGAGGAGTTTACATAATGTGTGGAATTCCTAAAGGTACTCCAGTCACTTCCCACAGTTCAAAGACATGAAATTTTGGTAACTGGCATCTCTAAATTGACTGTAGTGTGTGTGAGTGTGTGTCCTCCTTCAGTGTGCTCCCCTGCATTGCTCCCCATCCTTCCTGGAATAGGCTCCAGTCTCCCTATGACCCTGTACTATACAAGTGTTCGAAAGATGATGAAGATGCTTGGATGGTTCATAGACGGGTAGAATTTAGTTTGCATACTTTAACTAAAGGTATAACAGCAGTCTCCCTAAGAGGACAGGAACTCACATACAATTGGGTACTATATCAATTAGTTCTATATTTTTGGGAAAATATTGAATCTGGAGAACTGTGGGACCTATAGAATGCATGTTGCCATCGTACAATTTCATCCTTAATCTGCCTTTCCCATCAATGGGAGCTCAGGCAAAATACAGACTGAACTTCAGGGATGAAGGAGATTAAGGTAAAGTTTTAGCAGCTACGATTAGAAGGAGGCTCATGGCTCATGCCAGGTTTTCAGCATGTCACAGTGGAGTTATATATATTTTCAGGAAGGAAAACTGGGCAAGCTGTTGTGCCTTCAGGCAAGGTAATTAGCTTGGATTGCTCCAAGTAGCCTTTTAAAATGTTAATACTATAATTTGCTTTATTCTGTGGATTGTGGAATATGTGGTTGCAATGCTTTTCTACAGGGATACAAAATGCAAAATTACTCTAAATTGTTGATCAGTGAAATGAAGACTTACCCCACTGGTTTTGAACATTATATCAGAATTCAGCCACGTTTCATCTGATTTACTGTGTACTTTAGTGGCCAGAGGGCTGAGGAAATTCATTACTCACATCTCTGCAAATTCCAGTCATCCAGTCTGTCATTTTACAGATTAATCTCCAAAGAACACTGGAATACTCGGCTCTCAGTTTAGTCCAGTAAGAAAGGCATAGCTTATCATGTAAACGCATGGAATTATAGGTGACTGGCTGAATGCCTTCTGTTCATTCTCAAGCCTGGATCAGCAAACAGGAAGCTGCTCATTGTTGCTCTGGTAGGTCTGGACCCATTTCATTTGGTAAAGATCTCCATTCTGAAAACGGAAAGTGGAGGAGATGGATGAAAGTTAGAGAGTGTACCAATTGTTCAAACCCATGGTATCAAGTGTTCAAACCCATGAAGGAGACGGGAAGAGACAAAGGACCAAAGAGAGATCAAGTGACCCACTCTCAACTGTTCTGTCAATGAAGTCTTCACTCTCCCCATAATGAAAAGCATGGCTTATCACAGTCTTCATCCAGCCTGTTTTATTAGATTATTCTTTCCTACTGTCAACAAATTATATTTAACTTTAAAGGTATGTTTTTTGTACTGGACAATATTTCTCCCTGAAATGGAGGTAAAACACAAGCTTGGTGAAAAATCTTGCAGTCCTGAGAAATCACAGCAGTCTGAATTGAGTGAGTACCCTCTTCCAATGACCACGACATAGAGATACCTTCTCTGTGCTCTTCGTCTCTGTGTTCTTGCATGTTTAGCCCAGCTGTGCCCCAAACTGGCACAGCTTCAAATAGATTCAGTTTATTAAGATAGGTTCATTTTATTTTTCCTCAAACTGACTCAATAAGCTGCCTGCCTGCTCAGTGTCAGTTCCAGTGGAAACATTTTATTTGAAAAAGTGATCAATTTTAAAAATCTTTTCATCATTACTTACGCAGTTGGGGTTTAGCTACCTCATCCAGTCTTTGGAGAATCTCCCTATAAACACAGGAAGAGCATGACAATTCAACAAACAAAGAGGGGAAAGCGTAGTGTCATGGGATGGACAATGACCACCAGTGCTGCGGTTGCAACTTGCCAAGAGACTTGCTCTTATTAGACATCACAGCAGGCACAGTAGGTACAGCAGATGTCACAAATACCACATACAGGACAGATGGACATCAGGGTGTGGCCAGGTGGTGTCGCACAGTCGTTCCCCTTGGCAGGCTGTGGCCTCCCTTGTCGATGCCACCTTCCAGCCTGCCCCAACAGGTCTTGAGTGGTCCCAAAATCATATTCAAACCCCTTCTGACTTGCTCCAGTTCTTTTACGGTGCAAAATGGCTGATTGCTGACCAACACCAGCTGTGGCTCTTTCCACATTCCTCACAGGACTAGTGGAATTTTGTCCCCATTTAAGGGGAACCATGGGCTCTGCCGCTGAGGATCAGGCAATCGGGGGCATAGCACACCCAGATTGCTGCACTGGAAATGAGATTATCAAAGCCACTATGCTGAGATTTTTTTCAATGGAAGCAATAATTATTGGAGTGCAGGGGGCATGAAAAAAAGCCACCTTTTTGGCGCTCCACCTCCCAAAACACCATAAAACACTAACCCAGCAGCCAGTTAAAAACCAATGTCTGATCAGATGATGCGAAGAAAACAGCAACAGCAAACAAAAAAAAAAACAGCACATTCATTCATTCATTCGTTCATTTGGCTGACGAGATGCATTCAGCTCTTTTTTCTTTTTGCCATTTTATTGGTTTGTCTACAAAGCCACAATATTGCAGATTACTCAGAACGTTATCCGTGTGGTCCCTAATGAAAAACAATCCCTTCCACGTCAAACCTAATCTCACAAATGAAAGTGTTCTGATGAATACACGTTGAAGTACAGAGTTTATGGCTTCTTTTTTTTTTTTTTACTGTTTGAAAACTTGAAAATTATTTTCATCTTGGCTATTAGCAGTTCATGGCCATACAACACCCTGAACCCAAGAAATTTGTCGGTCTTTCTAATTTTACTACTCAGATTGAAAATAATGATTTTTTTCCTATTTAGCTGAAATTCTTAGCCAAATGCCTTTCATCAGATTCATACTACTAACTATTGCTTTCATTTGAAATCACTATATGATCAAGCGGCCTTGGATTTTCTTCCACAGATATTTTGTAACATGCATGAGTCCATATATGCATAAGCACACAGACACACAGCACAGTTGTGACTGTCCTCAAAGGTTCAGGGGTAATTCTCAGCTGCCGTGCTAATACATGCTGCAGCCGTGAAAGCCCTCTTGTTTGAAGAAGCAAATGTGCACAGAACTGCGCACGAGCGCACACACACAGACACGCACACACTTGCTGGAACCGTCAGAATGAGGATGATTCACAACAGCAAGATTTCCAGGTAACCCTGTGAATGATCCAGCTGGAGATCTGGAAATGGGGCTGAGCAGAGAAGGAAAATGTCACAAGCTTAAAATACCACCTCAAAACAGAAAGAGAGCCCATCAAAACAAGAAGAGAGGATCTGCGAGTGGCTCACTGGATAGTTATGCATTGTGCGATAACGAGGGACCTTGCATCAGCACTGTTGCGCAGCCACTTGGGAAGAGATGCTCACTTATATACCTGGAAGGGAGGCGATTTCCTTGGTATTGTGAGCCCCATTTTGCTTGGTCGTGAGCTCCAGTCCTTGTTGATGAATCGAACTGAAGGATGCCGGCCTGACCGGAGGACCGGGTCAGGTAGTTCATGAAGACATATTTACTTAGTGGTCTCTGTGCTGCACTCTCTCAGTTCCTGTTGATACAAGTAGTTCTAACTGAGCACATGTGGATCTGCTATTACAGGTCCGTTTGTACTGAATTCTGAAGAACCTCAGACAAATGGCTGCCTTGGTGCCCTTTCTGAGTTACCTACGTGAGGTTATGAACATCCCAAACAAATGTGGTCCACCTCGAGTTTAAACCCAGGAACTAACATGCCAAGGAACTTCCAGCATATGTCTACCATCTCCTCAGAGTAGTCTCAAATACTACAGGCCTGCCACATTGCATTGTTCCAAACATTTGCCATTTCTCTACTCTCATTTTTTCACCTCAGTTTAATTTCTCCAGTCATCTCTTGCACCTTCTTGGTCTAATAATTGTGTTTCAAATCCTGGGCATTCTTCTCGGCACTGACTCTTTGAAAAAAGGCGCTGCAGTCAGTTTCGATTTCCTGGGTAGCTATCGTACAAATAATTAGAACCTTTAGAAAACCAAAGGAGTCTGGAATGGGACTATGTATTAACCATGACTCTTCCATCATGGCATTGCTAGCCTAGGCCTTCTGCCTAGCGCAGCTTTCCCTTGCGCCCTGTCCCCCATCTTGGAGGTCCAGGAAGAAGTCCCTTGGACGTGGCTTGATGTAATCTGATATAGATTGAGGGAGGTCATAGATCAAATATATGACTCAGCCAGAACTAAGAACAAGAATTAATCTGGGATTAACTCAACCTTCAAATCAGAGGTACAGCTGAGCAGAGACCACAGGATACAGCTAAGGGAGGATTTGGGGTCGGATTGAATCTTTCAGAAAGGAATATGGAATATATAATCAAGTACATCCCTTTTGCCCTTTGATCTGTATTCAGCATTTCATCACTCACTATCTTTAAAAGAGTTGACTATTTAGCTGTTATTTTTGTCTGTGTATTAAAGAACACGAAAAAACTTGATCTGAGTTCTCGAGACGTTTTACAATCCAGGTTTCATTTCCTGTATACCAGTCGCATATAAGTACTCTTTATCCCCTGGTTATCGTTCTCGGTTGAGTTCTCAGTGCATTCAGTGGATACACTCCCTGTTGTGCCAATTAATTTCTTCACGTGCTATTGAGTGCGTGGGATCAACGGCTCGCAGCAACCAATACGAGCAGCTGTCGCTCTCAGACACAGTACTCTGGAAAACAGCCTTTTTATGCAGCCGCAGATCTGGCCCACAAAACACATGGAACAATATCCATACTGGGACAACAGTGGTAAATTTCCTGGCTCAGCATAACAGAAAAAATGCTTCTCACAGTGATGTCCGGCCGTAGTGGTTGTAAGGTCAGGTAAGATCCAGGGCTCAGTCCAGAACAGAGGGGGGTGGCAATGAGAAATCTGTGTAACTGGGGGTGGGAGAAATGTTTGGCAGGCAATGGATTCCAGCTGCGATCACTGAAAAAATTCATGACTTCACCAAAAACATTGTGGGCTTAAGCTCCCAATCCCGGACCTAGTGTTGCCCTAACCTAGCGCCACACAGGACACTAAATGCTCAAGAATTATATGTTTACAGCACATATTTCAGTATGGACACTTGAGTTAATACTTTTAGGCTAAATGTAAGGCCACAGATGATGATTTCTTTCTTTTACTAAATTAAAAGTCTGATAACTGGTAAATTTTGGTGTGACAGACCAGGAATAAGATAAATGAGATCTTATATTTCTTTGTTCTTTGCTTTAAAGCACCAGTTGTATGAAAATATTCCACAACACCCCAGCACCTTTGAGCACTGCAGTACTGAGTTGAGTTTTTATTTTGCAGCTTCACCTATTTGTTCTGTTCTTAGTCAGCCAGAGTACAAAATAACAGGTGGAGCAGGTTTGGGTCTAATCAAAAACAAGCTCTGGTTTCTTTTGCTTTTCTTCTGAACGAGCATGCAGCATTACCAGGGCATATCGCATTCTGCAGACTCATTGACTTTGAAAACTTTGATTTGTGCTTCTTGACGAATCGAAGTCCTCTCCCGTTACCCTGATTGTGGGTCTCAAAAATCGCCGCGTCAACCTTAACTGTGTCTTCATTACGCCGATAAGTCCTGCAACGGGAGGCAGGTCATTTCATGTCCCCGGCTCTTCCCTGCGGAGGTTGTGGTCATTGGACATCCAAGAGCTGCAGACGGTGTGGTGTAACCCTAACTTCCATCGTGATGAAGACACCTGGAGTGCTGATGCAGTCACGCTATTGAGTCATAAGGGCTGAAATAAAGATGGATGTCAGCTTCTTGCTTCAGCTGCATTTAACAGACCAGAACACAATAAATCAGTCTGAAAGCTGTTCACATATTCACCTGAGCTACACCCAGGTTAAACTCCACACATTTTGACACTCATCACAGCTATTAGGCCCATCTCATATATTTATACACACATATTCACATCCACAAGGAACTTTTTAAAATATTTTCCATGCATTTGTGACACTGCGGTTAGCCTTCATTGCTTCTTTAAACAAGTCCAGCTGTATTCATAGACAAAGTGTATTTTAGTTTCATCACTATATAAATGTCAACTTCAATAAAGTATCAGTGAATATTGCATAGATATAAAAACGACTGAAGTTACTTCATACCTTTACAAGTGTTGCCCACATCTGATCATCCTCTTAACTCATTACAGCACATAGGGATGGGTCTTGTGTCTCTGCAATACCATACCTCACTCACCATCGTCATGAGGTTATAGATACAGATCGGTTTAGAGTTGGCCAAAACAGGATGTCTTTAGACTTTGAGAGGAGAGGAATACCACATAAGGACAGAGAGAACTCAGTCTGCACAGGCAGCGCCTGGGCCCAGGCTGAAATAATAAACAGCGTTGGCCCTCTGAACCCCAACTAGAAAAGCTTACTTACCACTCAGCCCAATATAATAGATAGACATCCACTCCATCCTGCCTCATGTGCCTGATAAATGTAAACAGAGTTAAACAGTCCAGAGCATGTTGGTCTCGCTTCAGGAAGTAGCTTCTACCACATCAGACCTCACAGCAAGCTATGGAACTTTTTGTTTCAGCAAAAACTTTGAGACTGTTGCCACAAACTTTCAGCCACTGATGGGTCAAGCCCTAAGAGGATTACAGAACCACATGAAGGATATTAAAGTTCTGTCTCATGTCTTGGTCCTGCATGCTCGTTATACCCAGGCACAGCCAGCCAAGCAAGCCAAGCCAGCCAAACCAACCAAATCGGTTTGACCAGCCATACCCAACATGCCATTGTTCCTCATCCCTAGAGTACTAACACCTGTGTTCAATTCTATGACTTGGTTCCTTTATATTTCCCCAGCTCCCACACCTCAGTGTGAGGTATTGAGTTTCTATACCATTACGGAGCATTTTATGATTGGTGTCTGGTTTACCTGTGAAAGATCCCTGCTGGTTCTCTGTCTTCTTTTGCTTTTTGACTTGGATTTGTTTGCCATGTGATTGACCTGTTTTGGATTTTGACTATTTTTGCCTGTGACCCCATGTACATTGTTCGATATCCCTTTGACTTTGGAAATCCCGTCTGCTCCAGTTTTCACCATATCTGTTCCGACCACAATTAAAGCCCTACTCTGTACTTAAATCCTGCCTGCATATTCATTACAATTCTATTGTCTCTCATGGGCACAGGTCCCACTAATTTCTGTGAAGATCTATTTGGAAGTTTTTTTATGTAAAGACTTTATAGAAACTATGAAGCCCATTTTATTTTTTTTCATTTCAGCCTGGTAAAGTAATCAAGGAAACTATACATTACCTGATGATGATAACTTTCCTTGCATTGCTCTAGCTATTATAATAATCAAGTACTCTACCGTAGGAGTTATCAGTGTAGGTGCAGTGGGGGGACCACCAGACACACACACACACACATTCTGTGTCCTCTGAGGCAGGCCACAGCTGTATGCATGAACCCCCATCGTTTATCACTATTAATTAGTATAGTTCACGCTGCTTGGAATTAATGCTTCTCCCCATTTATTCATAAAACTGGACATTTGCTAAGGATGTCTGGGTTCAGGCACCTTGCTTAAAAGAACACACAGAAACAGCCACGTGGTATATGAAAATGAGATGCCTTCTCTTAGTGGAACACCACACTCCATGCAGTCCATCAGCCAGGTCTTATGATCAGGCAATACCTTGTAGCACTAATGGATTGCAATATGAAGAATCATAGCTCTATAACCTTTGCTGACCCATGTAGTGTGGCTTCAGGTGCTGACCACACGTGCAGTGTGCAGGGGGAATTCTCTGAAATAAACACTCTGGAGACTCATTGCATTCTATGCCTCTGTTTATTTATAGATACCCCTTCACTGGAAAAAACCTTAACAAGAACGCTGGAGTCTGGCAAGGAAAATCAACTCAGATGGGGCAGTTAATGCTAGGTTTTCCCATTTTTCTCAGCGCTGTTATGTTTTTAACCTGAGTGCAGCCACAGTGCGGCTTTTTAAAGGCCGGTCTGGCCACTCAGCTACTCATATTAACGGGCCCTGAGGTATTCTGCTTGCTTAAGAGTAGAGCGTCCATTCTGCTTAAGAAAAATGCTATGTTTGGAATTAAATTGATAAGGATTTCATTTATGAGCTTGTCGAAACAAGTAAAATAATCAATAGGCCTTTAAAGTGTGAAAGGTTGTCGGATAGCAAGAGGAAACTTCTTCCATACGCTAGGCAAGACGTTGCTAAGCTCTTATGTTCAGTGTAATATGAAAAAAGAAACTTCGGTCATAGGCAACATCTCCAGGTAGGCCTTAATTAATGCTGAACTGGAAGGAAAGCCACATTTTGAAAAGTGAGATTCAGCCACACGGGCCTTAGACGTTTACCTTATGAGTTACATTATTACCTAGCAAAGTGGTGGAAGTGATGCATGATGGTCACTTGGAATAGTGACCTAGCGTGATTCATCATTTGGGAGCAAGGCAAGAAAACTGTTAGGAAATGCCAGAATCATTTTAAACAGCCGGAGAGGTCATCGGGCCATCACCGCAAACACATGCCAATTTGTCTGCAATGTGTTGCCGAACGGTATGGGCAAATTTTTCCATTAATTCAAGGTCCCCATGCCCACAAATTGCATGTTTAAGAATGAGTTCTGCCTGCTTGTCCTTCGATAAGGACATCTTTCCTTCTTTTTCCAAGGCGGCCATTGTCATCAATACAGTCCTTGTAGACATGTTAGCGGTTTACCCGCTGTTTTTCCCCATGAAGCTAATTGAACACATATCAGCAATTACACCCCATCAAGGTTCACAATGTCTCTGCTGGTAGCTCAGCGATAGACTGAGTCACAGGCTGTTTAAATATACACACCATAAAGTGTCTGCCTTTAAAAGATTAGCTGGGATTGTAAACCAGTCCCATGCATTTTGTATAGAAGTCTTTACCATCTGTGTTCTACTTTAATTACAATGCAATACTAAAAAGGATGTGTTTCTATTTGCAGATATTTTTACTAATAGAGGAATAGTTTTACCTGAAGCTTTCTTGAGCAATGCACTGTACAAAGCAGGTAGATAACAGTGGACTTGTGATCAAATTGTTACACATTCAGGGGGAGTTAGGGTTTGTGGGGGAGGTGCTGACGCACTGCCAGCAAGACTCTAATCCAATATCCATCTCTTTCTCTGTTTTTACACAGTTTATGGTAATGAGTGCAATTGTAAGTTATATAACTTGTTTTGGATAAAAAGTGTTTGATAAGCAACTAAATAATACAGTGTTGTCATGGTAACAATGGGAACGACCAAGTGTCATGTCACTGCTGTTGTTCAGGCAGCTGGCAATATATCTGTCTCACAGCAACAGATATTTTTGTGGCACAGCGAGGCCAAGTCAGAAGAGAAATTGAAGTCTGAGCTAGAGGGTGGGGCCACACCTTGGAGAAGCAGGATCAATGTATCTCCTGACCTCCTAAAGCACATACCTGCACCTGAGCCTTCAACATGGGTAGAGTGGACCTTTCAGTCTAGTGGGCTGTTTATATCTCAAAGTTAGATGGGGGTAGGGTGTAGCTCAGTGGATTGTGTCCCTGTGCCCATGTATAGAAAATTGTGGGTTTAAGTCCTGTGGTAATTGTCATATTACTGTAGGGTCCTTGAGAAAAACCATGAACCCTGACAGGGATATTAGATGATATTCTCTTGAACCCTAAGTTTTTCTTGCCTGTATGTTACTTTGTACAAAAGTATCTGCAGGGTGACGCTGGAAGACACTTGTTTCATTTAAAAAAGAAGGCGCATGATTTATGGAACTGCATGGTGAAAAAAATGCCCTGATTAAAATAAGTTATGAACTGGTATAAAGAGAATTGCCACTGACTTAGAATGAAGTCTCTTGTGGTACATGACAAATCATATTTGAAAAGTACTATGTCAAATTTTATACTGTTGCTCATTCAGACAGGCAGTGTCTTCAGTAATGTAGATATTTTAGTGTATATTTCTAATTTGCAAGTCAAGCAAATTGCTCATTTTGGTGCTGTTCCGGATTCAGCTGAAATGCTGCCTATTTAAATTTAAAATCTTTTTTGCAGACTTTAATTTGATTAAGCTAAACTGAGCTAATCCAAAATGTATGCTAGTTATCTCGTTAGTAAATGACAATCTAAACGATGTAAACTGGAAATTGGTTCCAACAAAATGTCACAGACTTAAATGTTTAATTTGATCTGTAGGAAAAAGTCTGTGAACCTGCTGGAATTTTCTGGATCTCTGCACAAAGTACTCAAAGACATCACCAGATCTTTATCTAAGTCCTTCTTATAAATAAAGGAAGTCATTTCTTAAAAAAAAGGAAAACATTTTACATTATATTTTCAATATCGAACAAGTGGCAGGCCTGTACGTTGGTAAGGAGGTATTTTTGCCCATTCCAGTTTCAGTTCATGTGTATTTTCAGGGTGTCTTGCTTGAAAGGCCATCTTCAGAAAACACCAAAGCATTTCAATGGAGTGGGGTCAGGACTCTGACTTGGCCATTCTAAAATATAGCATTTCTGCTGCATGAGCTGCTCTGCTGTTGATTTACTCCTGTGTCATGTTGCCTGACCCAACTTCTTTTGAGTTTTAGATCACAGACAGACACCCTGACCCTCTGCTGTAAAATTTCCTGGTACAACTTGGAATTCATTGGTCCCTCAGTGAAGCTTTTCAGACCCGAAGAATGAAAGCAGGGCCACCCTATTATACTCACTCTATCATGCTTCACAGCTGGCGTTGGATGTAGTATTTTGTTATGTCCAAACATAACACTGCTTTTTATTTACCAAAAACATAAATAAAAAACGCTGTCTCGTATGTCCAAAGAACATCACTCCATAGTGCTATTTAACATCCAAGTGGTGCTTGAGATGGGTGGCAAATTTTTTTGGAGAGCAGTGGTTTCCACAGGGATAATCTACCATGAAGACCATTTGTAGTCAATGTTTTTCTTACAGCTGAAGCAGGGACACAGACATTATTAAGTGCGAGATATGCCTGCCAATCCATAGCTATCACCCTAGGGTTCTTTGTCACTACAGCATGCCTTTGTGCTGATTGTTGTAGATGACCCATTACTAAAGAGAGCAGCCATGCTGCTGAATTGCTTCCATTTGTAAATGATCTGCCTGACTGTGGCCAGATTTAGACCCGGGTCTTCAGAAATCCTGTGCTACCCCTCTGCAGTCTAATGAGTTTCAATAACTCTTTTTCTGAGGTCCTCAGAAATGTCTTTTGATTTGATCATATTGAAAAGTGGGTAACCAAATATTGCCAAAAGTGTATGTTTGTGCCTCTGAGTGAGGGTGTGTGTGTGTGTGTTTGCATGTGAACATGTTTACTATCACGTTGTGTGGACACAATGTCCCCTGGAGGAATGAAAATCTGTTCTTTTTTACCTTATGGAGACATGACAAAATCTCCCCACAGTGGAAAACTCAATTTTATAAAAAAAATTGTGAATGCAATCAAAAAACCAAAAGAACCAAAAATCTTGTCCTTTGTTGGATTACTTATGGTGAAGGTTAGGGCTGGGTAAGGGTTAGGGTTGACATAGTTAGGATAAGGGTTAGACCCGTAGAAATGAATGGAACATCCCCACAATGTTATAAAGACACAACTCTGTGTGTGTGTGTGTGTGTGTGTGTGTGTGTGTGTGTGTGTGTGTGTGTGTGTGTGTGTGTGTGTGTG
>JAACJT020000007.1:15730412-15752108 GCA_009936485.2 Gymnarchus niloticus
TGTGTGTGTGTGTGTGTGTGTGTGTGTGTGTGTGTGTGTGTGTGTGTGTGTGTGTGTGTGTGTGTGTGCGCACCCAGGGTGTCAGGCTCCAGGAGACCCTAACCAAGAAAAGTGTTTAGCAGATGGATGTATGACTTAGATGAAGTTCACTATGCATTAAAATAGTTTTTCATGCAGAAATCTGGAGAATTCTATAGGGTTCACAAACTTTTCATATATCTGTAGGTAATGATTTGCCATAAGTTTGGGATTTTTTTATTGATGTGTTCTACCGAACTAGGAATGAAACCACTCAGTCAGTTAATACAAAACCATTAGTATGTACTGTGAGTACTCTGTGTACAAACACTGGTAAATGCACTCCTGTCCCAAATGCCTTTCTATACCACAACAATTGCTAAACTATTTGTCACTGCCTGTCCCCTGTACACCATGCAATCTCCAAAAAATTGCTGTGTTTGCTTCCTATGTCACCCTGTCTGGAAACCCAAGACATTTTTTATTAACATTAGGAGTAAAAAAACATAAATGACTGTCTTTCATAAATTCAAATGGGCTTGTTTGCTTTGTTAACTAGTACTTGTGCCTGCTGGCACAGCAAAGTAGTCCAGTTAGTTAATTATTTATTCATATGTTTCAGGACAGTAAGGCTCCTGAAAAATATTTTTGAGAAACAACAGAGGCTACAATTTAGCTGGAAGTATACTGGAGAGTTCTAAAGTGTTAACATCGAAGCCACTGGTAAAAAAAAAAAACAAAAAAAAAAAATGGAAAGTGGCCAGCGTCATTCATTCATTACACTATGTAACACAAATTTTGTTCCTGGATAGTATGTGTTTTTTAACGGCTTATGTTGTAAAAGTATAGAAAATGGCCATTATCCCCTTCAAACTTTGCTTTTGTGACCTGGATAATGAAATGTAATGTAAATCGCTCTCACGCATCAGCTCCCAATTACCCAGGTCACAAAAGCAAAGTTTGAAGAGAAAAACAGGTCTTTTTCATGTACTTTAGGCATAAGCAATTGGGAAATAACACTTTTTGTCCAGGAACAAGAAAAAGGAAAAAATGTGTTATATTGTGTTATTCAACAAGTCATCTTTCTGAAGCAATGATCATGAGTTCTCATAAACACATTTTCCTTTTCAAGCTTTTTTGAGTTTAATAATAATGAACACTTATTCTTTGTCAGTTTAGCAAACTTGTCGTTACACTAAGTGCTTTTTGCCTCAGTGATATGTATCAGATTGCATTAATATACTTAAGTATGCTTACCAGGCAGTTTGACACTACCGGTTAAAGCCTTTGTATTTTCCCTGGTTTCTTTGCGACAAATGAACTACAGGTCTCCTTTCATCAGATAGAAGTAAAAGCACAGTTACAACCCCCCCCCCCCTCCCAAAACGGACGAGGGGAGGCAAACTCTGATCTCTTAGGCTGCCTTTCTTTTTACTTTAATCTCAGCCTGGTGGCCGAAGCCAATTGACTATTTTCAGGCTGATGGCCTTTGAAAAAAATCAATGGCGTGCCTCCATTTAGATCAACAAAGATTTTGAGCATGGTGTGTCGATAAGGAGGGGAGGAACACTCCCAATACCTGACTGGTGTGCTAATTCTGAACGGCACGTGCCAGATTACGGGGACAAGGTAACAGTCAGTATTGGCTTTGATCTCGTACACATAAAACACAATGCCTTTCTCGAAAACCAAAAAAAAACGGTTTTGACAGGCATCTTTGAACCAGTGTGTCACCTTTCACTTTCATTTTCTCTTTTTCTCGTTTTTTGAAAACATTAATCCCCAAGCACTTTCAGCTTGAGTTGCTCATTTGTGATATAAATTTACAGTACATCTTCAAAAACATATATATATATAAGATTTACATGTGAAGTGCCTCACAAACGTCTGACAGAGTATATAAGTTGCCATCATTAATTACAAAGATGTTGCCACCGACATTGAGATGAAAACTAACTTTTGACTGAAATCAATGCAGGCTGCAAATAAAAGATGTTATATACTGATCTTGTTTTGAAATTATCAGGCAATGGAGTTAAAGTCAGCAGAGATTTATTTCTTAGATTCAACCAGGTATCTGCCATCCAGATGTTCTTTTTAAATTCCAATCTAAAGTGTATTTAAAAGCAATGATACCTCATCGTTTATCTTTTGTCGTCTCATCAGAATACGATTCAGTTTTCAGCCCATGGCAAACTCTTCCTCCTTCCGTCTAGAAGCACCTCGTAATTTTCAGAAGCGTCTTCAGAAAACTCAGCAGATTAACTTTTGTACTGTTAACAAAAACTCCATCTAAAGATTTTTAGTACTGGGAGTAATTCCCAATTGTACAGTTCATACCTGTGTTGTTCTTTACAGATAAACAATGCACAAACACAGAGTCAAATGATGATTATGACAAAAAGATATATCTAGTGCAATAAGGCAAATTTTTACAGAAATTTTTACACAACCTATTAATAAAAAATACAAATTGTGATGGGATAAACCCAGAGGTCAGCCTTGTCGAGCTTGTCCCATGTTATTGGCTTCTTTCTGTATTGTGCGTAGTCTTATTTTGTCTGAAGTACAAGTCTCTGGTAGAATATCAATTCTGAGCATGGAATTTTCCAAATATGCTGAATAAATCTGCACATTGAGAAATATCCCACGTGAATAGTTTTTATTTTCCTAATCGGAAGATAACTGCAAGCTCATTTGGTGTTCTCAAAGGAAGAAGGCTGAGGATTTCAAACTCCTCATACTGTACCTTCATTTAACAGTGAGGGTGTACATTTATATATTTCAGGATTTGGTCTTAAAGCTCACAACTTGCAAGGAAGCAACTGGCATTTTAAAAAATCTGGCAGAGGATATGAATATATTCAACAAAACCATTGTGAATCCCAGTCTTTCATTTTCTAAAGTCTGCTGACAAATTAGGCCATTTTCAAAAGGCTACAGCAGAAGGAAACAGCCTCCTGTCCCCCCTGAATGAACTGAAAAGGGAAGTGGAGACCGTTTTTTTGAGGTAGCCCCCCCTGCCAGCCCCCCTATGCCCTCCTCAGCAGTAACAACATTAAGCAGTATGGGAAATATGGCAGAGCATAACATAGAGGTGTGGCGTCTCCATTAACGAGATAAAAGTCCACAATTATGTTGGTGATATCAAAGACTGCTGGGGGGGGAGTCGGGGGGAAGCTGACGAGGTGACAAATGAGCCGGCCGCAGAGCTTAAACCTGGGGCGCCCTGCAATCACCCCAAATAATGGAGCCTGACCCACTGGCTCTCACCCCCATTTCGGCTCTGCCAGAGCTGGGGAGAAAGCCTCGAGGAGCCCTTGTCTCTGCTGCCCTGCACCAGATGGCCCACCCTGCCTGTGCTGCCCGCTACTCAATAGTGACCGAGGACATTCAGGATGTTGTGGCAGTTGTCCATTTAAACCTGCCACGGGGGGCGCAGGCCCAACATTTGGGGGTACTGGTTAAGGACCCGGACGCCTAACCAGCAGCACCCAGATGTGAGGTTCTAACCTTAAACTGCTTTGTTAGACAACCAGGTGCATCACGAGGTAGCAAACCAAATCCTGCACACGTTGCTTTATCGCTAAGCACTCGGCGAGCGTGGGTTCGCGTTTCAGCCTTGAAGCCGCTCAGAGGGGAGCTACCTCACCGCTGGCATTTTCAGCTCAGCCGCAAAGTTTGCTTTAGGTGTGAAAAGGGACAACCCGTATGCCACAGACACCGCTGTGCCCTTCACCGTCCATATTAAATTAGCCTCCCCAGTCATCAAATACAACCTATAAATGGGGGCATTAAACAACTGTCCTCCCTAATAGTTTTAAACGAAGGTACCCACTAAGCACAATATCGCTGAATTCAATATAAGGATTGCTAAGCTATAGGACGGGTAACTAAGTCATTTTAATTGTAAATGAAGGTGTCTGAGCATGAGGATCGAACAGGAGTCGAGTAATCCCCCAGGCCACATTTTCTGCCAAGGTAAACTCTATATGGCTCAACATAGGGACACATACCAAATCTTTATGGTTCGGGACTCACAACTCGGCCCCTGATAGCCCGGCACCTCACCCTTCATTTCCAGCCATTTAATTAATGCTTGACAAATATCATCAAGCGTCATGATGTAATTACATTATGTAGTGATTCCGAGCAGGCCTATAGCGTGGACCCCATTTGAGGCCTTAATTATTCATTAGCAATTATACGATGGGAAAAAGTGTCAATGAATTATCAGGGGATGGAAGTCTTTTAAATGCAGAGAAAGCAGACAGGACCCAGCATGGCGCAAACAGCGAGTGAAAAAAGCGCTCGGCTGTGGTAAGCGGTGGTAGTACCAGGAAGATCCAGAGTGAGGCGCCTATCTAACTGGAGAGGGCAGCATGGCTAGTCCATGATCATTTTGGCTATTTAAAAATGTAGCACATCACCATTTCCCAGACTTTGAGGACTGCCAGACTGTGTCGGACGCCACAGCCTCATCTAGAGATGAATCTGATATCACTTCTCAGTCAAGTCATTCGACAGGATTAATTATTTAAATAGCAGATTTTCCTTGAGGAATCATTAAACTCGACTTTTTTTCCCCGAGTATTCTGGTGCCACTAATTTGACTCTTATCAAAGATAATTACGTAATTAGACCTGCACTTAATTCTCATCTCCACTTACCAGCTAAACTTATTAGGGACAAAAAAGCTCTGAAAGACATTTAAATGCTCAGTTAACTGGCTAAACAAATGATCAGCGACCAATAAAAAATTGGAGTGAGGAGGAGAGCGATGAGCCATCAGCACAAATGTGCTTCTGGGGTGGACGGTATCTCCTCCCCCCGTGATGCACTGATGGGGGGGTTGGGATAGCCATGAGGAGGAAGCTTGTTAGAAGCACACCAGTGAGTCGAGCCACTTTTGGGACACGGCACTCTATTGGAGCGAGCCTCCCCAACCACACCCCTCCCACACACACCCATCTCCACAGTCCACACCATATGCTTTCCTGAAGTTCTCGATGCAAAAGTAAAATTAATCCCGGAAATGAACCATAAAAAAGCTTCCAATGGCTGGATCATGACTGGGCCCTTCAGGTGCATACAAAAAATAAAGGGAAGAAGAATGGCATCCTGTCAACCCTGTCAACCCTACTGGCATCCTGTCCAGGGTGTACCTCTACCCATGTGCCCTAATCAGCCTGACCAGGATAAGTGAGGATTGGCAGTCATAAAATAGATGGATGATAAATATCCAACCTTTACTCGACTGTCATCGGTCAGGAACTTATAATAGCAGATGTTAACCTATCTAGCCACGTCTCCCCAATTATTATTAAGAGAAGGTCATCTCAGACTAACATGTTATAACACAGGCACAAGTGGTTACACCCCACTACAAAACCCACAACATCCCTCCAATCTGTCTACCTCCTAACCATTTATCCTGTCAAGGTCATTATGCACTCACCAATGGAATGAAATTCATTATAATAAACTCCCAACAATACACTACAACCCACACATGGCATACAAATATGAATTCCACTGAACCAAACCAAGGCATCTGTACTAATAGGTAGCTTACCTAGCTAATGCCAAACCCAGAACCTTTAAATTGGGGTGAGCGCAGTGGTAATCTAACCAAGAATAGACTGTGAATCAGTTGTAAGAACTCAGGAAGACAGAACCCAGAAAAGTTCCTCAAACACATGTTATTACAACTGGAATTGGCAGGCATCACTAATATTATAATAGTTTGTTGGTTTGCTAACAACCTGAAGCTTCACACTAAATGCATAAAATGTGAACCAATATTTATCCACCCATCTGTTTTCCATGACCACTTTAAGGTTCAAATAATATTTACATTTGTTTAGCAGACGCTTTAGTCCAAAGCAAGACACAAGTGAGAAAAGCCTGAGGTGAGAACGCAGGCTCAGTCAGCATCCAGCACCCCTGGAGCAACTGGGGATAAGGGCCATGCTGAAGGGCCATATTTGACATGATTACTCTGTTGGCCATGGGATTCAAACCAACAACCAACAAACTCTGGTACATAGGTACAAATCCCCTAAAGATTATTATCTCAAATACGCAGCACGGTTAACATCTACACAGTGGCACCTATAACAAAAGAATCAAACGAGAGAAAATGCAGTGCTTCAACAGTTTAATCATGGAATTTAACGTTTTATCCTGCAAGCAAGTTGAATGGGCTGCAGGCTTCCTCCTAGGCAGCACGGCTGCTCATTAAGCAAACCAGCAAAGCATTTGATGCTGGTTCAGTGTAAAAAAGGAGCTGGCTCCATTTTAATGCCTCACTATGCCTGACCAACATAAAAATCTTGAACTGGATATAATGCGAACAGACACAGGTCATTTTATGTTAAGCTACTACTAATTTATGCAAATCAAGCTTGCTGGTGTTAATTATTATTTTAAATAATGACTGCAATCAAGATGTGTGATGGTTCCACATTGTGAACCATCTATGAACCCTGTTGGCCGGTGGGAAGTCGTAATTTAGTGTATTGGACTTAGCTGTTCTCCTTGTTGCAGTCGGCGGGAGTGCAGCACCATTTTCAGCCAACAGAGATGACACAGTAGTGACCGTATTGGTGTTCTTGGTGTCGGACATTCCTGCAATTCCTGTGATGATGCTGAGATGGGGGGAGGGGTCCCAAGGGGCTTATACAAGCTCAGAAATTGCAATGAGTTAGCCAAGCATGCTGTGTTAAGGGGCGGGACTTCCTGCCCCAGTCTGAGTAGAATGAAATGCCTTCCGACAAAACATGGGCGCATTCTTACCAAGTTTGTCTCCTACATTTTCAATGAGCATCTTCTTCTGTTTGTTAGCAACTGTCATTTATGTTATTGTTCTCGCTGCTCTTGTTGTTTGGGGAGTTTGATGCTGTTCTGGTGCTACACCAGTATGCTTGAGCGCTTTGCTGCACCATCACACGTTCCTCAGGGGTAATCCCCAATCAGATACACTGGAACCACGTCTCTGACATTGTTTTAAACACTTTAAATGGGCTTCACTGTCAGTAACTTGTTATGACTGACATCCTGGCTATGTTTCCATCACCCAGCTTATGCAGTTAAAAAAGCACAGAGCTCTGACAGTTGGACTGTATGTAATGCAGCGCGTCAAGCACAGAAGGCCTTTACACCGACTCGACCATCAGCGTAGGGCACTCTTTAGGGTTTTTAGTGATCAAAGCCAATAGTAGACCCTTGCCAGACAGTGTGGATGCATGATCTGATTGCTATACGTGCTGTATGGTTCCTCACATGTGGTCCAGTGCCTGTTGGAATGATACAGTCACCTGCAAGCTTGGACCTGATGACTGGTCATCCGGCCCAGAGCTGGTCCATTTTTCCACAGTTCTTGTGTCTGCTTCCCATTTTATCCAAACAGCATAATGCAACAGGAACTTACAAGCTAAGGCATGCCAAACATGTGTCAATATTGTCCCATGAGTAATGGTTAAGCTCAGGCAAATAAATTACCACAGTGTGTATCCAGCTGAAGTAAAGAATGTAAAACTGTAAACTTTTTAAGTCTTTTGTTTTTTAATTAACAAAGGCACCACGGGTTACACTAAATGATGTGTCATTTGGAAAGGGGGTAGATGCAGGGACCTCAAGATCCCAGAAAATACTTGCACCCGTCTATCTGCAGATTGAAAGCCTTTTCCGGATAGGTACAGTGGAATCCTATTTTCTTAATGAGGGGTTGACTGTATGACCCCTTATGCTGGAATTGGAGGCTTTTCTCTTCTGTCTGTTGAATAAAACCATGTTCAGCCTTGTTCCAGGGCTTCCAGAATGTGCATTGTCTCTGGCCCTATGCTTTTGGTTCCCATGCATCACGCCAACCCCTGACCACATCCAACCAGAACCAAGAAATTTCTCTTCACCTCTGAAACAATGGAACTGGTGGTCTGAGACCAGCTCCGGTCATTTTTCCCCAAGGGTCTTCTGATGTCTACTAAACATCCCAGACACCTATTGATTTTTTTTAAGAACCTGAGGTTGTACTTCCTGAGGTAATACAGCAGAACACTGTGATTAAGTGGGGTTCCAGTCATGGTGTGTCATCTACAGGTCCTTGGTTAATGACATTTTTTTGGTATTTTTTAAAAATATAACATAGGATCCATTGTTGGCATTGCTAATAAACAGGAGTAAATGAGTGAGGCCTACGTGAGAGTAGCCATGTTTTTGACAAGCACCTCTATGGGAAACAAGGCAACATGCTGTCAGCCTCTTTACTCCTGAAATAAACCTGTGTTCTCCTCAATGTGGCCTCTCAACACCAGGCCCTTTAAAAATTCTCTCGTGATTGTGAGAGGGGCTTGGGGGTCTGGGGGAGGGCATCAGAGAGCCAGGGTGGTAATTACCAGCAAGTTCATCCCCTTGCAGATAATTGCCCATTGTTTTCTTGGAAGTGGGTTTGTTGTGTTCCATCCTGCCAGGACCGACAGGATGATTGCAGACCTGCTCTCCCATTGACAGGTGGTGAGAAGCATTGGTGCCTTCCCTGGAACAAAGGCCTTGGCTCAAAATTCCTTCGTCTTGGCTACCACTGCCACCTACGCCACCCAGAAGAATCCTTCCTCACAACAGGGCACCAGTACAAAGTTTCACACTTCTTCTTTGTTGTCGTGGTGTGTTTATTGTCTTGTACAACAGAAGCAGCCGGTGGTACAGTGGGCAGGGAACCAGACTTATGATCAAATATTAGAAGTTTCTCGTTCCATTCTTGAGGCAGTTGTCACATCTTTGAGCACAATGCTACTTTGAAATACCTACGGTACCTGTAGATATGGGAGATTTTTTTCAAGAAACACATGCAATTATTTATTTATCTTAAGCTGCATTATTACCTCAAAGAGGTAAATTTCTTTTCTAGATCACTGTATTACAGTTTTTATGAAGTGTTCAGTAGAGTAGACAGTTTTTTTTTTAACTGTTTTCAAGGGAAATATATACAGTGGCCAGTTTATTAGGCAATCCTGTGTGTTAATGCAAACAGCCTGTTCCTTCAAATAGCTAAATTGTGTGGCGGCAGATGAATGCGTGCAACATAAGGACAGGGTCAGGAAGTGCAATTACTGTTTGACTAAGCGTTAGAAGAGCTATACAAGCCGGTAACATCTAATCTTAGCAATCTGAAAAATGGTGTGATTGTTGGTTCCAGACATGGCGGTTCCGGATTCTGAGAAACAGCCACCTCACTGGGATTTTGTACACACTATAGAGTCTAGTTTACGGAGAACGGGTTATTGAACAAAAAACATCCAGTCTAGGGCAGCAGAGAATGGTCGGACTCATTAAAGCTAACAGGAAGGCCACAAGTGCGAAAATAAGGGATCCGCACAGCAATGGTGTGCAGGAAGGTTCTCTGAACACACAACTCATCTGTGCTTGATGCCGTTCTGGAGGGAAAAGTGGGTCCTACCCAGTACTAGCTAGGTGGACCTAATAAAATGGCCACAGAGTGTAGTGAAGTATAGATGTTTCAGGGAAAAACAACTGTTCTTCTGAACCCAATCAGCAGTGAGAAACCTCATTCCTTGAAATGACAGGACAGTCTAAGGAACACATGACATCCATCCATCCATGTATTTAACAGCTTATCTATTCCAGAGTCTATCCAGTGAAGAGTACAACAGGAATAGAACCTCAACGGAGCTAAAATCTCAAATAAAATCTCAGGATGCTTTAACTTACCTGAGGGCCAGATTCACAAAGGAGAGCGAAAAGGTGTCCTCTCAGCGTTTTGACTTAAAGATGTGCTAATGTATACCCAGATGTCACATGATGGGGGAGCTGGTCCCAATTAATCTGCTTCTGACGTCCCCTTTATCTACACTCTGTCAAGACGCTTTTGGCTCTATGTAGCCTCCATCAGGTAATGAAGCCTGAAATGAAATTCAGTACATTTGGCAATAAATGCAGCAATTCCTACTGCTTTGCAGCACTCCGGTGAGCTACTCATATGGGTGATTTATGGGTGTGCAGGTCGTCCCGGGAGGGGATTCGCCGCTTTTTTTGCACACAGTGGTAGTCGTGGCATGGCAGGCAACTTCGTGGGAGAGGGCTCGCTCCCTGGCACCCAGCAGACCATGTGTAAGTATGTATCTATGTGTGCTTGAGTGTGTGTGTGTGGGAGTCAGTTTCTGCCATGACCCTGAACTATTGCTTAGTTGCCATGGACTTGTGACCGGTTTTGAGGTCCCAGGATGCTGATTTATTACATTTGAGCACGAATGACTTGAATCAAAAGCCTGCAACAGTAATATGAGTTATGGCTAATTAAATGCCTTCATCTAAAAGTGTCAATAATAATATACAGCAGGTTAGATTCAGAGTCTACACTAAAGCCTCATTCATACTTCACTTTTCCGTGCTCTGTCATGGTCCACGGACAGTGCGTGTGACGTAAATTTTGTCGTAAAAGTAGTCCATGCGGACTATGCTCATGCAGTCCAGATTTTGTGTCTAGCGGACATTTCGCATGTCGTCTGCGCATGTGCAAGGAATAGATTACTGCACTGCTGGGAAGTTCCAGTAGATGGCAGCACCAATTTTGGAAGAACAGCTATCGACGGAGAAGGAGTAGAGGAAGAGCATATTCGTCATGAGCAGTTACTATATGAGGAAGTGCAGAGGAACCCTCTCATTTAAAATTCGTCTCTCAAGAAGAGTGAACAGAAGCTAAAGCAGATCGCGCTCAGTCGCCATTTTGTGGGGTTGTTCTGCTTCATTCAGACCGTGAAGACAGCATGTGCTCTCTGGTGGGATATCATTGCCACTGACCATGAATATATACATACATTGACAAATGTAGTATGGGCACAAAGGTCAATGCTCTCAACTGTGTATGGACCATGACGGAGCATGGAAAAGTGAAGTATGAACTAGGCTTAAGACTGATACAGAGGTCAAGCCTAAGATTAGACTTGTCACTAGCAGTTTGACATAAAATGTTTCATTTCATAACAGATCAGACTCAGGCCTTGTAAGATTATATCCAATCTACCAGAAAAGAAGCATTTTAAGGTGCAGTTATTAACACACTTCAAAAGCTCCAATAACACTTTTTTTCGCAAACACTCAACATTTTCAGATGTTTTGCATACTGAATGTCTCACAGCAATTCAAAAAATACCAGTCTCTTAAAAGCCACAAAAGGATATTCATAGGCATGGGTATGTTTGAGCATTGACAGCCAGCAAGGAACAATGAATGGAAAAGAAAAACAATGGTGATTACACCCCACTCATCACTCATCCCTTCATTTTTATCGTACCTGAAGAAGCACTCGAGAATGAGCTATATCATAAACACTGGAGTCCCCAGAGGAAAAATAATGAAAAACATCTGTCCACTTTAAAGATGCCTCATCAATAGGAAGTGACCTCATCAAGGAGGGCTTTTAAGAAAAAGACCACACTTTAGAGTTTGATGCCTTCTTTAATTTCGCCATTTCACCCCCACAGTGCCGGAATGGAGTATTTAAAGTGTGAAAAGTAATATAGAGTGAAGGCTTTCTGCAAATTCAAATCAGCGTCCCAGGCCATTGGTACTAGCAGGGGTGGTTCTGATGTGATTAAATTGCTCTCTGAATTAAACGATACGGACCAGGTATAGGGTTGCTGATTAGGTGTGATGACAAATACGTGAGACACGCTGTAATCTGTTCCCGACAAGTCTGAGCGGAAAATCGAGATGGATCTCTTAATAAGGCAGTATTTGAGAGCCGAACATCCCATACTTAAAACACTGACTGACACTTACAAGAAAACATTAACCAAACAACACACATAAAGGGGCTTGTTGAGTACCAAACTGTAATTATGTATGAGTGTATTAATTTGTTGAATGTCAAAACAAATTCCACACTGTTGAGCATACATGTCATCCCGAAAGCATCTTAGTCCAAATTTGCACAGTTGTTATTGGTGTTAATCTAGGACGGCAGTTTAATGTTAATTGCTTAATCATAATTGCTGGCATTCAAACAAAAGAACTCCTGAATATTTTAATAGAAATTGTTTTGCCTGTAATTATTTGTTTATATTTCATCATAAAGGAAAATCCAAAAATCTGCAAACAGCTAAAAATTTTACCAGACCAAGGTATTCACACTCACACAGTGTAATTAGCTTCCTCTAAATGAAAGTTTGGCTTTGATTTATCTTTGCTTTGGGGCATCCCTCCTCCTCTGCCAATTCTAGCACTTTCAGTTAGCTGGACATATAGTATTTGCCCTCTCTCAAGAACACAGCTGCAGCAAGGTCCTGTGAGATTCAACAGAGCATAGAATGGTCTCTGTGCAGGATCTCCCTCATAGGCGTGAAATGTGTCAAGCAAGCAGCAGGGGGCAGAGTAGTTAAAGAGCTATTGTCATGAAGGAAAGGCTGCAGGCTGAAGTATGGTAAGTTGCCATGTTTTTTGTTACTGCTCACGTGAGCAAGGCTCTGAATATCTATTTCAATTTGAATAGCTCTAATGAAATAATCAAGAATCTGTAAATAATAATATGCAGAATCTGCTATGATGAAAAGACCTGTGGAAGAATGATTGTTGATAATTAAACACTCAATATGGTACAGACCTTCGTTTGCATAGGTTCCTGAGGCAAAGGGCAAGGGTGACAATGCTGTCATGATTTAGAAGGGATATGTATCAGAGTAAAAGAATAATCTTTTAACAAAACCTGCTTTATTACAGCTAACCAGACACGACAGTATGTACATGCATGGGACATGAGGTAGGCCAGCCTGAACCTGTCTGTCTGTGCATGCATGGCACCAACAACAGGAATATGGTCCGCGTAATCAGGAACTGTAATGAAGGCTCCAACTTCCTGTGAATATCTTCCCTTACCTGCTGACCAGCTTTCCTATCTGAGATCAAAAGAACATGATGTGGGAGGGGGGTTCAAAAGAGGAACTCATGAGATCCAATCAGTGTCTGGCCTTTTCTAGGCCTCACACACAGCGCTACCATGTGATTGGATAGTCATATCTGATGCTGATGTCTTGAAGGCCAGCTTCTGCTCTCCCACCCTCCACCCACTTATGACTGACCCTACCTTCCCAAATCCTTAATCTATTATCATTCCCACCAACATCGGCACCTAATGGAACTATATTTAGATGCTTTTCTCTTCAGGCTTCCATTTAAGTCAGCATTCATTGAAAGAAATCTAAAATAACTGACTCACTTTTTAAATCTGGAAGAAAAAAAAAAACGGTACCCTTTGTGAAAGCCCGAGACAGCCCAGAGAGAGTAAACATCACTCTGACTCTCTGGGGAGTGAGCCGACAAGTGTAGAGTCCTGGCACTCACTGCTTTGAGACAGGCCCACGTAGAACGAAATCCCTCCTTCAATTTGTCATTAGGAGACTCTCCTCAGTTGTGGCTCCTGGCTGAAAATTGGAAAATCTGTGCACCCCCACCAGGGAGACTGAGAACATAACATCAGAAAGGATGAGGAGGCCTTTCTCTGCCCAGTCCAGTCCACAGGGGAGCATCGGAACGTGTGGATCACGGACAGCACAGCACAGAACATGACGTATGGAACACAGAGTGCAGGGCTGAAAGTCTTCAAAGAGGACAGCCGCAGTTCTGATTTGGGGGGACCTGCTGTTTTTGTTTAACCTTCCTGAGAAGTAATGGTAGTAATCAGCATCCTTTGAATACATACAAATGCCAGGACGTCTTTTCTAGCAGCGGAAAAATAAACAAGTTCAGGCAAGTAAACCTTATTTGCCGCAAAAAGAAACATTTGAAAAAAATAATTTCTCAAAAGTGTTGTAATATTGTCTCTGTTCCAGGAATTCATTAAACAAAATATAGTGAGACTTATAAAGCATAAAAATCAGATCTGTTGCTCTTTTGTGGACTGAGGAATTTCTAGGGTTCATTCTTTAAAAAACAGTTAGTGTGTCCCCCAATTTTCTCCCTGGTGAACGAGACTCAAGGGGGAAGCCCGTACTCCTCTGGCCAGCACCAGACAGGACAGTTCATTAAGCTCATTAATAGAATATGAACAAAAATGAGGTAGAGCAGTCAGACAGACAACAGCATATTAGATGAGGCATCTTGGTTTATGGAGAGACCAACAAAATGGTTTGAGTTGCCAGGTTAATACTTTCACAGTCACCTTCCCAGTACAGAATTGTGTCACAAAGTGCTGTTGATATGTTTAAATTAAACAGAAAAGAAGACAATAACAGATTTGAAATGCATTCCTGGTGCACCACATGTAAAGCATTACAGTTATCCAGCCAGACCTTTAAAAGATTGGAATTGTAAGCTCTTACTTTTTTGTAGATTGCTTATCACAAATGCCTACTCGTAATTGACCCCAATTTCATGATTTGTAATTATGATCAGTATTTTGGTCTTGGATGTATTTTGTGGATTTTAATGTTTTTTCATCTTCCTCTTTTCAGGCTTTCTTACTTTAGGAAACTGCATCCCAATCTGACATAACAATTTTGCTGTAAATGTGTCTGATTCTCTCAACAAAAGGCTTCAAATGGCACAACAAATTATACAGTGAGGTTAATTCTGTGTAAATGCTAACATCCTTTGCTTTAAATTCTCTCAGTCAATCTACATATTGATAGCAGAATTAAGGGTTATGTCTGGCTCATAAAATATAAGTTTCCTTTTGTCTGAAGTTAGTGGTTTCATCTCATTTATAACAAAAAGAAATCTGTTTATAAAATGAAAGGTCATACCAAACCTGACATGTTCTCTCCTCTGTCGTGATGTCACCGTTGTTTTTCATGCCTTATCTGGAAAGGATAGTTGTTGGATGATTATGAAGGACAAAGCCAATTTGTAGAGTGGGGTGCCTGGATGAACCCTTTGCTAAGCAAGGTAATTTAGTGCTTATGAACAGCACGCAGAGTGCAAGCCAAGATTATAGCTTAGCGGCTCCTTCCCCTGTTCTCTGTCATTAAGCTCTTCCCGTATTAAAATCCCCCCCAACAATGTTTCTGTATATCAAAGGGGATTCATTATTTAGGGAGTCTGTGTCCTATTTTTATGACACAAAAGAACAAGACGAAAGTTTATTTCTCTTCCTGCCCTGTTTTTAAGATTGGTCTGTGTTTCCTGTTCCGGCTTTATTAAGTTAATGAGTCCCTCTCGACTCTGATTCAAAACGCTTCTGCTCAGACTGTGATAGCTCACAATGGGGAAACTTGAGCTGCTTTCACAGACACAATGCAACACATTCTAGTTGCTTTACATCTTTTGGGGTGGGTGTAATACCCAAGATTTGTTATTATGGCAGTCCCTCATTGCTGTCCACCATACATCTCCGATCACACGGTCGTTCTGCGAGTTGGTCTTCACAGCCGCTGGAGTTTGCCATATCATTTTTGCCATAACCACATAATAACAGTGCAGGCTAATCCTGAGATTACCGCTCTTGTCCACTTATATGGCTGGATATTTACGGGGGGAAAATTTTGGATGAGTACTTTGTAAAACAACGGCTGATGCCTTGCAGGATTTCAAACTTGCTTAGAAGTGTGACTTCAGTCTTGCCCTGCTTACAAAGCCAATGGCGTATATTAAGATCATATGCATTAAAGTAAAGAGTGCAATCATAATCTCATTTCCTATATGAATCATTTACTTTGCAAGTGTGATCAAGACACATACATGAAGTCCCAAGTACATTCAGACAGCTGGTCTTACCTTCTCTTCCATCATTCCTTCTCCATGTTGACCACACCTCCACATTGTCTGCAGTCACAGGAGAGAGGCACGGTCTTTACTAAAACATGACGTTGGCGGTCCATCAAAGTTTAAGGCAAGATAGATGGATGGATTAACGGACCAACGGATTGACGGATAATCTAATAAATGGAACCATTTTTTTTTTTTTATTTGCTAGCTCAGAGGACATGGTTCAGTTGCTGCAAACAAAAATGGCATTTCAATGAGGGGCCACACCAGTGTACAGATTGTGCACCAACGGTGTTCAATTCTGCATGACAACGAGGCTGTGGCTCCTCACAGAAACGCCACACGAATCTGCTTTTGCATGATGTTTGATACCCAAAAATGATTATCTCCCAGGTCCACAGACACTGCACAAGACAAACACTAGCAGATAAATTGATTTTTTTTTTTTCTCCCACGTCCAATCTAAAACACTCCAATAAAATCCAGGTAAGCTTCTACCAGAGAGCTCTACAGTTCAATAGCAAATAAATAAATTGAATTTTGAGAGGTCATGATTGAAAAACATAACACTATGCACCCAATAAGACATACAAGCTAATTCAATGAAGTTCAACTAAGACAACATTTTAACAGAAACTTGCTTTATTTCTGTACCTATTTCAATACACTGCATTTTCTATGGGTATGAGTAATATTTCTCAATGATCACATGATCATATGTCCCATCAGCAGTGGGAGTGGTCTCCTGCCTGCTGGGCTCTGGAACCAAACCCAGCCATTGATGTCTTGAGGTTAAGAACAGGGTGTAATTTTGATGGTCACTTTGCTAGATGATTTCTTTTTCATAGACATATTCTATATTATGTATTTTTCTCCTTTTCACTCAAAGGCTTTTAGTAAAATAGCAATTATAAATATTATCTCCATTGCTGAAACATCCCGTTGATTCTTTTGTCCTGAGCACAGCATAAGGTATAAATCATTCAAACCCGACATGATGTCAAGTAAAGTCTAACATAAAAAGGGAGACTTCCAGCGATAACCTGCGTGAGAGTGAGACCGCTATGAAAACATGAGACAGCCGATTTTTGAAGGTCTATGAGGCAAGAGCTGTGAAGGCAACGCTAGACTTCAAATGGGTTATTATGCAGTGCAGAAACTAAAGAAGCACAAAGCAGGAAGCTGGTAGCAAATAGCATTTGATAGCGATCCAAAGGACAGCTTACATAATCAGCTGTACCAATTATACTCTAGGCATTAATATCACATTTTTTAATGTCACATGTGAGATGGATAGGGGTTTAGTGTCATACTTCACCATCGTTTTCCCCTTATAGCACCAGGAGCCACTGAGCCTGCAAGGCTATGAATAAGTAATTTCGAGCTAGATGTGAAAGTACGGATTCGGTTGTGGTTCTCTGAGAGATATCTGGCTTTTTCCAAGAGACCAGAAATGACCTTTAAATCTAATGCTCTCTTTCCATCTGAGGGCCTTCCCGAATACACAGGGCTTTCCGAATTTGATCTCCTCAAAGGCATCAAAAGGTATGACCATTTCTCGCCGCTGAATGGTTCCCCTTTCTCTTTTGTGACTTCAAACCAGAAGCCGTTCAGCTAAGTTAGGTTCTCTGAGAGGCCCAAGGACCATTCCAGGTTTGAATGTCTATGTCATATTTAACAAATGCAAAGTTGCCATGTAAGCCTTGAATCTGTGCAGTGTAGTTTTTCTTAGACATTTTAGGAGAACAGGTGAGATGATAAGGGAAGGAGACTTTTTGTGTATGTGTGTGTGTGTGTGTGGGGGGGGGGGGGAACAGGAAGACTACGCTGATAGTGGCACCAAAAAAAAGGCTAAAGCTCTTTCCCCATAAGAAAAGTTCATCTCAAAAATCCTTGTGTAGATGATTTAAAGACAACAACTTTTTAAGATTGTTTGTGGAGCAACACTTCTGCCTGCAGCCAAGGATAGATCAATCTCAACATAGAGAAATTCTCAAATGAAATGTCTGCAGTTACAAAATGCGTACACTGGTATTTACACGTGATACATGTCAGAAGACTTAATTTGTCTGAAATATTGTTTATATTATCTTATAGACAAATGTTAATGTACGCGAGAGTGGGTGTAACAACCTTCAATCTTTTAATAGATGATTAAAAGTCTCTTTGTGGCTTATACTGTTTTTCATAGTGCTAAAATCATTTACTACCAGTATATGGTTAATGTACATGTGCTGGGATGGATGTTTTGATGGGTTGGTTCCAGTGGAACCGTGGTTTACTGTCCAGATCCATCCATTCATTTTCTTATCTCTTATCTTGTCAGCATCCCTGGAGATGGACCCATCTTTTACTACATATTATATTACATTTATATTTTCAAGCCCATCTTTTTGAATAAATTTTGCTTTATTTTTTCTGTGACCCAAGAATAACACCAGAGTCATACATCATCAGGGGGGACCCACCACAAACTCATTGCAACCAAAAATTTAAGAAATATAGTGTTACATTAATTGAAAACAAATCATACTTAAACACATGAACCAAAACGGAAAATCTTTTAAATAAAGATGCATTTGCTTGGAATTACGTTAAAAACAGCATAAAGCAGTATGTTTTATCTGGCAATACATATTGAATGCACAGGACGTGATCATTCAGGATCCTAGAAAACTGCGTTGCAGTTGCAGATAAGGGCTTAAAAGGGTGCTTTGCAGGACTGTGACATATTGTGTAGTATATTGTTTCAACGTCAGTTTTCACATAGGTGTTGTTCTATAGTTTCTCCACTTTAGTTCTCTGACACCATTCCTTCATCCTGTAAACTTCTAGGAAGCTGTGGAAATCAAGCAAATGAGAAACACGGAATATGCTGAAAGCAGGTGCAGTTCCTCTGTTAATTAAGCAATTAACACAGCATTAAGCCTAGGGTGAGGTATACAAATGCAAAGCAGCCCTCACAGCTCATCTTCTCCACTTCCCGTGGCTAGAGGAAGCCATCAATGACGTTGAGGGAGAAGGATAAATAGTGACTAAGGTGGTGTTGGCATGGAAGTCTGGAGGAAAGCCACTGTGGACGAAAACTCGTGCTCCGTATCCATTACTGTGAAGTCCATGTGTTAGTTTGAGAGGCAAGCGAAAACAGATGGGAAAATGCCAGTTGAAGGCATTAACAATCAGTTCTATCTGGTATGCCCTGCAAGAAATTATCAAGAGAGCTGTTGTAGTTAGGCTGTGGTGCATAGACCACTTATTGCCCATAAAAATGTACTATTGCAAGCAAAGTGATGCAAACAATGGCCTCCAGAGCAGTGGAAAGAGGTCAGAGGGTCAGATTAGTCATCTTACAGACTGTTCTCAACAAATAGACAAGTACGTGTGCAGTGCATGGCAAAAAAAGAACAAGGTAGATGGCAATGAATACAAGCCCATACTGAGTGATATTTCAGGGTCAAAATGGTCACATCCTTAGAGCTCGGGTGGTTGCCAAGTAGTCTGATGTGCATGAAAAATCTGAATGCCATGCCCTAGTCATGAGATCTCAATCTCATAATGTACAGCATGGGGCAAAGGCAGCAGTGTAGGGCTGAGCACTGAACCTCTAATTCCATGCTGATATCCAGGATTTCACCACCAGTACAATGTAACCAGAGGAGCCATCCTTGGTCAGCATGACCCAGTGCCTTTTGGGCATGTCTTTGGCAGCTTGGCATCCAGTTAAAATGCTAGACTGAAATGAACGTTGTTAACATAATAGACAGCATTTGCCATTTGCTTTCTTTATTTCTGCCTCCTACCTTTGCACTTGATGTATCTGTAGCATTATGTAAGAAGTGTGGGTTGGAGCAAAGTTATAATATTTTATTGGTATGCATCCAAGAAGACAGCCACACACCTGGGTGGAGGTGGCTAATGACAATACTCTGTGGAAGGCTTTCACCCGTGGGGGGTGGGGGGGTCACATCTGGGCAGGCTTCTCAAGAATCACTGTATCCTGAAATGTCAGTGAATTCTGTGAGGATTGGCCAGGCTAGATGGGGCGCATACCAAAAAGCCCACCTCATAACATTTGAATGTTCCTTCTTCCAAACATCTTGATAGGTGTGCACGGGTGTAGGTGTGTGTGCCGAGGGTGTCTAGGTCCTCACTGTGCCCTGACCCGTCTGAAACTCTTAGGGTCAAAAACACTACAAGGACCATGTGATTTACAACATGATCCAAACAGAACTGGTGTTACAGCGAGTTGAAAGCTGTTGACTGCATCCAAAGAACTGTCAGAATAAAATACTCCAGCCTTCACTGGACCAGCATTGTGAATGTAGCCTTTGTAGACCCCAAGCCATATTCCAGAACATTTCTAGGGTAATACTTCCTACAGAGTCACAGAGCAGTCTGTTCACTATCAGCTATAAATGGAAGAGATGAAGAGATGGATGTAAAAGGAAGATGAAGCCATTGCATTGGAGCTGATGAGATTTTTTTTAAAAGGCAAATTAATTACGTTGATCATTATTATTACTATGGCGGCTATGGTCATGATTTTGATATTCTAAACCTGTTACAAAAACAAGCAAAGTTATTTTTCAGATGGCCTAGTAACATTTAGTGTTAAGGGAAAATGTTGATACTGTTTATGGCATCACAAACCATAAAGCTAAAAATCGAGAAGTGACTGTAATCTCAAGTTCTTTGCGACGTGCATTTGCTGCATTTTAATCTTTATCAAAGCGTTATCCCTTTTGCTTACACCACTCGCCGGCTTCTCTTAATGTCCATGATCAGGCAGCGGACAGAGACAGATAGAGAAGGAAGGCTCTCACACGTTCGACGTTTCCATAATTCACGGTAAACAAAATCGCGCAGCCCACACGCGAATGCGCCCGCTTTAAGAGCTGCTTGTTTGTCTTGGGTGGAAAACAACATGAATCATCTGTATTTATATATATATTTTTTTCAGGGGCGAGGACGTCAGTTGGTGAGATTTCTCCTCATAGGTTGAGCCTGCATGTTGAAGCCGGAGGAGCGAAGGGGATGCTCAGATTGCAGAGCTGGTCCGGCGGGTGGTGGTGCAGCGCAGGCGACCCTCTCAGCTTAGTTGGTTCGGAAATGCCGAAGCGCCTCCTCACTGCTATGCGCTCACATACAAAGCAGAGAGGTCCGCTTCCACAAGCGGGATCCACCGACTGATCTCTAGGTCTACTTTTGGGATCAAGACATAAGGATGCTTTGGTCATGGGTGCTGGAGAAGAACCGGGGAGAGCTTCCCTTCCAGTGGAGAGCTTAATATTTGTGTCCTTTGTATTAGAGAACTTTCGTTTTGACTTCAAGCAAATAGGAGAATAAGGAGTAAGGATTTTTTTTTTTTTTTTTTTTTTTTTTTTTTTTTTTTAAGTGTATTCAGAAGCCACTGAACATTTCCCAGTCTGTGGGCGACAGTGGGTATTGAATCCATCACACATTTGGATTGTACGCTTATTTTATGCTGGTTAATCTACAGCATTTGGAGTTACGTTCCGAGGATTTTTTGGAGACTTATATGCGCAACGTTTGGGAAATTAAGAACCTTAATGAGACTCTTCGGTGAATTGCTCACTATGGAAATGTCTATTTTATAAGTATTAGAGGTCAGATGACCACCTGCAGTTGTTCTTTAATTTAAGCATCCTATTTATGAGATGGAAAAACAGGGAATCTACGGCGTCATCTATTATCTGATGCTGAATGCGCCCCTGTTATTTTATGTAAACGGTAAGTAAACTTTAATAGATGAATAGCTGTCCTGGAACGCATTAAACGTTAGAAATCGGACAACTGGATTGTACATTACACATATTACACATATGTCCATTAATACTGCGAGTGCTCGGACAGCCACGCGTGGTTTTTTGGTGCTGAGAGCGCCCACCGCACCGCCCCGCACCCCTCGTCCCCTGTCCGTACATCTCTTTTCTCCCTACT
>JAACJT020000007.1:15752208-15777663 GCA_009936485.2 Gymnarchus niloticus
CTATAACACCTTGTCTCCCCTGTCATCTCGGGGCGCCGACCCCAACCCCCGGAGTTTTAGGGCAAAGATCACCCCCCCCCCCACTCCCCCACCGCTGATTAATGTTTAATTGTTTGCCAACATTAGTGCCCCCTTTGCAACAGTTGGTGCCTTTTTATGTGCTTATGTACGATTTATATTTACAATCTAGCAGATTTAAGCCAATACTTGTTATTAAAATGCATCGCTCGCTGGATTGCCAGAACGCTACAGAGCACAGTTAAGAAATTGTGCATTGTTTGGCGCACCTTTAAATAGCTTTTGTCCAGCAATTCTGGCATAACGATCCAGTTGAACATTGCAGCCTACTACATCACGCAAATAAAGAGTATGAGAAAGAAAAAAAAAACGAATTAACAATCCACAAAGTTTAATATTACTGGTTTGCACCTGGTTGGTTACCCAAACGCACTTGAAGTCGATGCCTAGTGAATAATACTGTATCTGAAATGTAGTTTTGAACGGTATTGTGCACAATTGGTTTTAGATAGATTTCAGTGAAAATGCTTCTTTTATAGCTGACTGGTAGCGATTTTCCTAAATTGCAACAAGGCATGTGCCCCAGACATAAACGAAATATGACTTATTAAACTAATATTAAACAAATGTATTGATTTTTGTATAATATGTGTGTCACACTTGAATAAATTATTAATGGTGATGATGTCCCTTCCTTCCTTCAGCCACGTTTACTGAAGTGCCCAAAGATGTGAGTGTCGGTGAGGGAGAAGATATCGAGATGCCTTGCGCTTTTCGGGCTGGCGGGTCTGTGCCCTTCTCCCTGGAGATCCAGTGGTGGTACCTGAAGGATGCAGCCCCCAGAGACCTAGCGCACGATCTTCAGATTAGTGGCTCGGCGAACAGACCCAAGGTAAACCTGCCGCGCACCCACTAACGGCTGACTGCTTCCCCGCCATGCCAAAGCTGCGTGGGCATCGTGGCGCAGCCCAGCGCTGCACCGTTGGTTTGATGGCTCCAGTGCCGTCCAGCGTGCTGAGGAGTCAGTGCTGCCTCAATCTGTATAACCTGCAGTCGTATCTATAAGAACACGGCAATGGCACTTGTTGTGCTTTAAGGAGTTGCCTATACGGTTAAAACGTTTAGCTGTAGTAAAATGCATTTGAAATAACACTTAACCTGTAAGAATAAACATTTTCACAGGCATGGTTAAACAAATTTTTTCATGTTTCTCAATAAACTAATTGTGTCTCCTTTACTTACATGAATAGTATTGCATAACACGTAAATTATGCATTGTCGTTTTAAAAATTCTTAATAAAGATTATACTGTATACGCACGCTTCTGCAATCAAAGGTTCAAGCATGTTGCATTTCCTTTAATATTGACAACGATTTATGCTTGCAGGCAGATCCTCGAGATGGAACAAAAATAAGTGTAAGTGTTAATTTTAAATAATTAACTTGCATTAAAGTTGCATGTTTTTATGAAAAGGCCGTATATTTTGGCATATCTAAAGGCAATCTCGTTTGCACACATACAGAATGAACGCTGATTACAGAAGTATTTCCCCTACATTAGGTTACCAGCGTTTTTTTTAAGAATCCATTTTAATAATAAAAACACTTGTGGTAAATGACTAGCTGAAATAGTATCCTGTTCGTTCAATAAAGTGCCTAGCATAGTGCGTGTTTATTGCAGTTTCTGTTAGATTAATGAAATTCAGCATGATAAGAGATCATGCTCAACTTTTGAGAGCACCGTGATTCGACGTGATGCCGGACATCCTGGTTTATTGGTTGGTGATAGAAGGCTACTTTAATAAAGATGAATAGAACATGACCTCTGCGATCGTTGACTTTGTGGTTTTGTAGTGCATATGTTTGTTTCTTCACCATACGCATCACTGCTAACTGGCGTCATTTCTTGTTTATTTGATGGACAAGTAGGTCCAAGTGAGAGTTTGTTATCTAAAGGAGAAGCTGATGCTTTGCTTTGATCAAGCCCGAGTGTGCCTTAACCATCATTTTTTTTGTCCTTAGATATTTTCAGGTTGCAAATGCAGTATTTTAATTAGCCTCTTCATTATAACAGTTTTCATTTGGAGACTGCTCTGTTAGAGGAACTTTAAGATGAATTCCAGTTTCAAATAAATGTCAAGTGGGCACCTATCTCTGACCTGGTGCACATAAGGTGGAATTAAAGGTTGCACTGCTGTAATTGGGTTTTAGTGAGTTTTAATGGTCGTTCCCCACACTTCTGCCATCCCCGCAGACTGTGAGAGTGCAGGGAAATGCCATCTCTCACAAGCTGCGTCTCTCCAACGTACGCAAGATGGACGAGGGCGTGTACGAGTGCCGGGTGTCGGGCAACAACGCAGATGAGACTCAGGAACACAAGGCCCAAGCCACACTGCGGGTGACCCCACGTGACGGCATGGTGGCCGAGGAGGCTGTCTCCCACATACAAAACAGGTGGTCCTTGCGGAGCAACGTCAATGCGGCTGGGGGGCGGGCTACCTCTGAGCCGGGTCAGGGAAAGCCCCGTGTGCTGCCACCCCCAGCAGGTCCAGGCCCCGCCCCCGCCTCAACCACCACGGCAGCCTCTGCAGCAAAGTCCTCGGCTTCGCCCCGGCCCGGCAACGCAGCTATCCTCCGACAGCAACATGGAGCTGGTGAGTGAAAGAGCAACAGTGACATCTAGTGGCCATCAATGAGAACTCATTGTGTATTTCTTTAATACATGCCTTGTGTTTAGCATTCATTTTTTAGTATTGTTTGACTGTTTTAATGTCAGATTTGATCTGGTGTCTTAAAAGAGGTATCTTTTTTCATTTATATCTCCTGCATTCCCCCTGTGGAAGAATGGTGGGCTCTTTCAAGTCTCAGCACTGACACGAACAAGCAGTGTAGAGCGGGATTGGCTAATGTCTGGCTGACTGGCCTTCATTCTGGCATCTCTCGAGGCCCTGGGTGGCCCCGTGGACATTGGCTTGCGAGCTTGGTGCTGCTTGAGCTTCTGGTTCCGTATGTCAGAAGTGGAGCGGGTGGATTTGTGCCCAGTAGGACTGTGTTCACAAAGAAGAGCTTACAGTTAGGTTTCTGTTCTTTACACTAGAGCAGTGTCACAGTGGTCTGGGGGCCTTTATTGTCTAAACGGAGAATGAGGCCGAGTAAATATACCTGCTATGGAGAGGTCACCAGAGCAAGTCTGGGCGTAATTACACATTGCAGGACTGGAGATCTTCAGTGTAGTGTTCCACTGCTTTAGATGAGTATACGTTACCTCAGCAGTGACAGCAGCAAAGAGTATGAGTACATCAAATACAGTTTCTCATTTTGGCCTCTAGGGAGCGCTTGCAGAGGAAGCAAATCACAGTCCGACTCTTACTCTCCAGCATGTGGGGGTGCAGCAGGAGGTGTTTTCTGGGTGGCTCATGTAGTAACATTTTGTAGGTACGTGTCCGTCTGTGGGCTGGATTGTCCTCGGCTGGGCTCTTGAGCTGAGACTAAGGCATTGTCTCCCAAGTAAGACTCCAACAATAGTGTTTGTCTCTACCTGCAGAGGGAACCACAGCGTCAGTGTCTCTATCTGGCCTCTGAGGTTAATTGTACTGAAATATTGTACTCAGGGTGAGTCTAGTTACCTGTGTCTGCCTGAAGCATGACGTGACCTGGCCTCTGAAAGGGATGACGTGGGCAGGATCCCCCCGCTGGGAAATCTGTTCCTGAACTTGAACATGGTGATTAGTGCTTTGCTTAAATTGCACTCACAGTAAAAAAAAAAATTCTAAATTGGCTCCCAATTTTGTGAGTCATATCGAGTATAATTTCTGAGTTTGAAAAAGGCCAAAAAGTACAAAGCTTTTAATGCCATGTGAATGAGCCATTCTGAGCTGAGTATGTTTGCGTAGACTGAATGTGGTGTGAAGCGGGTCGGCGAAAACTGCGGTCCTGTTAAGAGCTCGGTTCGGACATGACCTCCCCCGCAGTGCTGATTTTAGCAAGAATCGAGATACTGTCGGCCGGGTGGGTGGAGTCCACTGAGTAAAAGCTTAACATGAAATCCCTGCAAATTAGAACATAATTAAACTGGCAAATGACATTTATAGAGCATGAAACTAGTGCTTGATGATTATATGAGTGACTCACCAAATGAGTGTGAATGCTCATCTCACTGCGCTAATTTCAGGCGGCGATGAGGCACTCTCTGCTTGTGTCATCGTTTCTACTTGGCTGTTGATGCCATGGTGTGAAGGCTTTAACCATTTAAGGCTTGAAGATTTCGGCCTCTGGTCTCCACACGTGAGAATGCCCAGGAGTGGGTAATGTTTTTTGTTCCTCAGATCCTTGGCATTCCTTAATGCAGTCTTAAATTCAAATGAAGCTTTTAACTCTATCGTAAATGTGTGGGCTTTTGTCTCTTGCCTGTCCAGGATTGAAAAGCTGCACTTCAGCATGAAAAAAATTAACTTTTCTGCTCTCCCAGTGAATCTTGCTGTGACAAACAACCCAATGGGATTATCTTTAAGGGGAATGCCCCATCCCCTTCAGCATTTAACAGCCAATCAGATGGAGCTAGAGTCCCACTGGCTGTTGGAAAATGGAAAAATGGGAAGCTTTTAAGGCAGCTCTCAAAACATTGTGGTTTGCATCATGGTTGTCATGGGATCACCTGCTGCATATTGGATGGCGTCAGTTTAGGTAGCAGTTGCCTGGTGACCCTGACCACCCCTGGGATTGGTCACGTGTGACTCTCTGCGGTGTCATTGTACTGATTGGCAGAACCGTTTAACAGGTGTGGGACTGAAATACCGTTGGTGTGAGTCGCCTAAGTCTTGCCCCGACAAGCGTTTCAGGTGACCTCTCTCATTTTTCATGCTTCATCAGAGACTTGGCAGGCCGAGCTGAGATAAATGTGGTACGAGTAAGACTACACGCCCTTTGGCAGTGCCACTGGGAGCGACATGTCGTGTATTTTTCTGACAGAACCTCGTCTCAGTAATCTGAGAGCACCTCGCAAAGAACGGTATCTCTCAGCATTCCAGAGCCTCCCTTCCACATAAATTGCTGAGATTTCACACCGTGCTCATCAAACATTGTTCCAACGGAGTTCAGTTTAAAAACATTTCTCTGACGTTTCCTGTTATTGTACCGAGGAACTGTTCGCTCCAGTGCATGATTAACAGAGGAGATAGAATCACTGGTTCTGTCACCTGGTAACAGGTCCATAAAAGTATTCACAGTGGAATTAACCTAACATTAGACTGGATGTTCATCTCTCCCCTTAGGAACCTTAGGAAACTCAGCCTTGTGAACAGAATGTTGTAGCTTAATTGCCATGTTTACTCTTTAGATGTTGTGTTCCACCCTCTGTCCTGTGCGGACTCCATATCAGCCTCATGTCTAAACCGGGAACAGGGAAGCCCTGTCCCCAAAAAAACCCCATTCTTCACTCCATCCCTGTGTTGCCTTCGTTGGCTCCGATCACAGTGATCCCGACAGTTAATTTTTATTTAAATTAGGCAGCATGCTTGAGAAGCATCATTATGCTCCCAGAATGGCCTCTTGTATATTTTGTGCAAATGGAATTTGAAGGAAGTATAGCTCCTAGCCGCCGGTTCACAGTTAAAGTAACCTTTGGAATGTGGGTCATCTGAAGTAATTTGCAGTGATGAGAAGGATCTCGTGAGCTGGATTTGGTACCGTCACATATGAATGAGATGATGTAAGATGGGCAGCAGTTAGATGGCCTGAGTGTTTCACACCTCTTTTTCTTTAGGCTGAGGATCAGAACAGTCATTCAGCATCGGTGGTCATTATAACAATATTTTGAGTCGGTTAGATAACCCATGGTTAAGTGTACATCCTCTTGAAACGGTTTTGCCTGTCAGTGGAGGACAGCTGCGTCTTTGTGCTAGAACTGCTTTGTTTGTGCCACACGTGGGAGGGACAGCCCTGGTGCGGCGTAGCTAGCAGGTGAGAAGCAGATGTAGAAGCAGCCTGATGAAGGTCCCACAATGCATTGCTGTAGGCAGCATGTCAGCTGACTATTGTGCTCCTGTATGTATGGCTGGTCTGCCATCACTTCAGGTCAACAAGGCAGCATCTTACACTATATTTTGTGTGTGTATTGTTCATTTTTCCATTTTGTGTGTGCTGCTCATTTCTTCCTTTATTTGTGTGGTATCTGTGTACCAGGGAAAGTCACTCCCACCACCCAGCGTGCATCAGGCACACAGCACCGCTGCCCATGTAACGGAGGTGTAGATGGGGGCCAGCTTGTTAACAGGTGCCAGTGCGCTACCTCTGACTTTTCAGAGGGTCATGTGGGGAGCAAAGAACCACTTAGAGCAAGTTCACACTTAGCAAAGTTAATGCCCAGAAAATGGCCATGTTTAGCCAAGTCCGCACTAAGAAAAAGGTTGCGCTTAGAAAAGAACCGACTTAAAACAAGTCCACACTTAGAAAAAAGGCCGCGCCAACCGAGATGAAGCTTAGACAAAGGCCCCGTTTAGCAAAGACCACACTTTGCAAAAGACCGTGTTTAGCAAAGACCGTACTTAGGAAAAGCCCACATTTAGCAAAATATCGGGTTTTAGCAGAAACCACACTTAGAAAAACGCCGTGCTTATGAAAGGTCCATGCTTAATAAAAACCACACTTATTTAAAGATGGCGTTTATTAAGGGACTGCTCTCTGTGAAAGAGCCCACTCATCAAACACCTTGTTTAACAAAGACCACTCAGCTGCAAGGCTACCACTCCACCTGGGCTAGCCGTGGTTCTGGCTCAGGCTGCATAATTGGACAGAAAACCTGCGGACCCCGCTGGTTGCCAAGGCACCCAGCACTATAAGCTAAGTGCTGGCCCGTGCTTTCCTGTTTGCTCCTCATGTTTTATAGTGCCCAGAGACACTTCCAGCCAGAGCTGAAGCTCAGGAATCGCTGGGTTTCCCCTGAAAAATCCACACCTGTGCGATGGGACCTCTGCCCCAGGCTAATGAAATAAGAGTGAGGGAAAACAAGCCCGCTTTTTCTGCCTTCATCTGGCAGGGTGAGGCCTCTGACAGCTTGTCATGCCTGGTCGGCCTTGCTAACACCTCTTCCTGCCTCCCTCATTTCTCCTTTTTTCTTCTCCTCACCTCACCGCCATCTTCAGTATTCTTTCCTTTTCTCATATTTTTTCACGTCTTCAGATCTCAGCCCCCCATCTAGGCAACGTGTCACTGATAAACCGTCCCCGCATTAAGCCTGAGCGTAGACCCGGCTTTTGTGTACCAAAACAGACCCCAACGTGTAAAATAATCAGACAGGCGTAATAAATAATGTTTAGAAATATAAAAAGGCAACAAAATTTGTCCTGTTTATGGTGTCAGTCAGGTGGGTCATAAGTTATGATGTAAAGCTCTGTCTCTCTCTCCATTATTTTGATTATGGTTATTTTATTGAAAAAACCTAAATGAATTCTAATTTTGTCAGTGGTGTGCTAAAGAAGCTCCGCGGATCTGACGGTGTTATGGAATGATGAAGAGTGTATCCGCAGTTTTAAATAGAAAAGAGATTGCCTACTTTCACAGCCAGGATGTAATTACCTGTGTACGTTGCCTTCTCTATTCAGAAAGTGTTTCAAAAATAAAATGGTTTTGCATTTCCAAACTAAGTCTTTTATCAAGAATTAAAACTTTTATATCTTTCTATAACAAATCCAATTATTTTTACATTTTTAATAACATGGATGTATATTCAGTGCAAGCCAGCTGTATTTGTGGTAATTATGCCAGATAAGAAGCAACTCAAAAGGATATTCTCATTAAATGCATTTTATACAATCATTTGGTTCAGTTTAGTTAATCATGGCTCTGTGCCCATACCTGGAAATGAAACTATTAATGGACTCCCTTAAACAAAATCAGGAATCTTTATCACATTTTGTGGAAGACCACAGAGCAGTTGTAGATAGGAATTTGAAATTAAATACAACCTTCAATGTAAAATATTAAAATACTGGTATTTAAATTTAATTTAAAACAAAAGATAATTCAAGGAATTTCATTAGAATTAAATATTAAAAAATCACATGACTCGTAGGATGTGGTGAATGTTTGCCAGTACTGTGAATGGTAGGCATAACCATCCATCATTCACAAGAGCACGGGTATGAATTTAGAAAACGCCATTTCAAGAATCAGTTTAGGCCATCCTTTATTCTCAGCTTGATTTCATGGTGGTCACGTGTGTGTCTGTGAGTCCTCGAGTTGCTCTGCTGTGTCTCTGGATGATGGAGCTGCAAAGTTGGAAAGACAGGATTGTCGATTCAGCCAGGAGCTTTTGGGGCTGAATCTGATGTTGCAGGGCCTGAGGAGGGGCCTCTCCCCGCTAGGACCTCTGGGAGTAAGTGATCGAAGTGGGTTAATTACAGTGAGAAGGCCTGAAGTCCTAATGAAGGCCAGGGCTCATCGGTGTCGGCGGTGTGGGATGTAGCAGCTCCCTAAACGGTGACCAGCCTCAACAGCACGGACAAGATGTCCTTGAAGAGCAGAACACGAGGAGATGCCATGCAGAAGTTGCTGAAAGACACCAAGACATTAGGAAAAAATAAACAGCGTACTACAGGCTGACCAGGGATGAGCAACTTTTCATTTTGAGTAATTCAGCTGATTTATACCCCTCTATAACTTTTTCAAAAGTGTGTGGCAGATAGAATTTACACAGCAATTCTATCGTGCATATGATAATTAGTATAACTTTACATTTTGGTAAGGGAGGAGATGAATCTTGTTGAAGCAGCATCCTGTTGACAGGGCCAGTGACTTTGTAAATGAGATGGATAGACTCAGCATGCTGAGAACTGAAGAACTTTGTTGGTTGGTGTGGAATCTGAGTTTGATACTGAGGATAAATGCTTTGGTGGCCACCATGGCCTACAGTCCTGCTCTTTCACCTTGAACTTAGGTTAATGAGAGGAGGCTCTAGAAGTGAATTACAGTACTGCGATCGAACTCAGAGACTACGCACAATTTGTTCCCATGGATGGAAGATGCTACATACATTGTTTCCATTGTAATTCCATGAATTGATGTGGGTAAGAGCGGTCTACTTAAACAAGTTTCATTATGCAATGACCTGTATGTGTGATCATTATACAGTTCATGGGAGTCCATTATGCCAGGCATACCGCGTAGTTTCTGTTCAGAATGGGGCCGTGTGGTCATGTGTGGCCCTGTAGGGGGTCTGAGGAGTATGACGTTACTGCTCCTGGGCTCTGCATGTGCAGTGTTACGTAGATTGTACCTGTTTTATGAATCTCGTAATTCTTCAGTCAGCTTTAGCATTTAATCAAAGCACCTAAATTTAAAGAAAGCTGGTATTAATATTACCTTTAGGAATGGAAGCCTGCATTCTACATAAATAGTCCACAGAGTGGTAAAACACAAGTATCGACAGAAGACCACACATGAGAGTTACATCTTATCAATTTGGATGTGCAGGTGAAGCAGGCTGACTCTTGTGGTTCCAGCATGCAGTGGTGGTATTTAGCTGCAGCTTTGGCTTATTCCTTTATGTGAACATGTGGATTAGTATTGCTATGACAATCATAAGCCAGACTTTTTAAAACTGATACATTACCCACAGCACTTGAGAAGATTCGGGTGATGTAAAAAGATTATAGAAGATTCGCGTTTTAAATTTGATTAAGCTCGGCTTAATCTGTTTATCCACCCCGAATTGGAAGTGACCATTATCTAATGGTCGGAGAAGTGATTAGAAGACAGTAATGCTGTTGCCTTTTGGTTGGTGGTGATGGTATGAAGCGGATGATGAAAAACCAGCTGTGGAAGAGAGAGTAGCTGTAGACATCTGTGGTATGAAAATGAAGAGCTTCTCTGTTCCTCCTGTTGCCTGAGTAAATGGTGTTTTATCTGCTCCAGATGCCTGTCACCCTCATCCAGGGGGGAAAGGATTTCAAATTAACCATATGTCAAGTAGATGTTTCTGCCCCCCGCATGATGACAACTCTCCACCTGCCCCTCCGTTCCACTCAGCAGAGGCCATAGGCACGCAGTAAAGGTGGGGAAGAGAAAATCATGGAAAGATGGGCCCTCTTTATGGGAATGTGATGGATGGTTAAGGAACTAATCTGTAGGTGAAAATGCCCAGGGGATAGTCATGCTGCTTACTTCACCTCCCTTGCATTAGTACAGCCCGCCAAAGGCACTTTACTTTGAACCTCTTTCTGGCATCTGGGAGATGGTCGGTCTTGGACCATTGCAGCCTGAAACACAGTAAACAAATGTTACCATTTCTGCTGCCTTGTACTTGTTTGGTTGGCCTATCTTTGCTTCCACAAACCCCATTGGCTGTCCGTCCACTTAAAATGACAGTGCCTTTGAAAAGATGGCTCAATCACAGACATATACTTTATGCTGCCGTATTTACGCATGGCGATAATTAGCCTGCAGCAGTGTTTGGCTGGTTGCTATGGCGGCACTGTAGAGAAGAGCCACAACTTATAGGAAACTTTGTGTGAAGAGGTGAAAACAGAATGGTGGTGTTAGGTAAGGTACTAAAGGGGCACAGTGAAGCTGGTGTGTGTGTGTGTGTGTGTGTGTGTGTGTGTTGAAAATGCATAGGGCTGTTCTAACAATTGCTGAGACCCCTCAGGAGCTGAGCTGGTCACTCTGGGACTAGAAAGTTTAATTGGTTGTCACATTATCAAATTAGCTTTTTACCTGGAATTTGCCTCCTGCCGCTGTTGTGCCCTTCGGTGTTAATAATTATTCAGGTGCAAAATAGTGATTTTTTTTTACTTGACTAGTAAGTACATAAATCATAGTGAACTGAGCAACAGCATCACATGAGGTATTGAAGGAGGCAGGGAAACACACTGGGAAACACCTAGTTTAGGTAGACTGTGAGCTAACTTTCAGACATTTGCATTTGCAAGCAGGTTTCTGCAATTGCATGCTGCTCACTGTAAGTGGCAGTATGGGTGCCCTCTCTTACTAACCAGTCAGGGAGCATAGCCAGAATTCACACCATTAGGGGATTTACAAGAGGGGCCAGGGAGTATCCTAGAACCAAGTGGATTTTATTGGACCACTGATTCGTATACCCCACAGCTTATCTGCCTGCATTGGCGCATCAATAATAAACAGATGCTGCCCGTGTCTCTGAGAGGATTGTGGGTAGCTGTTGCACAGCATGCCAGAATTTCTGTACTACCTGTGGTTCATGCTAGCCCACGCCTTGCCTAAATGATGGAAGAAGGGTCAGGTGTGCCATGGCAGGCTAGCTACAGCTGGGGGTTCGAGATGACGGCACTAGTGAAGTTTATTAAGCAGGCTGAAGCTCGGGGTCGAGAACGCGGAGAACACCTCATCACTCGAGTCAGTAAAGCAGCTCCCACCAAAACACAACAGAGGTAATTCAAGATCAGATGCCTTACTGTTTTATCATAGGGATGGAAAGATATGCATCTAAAATTAGCAATGTTTTTTCCCAAGCAAATACAAATGTGGGGTTTGTGTGTCTGTGCACAGAGATGTTCGTGTTTGTTTATATCCTACCCTTCCATAGTAATCAAGACCTTTCTATTTGTCCCATCCTTACTAAGGCTGCTGGCCAGAACAAATAGAAAGGAACTTGTACATAAACAGAGATAAAAAGGGTACCACAGAGAACATCTGGACTGCTGCAAAATGAATGATATTTGCTCGTAATTCTTAAATCTTATTCTCCTAGCTGTAGCAGCCAGTTTATAGGTAAAAATTCACCACTTCGCCTCACTGTACATCCACCTGCCTCCACTTTGAGGTCCTGCTTGGAGTTTTCTGGTTGCCTGGATTAACCTGGCATAGAATTCACCCTGGTAAATGTGTTTAAAGTGGCGGTATGTCTTATTGTTTTAATTGTGGGACATTGGTAATAGTTCAGTGTGATCTGACGACCATTCTTCCACTCATCCTTTTGCCCTGTCTTGTTCTTCCAGGCTCTGGTGCCATCACCACCATGGACCCTCTCCTCTATTTCACCCTGCTCATCCTGCATAAGCTCCTGCCCTTCCTGCTTGGTCACTGAGAGACTCCAGCCAGAACGATGCCCTGCAATCTTTTCACTTAATGTACCAAACAAAAAAAAGGGAATATATATATATTTACTCAAATGGCACAGAACCGGACAGGCCGAGTAGAAACCGAGCTCACCATGGGAACGATATGGCAACCATCTAACCAGGACAAGAGGAAGACAACCCAAAACGTTGGATGTAAATGGACTGTATAAGAAGCATGACAAAAAAATAAAGGAATCTTTGTGAATATGAGCTTCACACCTGTGTTGTACACACAACTGATACTCACGAATCGATGCATCGAGTTTCCAAATACTAGTGTACGCCCTGCTGTGTGCATGGCAACCATTATTTATTTTCCTGTAAGTACCTTTTATTTTATATTTTCTTGACTCTGGACTATTCTTTTCTTTATGAGACACACCGTCCCTGTAATTTTTATCTGTTTTGATTTTGCACGTACTGTTGAGTAGTTTTATCCTTGTCTTTCTGTTTCGGATCGAGGCCTTGTTCCATGTTCGGTCCGCTCACGGAGAGCTCACCTAGTTCATTTGGTTTCCCGCATTGCATTCGATTGGTTTCGAAGCGTCCTTCGTTATGTACACAGATATGACCGTATATATTTTGATGAGAGAGGCACACCATAGTTGTTGTTAGTCACCTGTTTATTTTGTTTTTAAAGATATGGTGATTGAGGTATGACATTCATTTATAAAGCGTATTGGTATGTTGGAGACACCAGTTGAAATAAAGGTTTTTTTTTTTTTTTTTTTTTAAATAAATCAAACCTGTAAGCGTGATGCTTATACAATGAATCTCTCAGTCTGTGGTAATTATGGAGGAAAAAAAAAACATCAATTAAATTTTTTGTGATGAGAAATTGTCTCAGGGAAAAGTAATTAAGCGAAGCATTCACAGTCGATGTCTTTGAGTTTTTCTGCATTGCAGAGTAAATTTTTCCAGCCCACTGAGCCTATTGTGAAAAATAAAGTGTTTTAACAGCGGTATAAGGCTGAGAACACGCAGTACTTTAATGTTCTGCTGTAGTTTAAAGGATTTTAACATCGCCTTGGGTATTGAGTGCCAGAAGAGTCGCTTTATTTGCCAGCACTTGTTCCAGATGTCCAAATGAGCTTCCCAGTGAGTTTCTCGAACAATTAAACTCCAAGGTCCCCTGACGTGGACTTTGTCCTCGTGAACCGTCGGGCTGAACTCCCAAGCAAAGTCGCGCTCAGTCATACAACCGTAAGAACACGACTCGCACTCTTACAGGGAAGTAATGAGGTCAGCAAATAGACGGACGTATCAGTACTATGTTACGTTCCACTGGTTCTGCCTGCAAGTTTGGGCCGCATCCCATCCTTTGCAATTGCTTCAGCTCTAAAGCCACTTAGTTAGATTCTGAAATAACTGCTGTCGGGATACACGATGCACGTTGGTGGCATGGCAGCTCGTGTTCAGGTGGGGTTGAGGTGAATGCACGGGGCACACTGGTTGCCATCTTTCCAAAGACCCCACGCTGTGTCTCTGGGGCTGCAAGCGCATTTCTGTGTGTAAAGAATTCCAGACTGTACTTGCAGGGGGGTGTCCCTTAGATGCTTGGCTGATTGTCATGCAGCAGGGTAACCTGTACAGCCCGCGGGATGCCAGGTCGTCACGGTCCGTGCTAAAGCTCGGTACCTTTAATGTCCCACTCGGCTGCTCCTGAAACCCCCACACTCCATGGGTCCTGTGCAAATGATCGGATCCTCTTTAAATGGTGAAAGTTCTGGCCGGAAGAACACACCCTCTATAGCCCTGACACATCTGAAGAGAAATTCAAGTGCAAAATTCAGCATAGGTGAACTGACGGGTAACATTTCTGAAATACATCCCTTAGAAAATCTCTTGAGCTAATCTTGCCTTTCTGCCCACCCCCCCGCACCCTATTGCCATGTTAACATGGTAGCGTATAGCCCAGGTGTGCTCTGGCTGTTTCATGCCTCATTTGGTTCAAACTCCCTTCTGAATGACTGCACCATGAAGCCACTTTGAGATCATTCTGATGCCCGGCTGCACAGGAAACGGAAACCCATTTCTGGTAAATCCGAGAGTAAATGCCCGTGATGGCATTAGGAGCAGAGAGAGAGGATCAGCTGCTTTAAGTGAAGCATGGTTTCCACCAAGGACAAAATGATGCACACATACTCCTAACATCAGTGGGAGAACCTGATGATCAGAAGCTGTATGCATTCACACAGAACCAGCAAAAGAGTATTAATGTATTAATATCATGATCAAATCACCAAATGAGGTATTCAGAAGGCCAGGAGCAATATACATACAGTATGTTTTTTAAGAGCAATATGAGGGTAAAGAACATTATTCAAGGGCCCTTAGTCTGTGGCAATGTCACATGTAGTTGGCCTAACCTTTATGGTGTCCCTGTGATTCATGATCATGTAAAGGACATCCATCTTTGTCCACATGATGACAAATGGGCAGGAGCACCAGTCTGATTACGTCTCATCCCTGGCGTAGCTTCTCAGGTGCCCTGTGAGTAAGAGTGACCTTTGACCCACCCAACATGTCTGACCTGTCTGGCCTTTAGATAAGGTAACGAGCAGACAAATAGCTGTTGTAACAGAATGAGATTAACACAAATTGTTCACTCTTCCATCCAAAAGACCCCCCTCCCCACTGCAGAAACATTCACCGCATTGAAGAGCCATCGGATTCTTGCCAGCGTACCTACAGCTTCTGAGTCAGGGCCCTGGGGCAGCTTCTGGCAGGTTCCTTAGCTCCTTGTAGGAGGGAATGGGGCAGCTCAAGGGTCAGGGGCCGTGGCGGTAACGAACAAAGCCCCCTTGATCAGCATGGTGGAAACTGCAACATGTCATAACTCTGCTAGTTCAGCAGATTTAGCTGAGAGCAACGCGGTCCATTGGCCGAGTGATCCAACACCATTACAGGCTGAGGAATGACAGCAGCAAACTGGGAAATAAAACAAAGTGTGATTCGGTTGGTTAGGGATCTGTGCTTGTATCTGGAAGGCCGTGGGTTTAAATCCCACGGGCAGCAGTGTAGGCATATCACTCTTGGAACTTTAGCCCAGACTGCTCTATGGCTCTCGGGGCTGGCTGACACTGTACTCTGACCCCAAGCTTTTCTCACTTCACAAGTTAAATGAATTACGTTAAATTAATATAGGAAAACGTGGTAAGAGAGTCTTAGGGCTGCCTGAAAGAAACATGCCATCCAGGAAGCCCAGTGAGATGCCTGATGTGTTGAAACACAATTCTGACTCCAGTGAGTGTCAAAAGCCCAAAGATTATTGTCCATGATCCCTGTACCCACAGTGTGTTCACTCCAGCGTACACGTGTTAATATACTTAGCAAAACTAGAGTAATTTAACAGAACCTAATCTGCTCTCACTGTTAGGCAGTGGGCAAGTGGCTGAGGGAATTATCACCCCGAATCCTAGTCCCCATGTGACACGTTTGCCTTTTCGGAGAGCTGTGACGAGTCGCACCCTCCTTCTTGCTTTTCTTAATAACAGTGTCCCATTGAAAAACACATTTCACCAGAGAATAAGTAATACATTGAGCAGCACAGTGGCTCCATAGCTTGTCAAAGCACAATTATTATCTGTGTGTGAGAAGTTTGCGTCTTCTCCTACGGTTGTGCTTGTTTCCTTTGGATACTCCAGCTTACTCTTTCAGTCCAGAGACATGCCGCTAATTTAACAGGCATCTCTCAATTATCACTAGTGTGTGGTTTTGTGCATATGTCCATGTCCTCTGATGGACTGGCTTATCATCCAATGTGTTCCCCTGGAATTGGCTCAGGGTCCTTGGTCCAGAATAAGTGGCTAATAAATCAAGTGATGTCTGGTGGAATTGTTGAAAAGTATATAAATGGAAAGCACACATGAAAATGTTACAAGTACTTCAAAATTCTTTTTAAGTTGTTGCATGGAATAATGAACATTGTGATGTTCTTGCAACATCATTCTGAGCTGTTCCTGTATGTGGCTAAGTAGACTGTGGAACAGCTCCTGGGGTGAATGGCACCCTTACTTCCAAATCCTTGTCCCTCCACTTTCAGTAATGAGCAATACATTCTCCACTCCATCACCTCCAGGTGAACAATGACAATCTGAACCATTAAAAAATGTAGGAGGAGTTAACTATTTTACATGAGTTGCCCAGGGTGTCACGCAGAACAGTATGCAGAGCAATCTAAGCTTCCTGAATATTCTGGCCACATTTGCTGATAGATTCTGCGAGAAAACATTCAGCTACCATAAACTGTAAGATGGGAGCAAGGCAGAAGTTAGGGGAGGGGCACGGTTAACTGCCAGTTAACCGTGCTTTAGTAGCTAATTCTCTCAGAAGCTTTTGCTTTGTAGGCACGGCAGTGGAGGCTGATTGCCAACGTCTGCCGCTCTCAGCGGTTTTCTTAGGCTCATTTCTGGACATTCTGGTCTGAGGGAGCAAAAGGCACGGATGCCGTAAATCCAGAGAAGCAAACTAAAAGGCCCTGTCACTTGTCTTCTATTTTGGGCACTTACATCACACCTATGAGTGAACATCACAGGAACGCCTCCCTTCCTAAAACACTCCCCCCATGCAAACCCAAAGCAGCATCGCATTAGGGCCTTTCTCAAGCCTCTGACAACGGGGCCTCCTTATGCTCTGCTGGAGTCAGACTCCTGGCACGAGAATGCTAGTGTTACATCGGCTCGTCAACCTGTCCCTTGACTTGCAGGGTATTAAAAAGCAGGTGCTGTCTGCCCAGTAGTGCAGCGCGGGCAGTCACTGTACACTGCAAGCGTGTGTTTAGCGGACCACGCTGGTATCGTTTGCAATCCGCTGATCGTATTTGGAAACTAAGATTTACTTAGCGAGGGCAACATAAATTCACAGTTCTGGCTCTGCAGCCGGAAGGTAGATCTCGTTAAGTCAATTGGTTTGGGATGAGGCCAAAATTCCGAGTGCAGTTCACTTTGGATACAATATTATCCCCACTGCTGCTACATAGTATTGCACTACAATTACCATCTTCCGATTCAGGTCACACCCCAACTGCCGCTTCCCATCTGCTGTGTGAGGACAAAATAATGGATCTTCTCCAGAATGCACAGCTGTTTAATAGAGACTCTGCATAGTCCCATTTCTTTCCTCTTAGTCGATTTCGTTACTGTGGTTATTTATTATTTTAATAACACATTTTACATCCCATCCCCGATGTTGATGTGAAATGAAGATGCAGTTTTCAGGTGTCAGCTTTTAAGAGTTCTATACATTAAAGTGCTAGCAGTCAACCAAACCTAATTGCCAAGATGATTGATTCTGAGGTTTTGTTACTGCCTACCCTGGTTAGATCACACCGATATGAATGTGGACCGAGAAAATGTAGGGAGAAAGGATTGGTGTGTCCCAGACGGGATTTGCAGGGCAGGTCTGGGCCGATTTTATGTCACCGGATCAGCCAAGCGCCATGGCATCAGATCCTGAGTGGATGCTCGGGTTCCCCATGGAATTCCCTATAAAATAAGAAAGATCAAAATGAGGGAGACTCTAACTCAGTCTCAACAGCTGAAATAAGGACTAAAATAAGGACCCTGATTTTGTGATCAAATGAAAAGAAACTCCAGTAGAGCAAGACGTTTTGCGTATTGATCTTCCACTCTGCAAATTCTTAGTGTTCATCTTGTGTTCCTTTGGTTTCCAACTAAATCTTTGCAAAGGCAAAATTGACAAAGAATCACATGCATGACACCCCAGCAGAGACTGAAGAATCATTGGAGTGGGAAAATGACATTTTTAAATGCAAGTATAGGTTTTAACACTAAAGGGGGACAAATACAGCTTAATATCTACAAACTAAAGCAACATCTTAAAACCCAAATTCTATTTAGAGACCACATGATTTTCTTTCATTTAAGAAAGCGGTGCTGGGGTCAGGAGACAGTTCTGACCCATTTTACTTGAACTGGACAAAGAATGCAGCTTCTTACTTTAATTTAGCTGAAGGTTTAAAGTCATAGGCTATGCCTTGAGCCACATCTTAAAGGCAGCATTGATTTTCCCAAACTTGCTCCATGCTAATAAATGTCCTGGAAAGGACTTGGCAAACACCCTCCTGATTTGTTTCCCTTGGGCAATGATGTGGGTCACAAGCAGTCATTGCAGTCCCTGGACGTGGGTCCGAGTGTGCTCCCTAAACCAAGACAGAGACAGGCTTTGCGGATGACAAAGAGCGCTCCCATCATAAGTGTCTCTCACTGGATCCGGAATGATGCCACTGAAGAAGACCAGAATCTCTGTGGACTGTTATTTTTGGCTGCTGGCTTCATCCACGTCATTCTCTGCTCTAAATTCCTCTGCATGTAATACGCGAGTACCAGTGGCATGTATGGATCTGTGTCTAGTGTCTATTTGCACTCAGTCACCACTTTATTGGGTGCACCTGCTCATTAAGACAAACACGCTGCTCCTCCAACCGGAAAACATGGGGCCGCAACTGAATCTTTGCTGGTTTAATTACTGTTCAGTTGAACATTAGAATGGCTTAGATGCCTGATCTAAAGAACTTTAAATGTGGTGTGATTGTTGAATTGGCTCCAAGCCTCTCACAGCCTTGTACACGATAACCGGTTTGGAAAATGGATGGATGGATGGATGGATGGATGGATGGATGGATGGATGGATGGATGGATGATGCCAGGCAAGGGGGTTAAGGGATCTCAGCAGCCTTACTGGCATTTTCACTCACTACAGTGTCTAATGAATACACATAAAAACACTCAGGAAGCAGTGCTTCTGTGGTTGAAAACACCTTGCTGATGAGAGAGGTCAGGGGAGAATGGCCAGACTTGTTAAAGCTAATAGGAAGGCCACAGTGCAAAGACAGCAGCTCTGTACAACACTGGGCTACAGAATGGTAGGTAGCAGTAGGTCATAGATCTTTTATAAATGGTAGGAAATCCATTTAATAAATAGTGCATTTTTATTTAGTAAGATTAAATAACATCTGAAACAATCAAAAAATAATTAAGCTAAAAATATTTGTAAAAATGACTTTGCAATATAAAATACACCAAAGTGACAATAATAATTCAGAATATACAGATCAGTCCATCTTAAAATCTTTGATCCAGATGAGTGTTGCAGGGGGCTAGGAGCCTATCCAAGGCAGCATAGGGGACAAGGCTGGGGTCCCCACTGAGGACATAATCAAATAGTATGAACAGCTTACAGACACCAATTAGCCTAAAAGCATATCTTTGGTCTGCAAGAAGAAACTCACATGACACAGAGAGAACATGCAAACTCCACACATGCAGAGAGCTGGTGGGATTTGAACTCCCAGCCCTGGAGGTCTGAGGGAGCACTGCTACTTACTGAACGACCGAATGACCCATGAACATTCAGATGGTCAAATACAATAATTCAGCGTTCTAGTCATAGTGTTTAATATGGCCAGTCCTCCACGTTCCTCTTCTCTTTGTTCACTCTACCCTTTACTTTCTCCCTTTTTCTTCCTCTCCTTCTTTCTCACAACACCCCCGCCTTATGTCACTTTTTCTTCCATTTTTATGCTTTTTTCATTCCTTCACTCTCTGGTATTTCACATTTGGTTTTCGAGTTCGAATGGTGTGCTGAATCAGGTGCCACCCACCCCAGCTATAAATGAGATAGAGCATTAAACGGATAACAGTTCGTTTCTATTTTCATGCTTTTATTAATACCTCAAGCCAGCCCATGAGGCTTTGAACAAATCCTGTTTCTGTATTGTGAGGCCTCATGCAGTGCAGGCATAATCTACCAGGAAGACTGGATCATGATACGGTCTTACCCTACTCAGTGATGGGTGTGTGGGTCTTACTGTGCTCAGTTAAGGGTGTGTGTGCGTGTGAAGCTGCCTATCCATAAATGGCCATAGCCCTGAAATCCATACTAATTTCCTCACCCACCCAGCAGCACCACAATACATTTCAGCGACATTCATCTCTGTGTCATTGATCGCGCATTACCCATCCCCCCACCCAAACTGGCCCCCGCAGAACATTTCGATTGGCTCACTGCCCAGGCTGGTCAGCACGGGCCCATGTCCCGCTGGACATCTCTTTGATTAGGGCTGCCGTCGCTGTCCTTTGCCGAACTGTTCCTGTCGACTTGCCAGCTGGTGGTTTGTGTTCCAGAAAACCACCGGTAGAAACACCCCCCCTCCCCCCCGAAGCACTGTCTGCCAGGGCTAACTGGGAGTCATGCTAGGCCCCGATTCTTCAGAACTCCACATGACAAGTGGGGGGTGAGCATTAAATCCATCACAATAATAACAAAGTGTTTCACGCGTAGCGCTAAAACAGTGCAACAATGCTGGAGATCCACGCCGAACCCTTCGGACGTCTGTTCCTCTTATTATCTCTCCATACAGTGTCTGTTATTTTTTCCCGGTCTGTGGTGTCCAGTTCTCTGAAAAATTCTCTCCCAGCTCTGACTTTATCGCCATCTCAGCAATAAAGTGGTTCAGGTTTCTAGAAGTCTCCATACTATTGATTTCCAGGCAGCTGGAATTTTTTGTTCATGTCAGATAGCAGCCGTCTGTTTCTGCGTAGGGTCAATTTCCAGATATGTTATTTCTGATATCATATGGTTCCACTGTGCTTCAGCAGGAAAAATGAGATGTGAAGCACACACAATTAGGAATTGTGTAGTCACAACAAGAATGATGCATTTTCCAACCTTTAATTCCCCTAGGCAACATTCACTGCAGTGCTTTCAATCTTCTATGGTCATTTTCAGGGATTTTCTCATACGTTATTTTTTATTAGCCCTGCTAAAGATAATTAAATCTTTATACGCCTTCAAATGTTGTACCAGTCTGTACTAAAGAAGTATTCAGTCATTTATGTACTGTCAACAAAATTAAATAGGTTGTCTGAGGAGATAAACTTTCTTTCCCACACATACAAATAGGTTTATGATGATACATACATCTTATGCCAAGGAGATCATAAAAAGCAGCTTCTGCAGAAAAAAAAAATCGCTTTATGGCTGTAGTAGGCCAAAGGAAAACCTGGACATCAGGTGGTGTGGAGGTCACCATTGTGCAATAAATACCATAAGACTCATGATTCAAATTCTAGGTTGTATCATTCGGCAAGGACCTAATTCACTTTAGTACATATGACTTTATATATGTCTAGATGCAAAAATTCCAGCCACTTTGCATAACAGGATCAGCTTCATACAGACACCACAGAAATAGAAATAGAAAGCTTTTATTGTCATTGTAAAAACTACAACGAAATTAGGAGCGCTGCTCCAGCCGGGTGCATTTTTTAAATACAGATGACACACAACAGTATGGAAACAACAGTATCACAGTGCACAATGAAAATAAATATGAAAAACAGATTGAATTGCACACACTCATATTATTGCACTGAAGGTATCACACATTTAGCCCAGTTTGTTAAACCAGTAATACAGAATGTAAAAATATTTTAGAAAGAGATACGATTCAATGAAACGACTGATAATAACACTGAAAATGCAGTTCCACTAAGGATCCTGCACGAAAGTAGCAGTAGTATGTATGAATGTATATTATTGCACAAGTGACCAAGAATTTTTCAAACAGTCTTAAAGTGCTTATTTATATTCAAATGTACTAACGGCCATTGGAAAGAAACTGTTTCTGTGTCTGTTGGTCCTTGCTTTCAAAGATCTATAACGCCGACCAGTGGGCAACAGTTCAAACAGGTGGTGCCCGGAGTGTCAAGGGTCCTTAATGATGTTTGTAGCTCTGGTGAAATAGCTAAAGTGGGCAAAGTCTTCAAGTGAGGGCAGAGAGCAGCCTCTGATTTTTTTGTGCTGTATTTATGACTCTCTGTAGAGCCTTCTTGTCTGCTGCCGTGCATCCAGTATACCACACCGTGATGCAGTATGCCAGAATGCTTTCGATGGTCGGACGATAAAAAGCCACCAGTAGTTTTTGCTCCCAGTTGTTTTTCCTGAGCACTCTCAGAAAATGCAACCTCCACTGTGCTTTTTTGAGCACTGCTGTGGTGTTCTCAGACTCAGAGAGGGTATCTGGGATATGGGTTCCCCGAAATTTGAAGGTGTGGACCCTTTCCACATGATCTCCGTTAATGTAAAGTGGAACTGGTTCTGAGCTGTGTCTTCTGAAATCCAGAATGAGTTCCTTAGTTTTTGTGGTGTTCATTGTTAGAGTATTCACTGAACACCACTTTGCCAGTCTCTGGACGTCCTCCATGCAAATAAATAAAGAAATAAGGGAAGTCTAATTACAGAAACTAGCTGATCCACCATAGCATGGTGCACATAGGTACTAGAGGGGGCGGGGCTATTCAAATTTAATTATTTCTCTGGATGTTCCACTGTCTTATATGACCACAGCTCGCTGACCTTTAGCAGTTAATCTCTAGCTTCCAATGCAAAGGCTTTTTTTTATCATCGTTTATCACCCCTGGCTTGACACAGCAAAATGCAACTTGCTGACCTTTCTGCAGACTGTCAGTCCTTGATGTCTGTGGATATAGACACAAATTATGAGGATCATGCTGGACTGAAGCTCGGTCATATGTAGTCCGTATATGCAGCACAGTGGCATGTGCCTGCGGGATTCGTCTGCGAGAACCAGGCATGCTGATCACTCGGTTGTTTTTCTCGAGCAGTCCCATCTGTAAGTTTAGCCAGAAAGATTGATTTCAGCAGGATTACTTGTCGGCAGCTGTTTTCAGGCAGCCGTCCAGCAGACACAGATTTGTATGTCGACGAGCGTAACAGATCTTTGGAGAGGACCTCTGGAACCTGGTTCATGGGTATGACATAATGAAGAGAAAAAACAGAGGAATCAAAAGAAACTGTGCCAAGAAGAAAGTGGAAAGATAAAAACTGAACTCATGGACGTCGGGGAAAAGAATCACGCTTACAAAGCAGACACAAAATTGTCATAAAGTGGATGTCTGATAGGTTTGTTGGTGGGTGGGGAAAACAACAAACATTTATATGGCAACAAAGTAAGGAAGCTGTGGTCTGAATCATCCCAAAGCATGGGTCAGTTGACTTGCCCCTCCTGAAATTGCCACACCCCCCTCTCATGTTGGTGCTCTCTTCCAGGCCCCACCCACTGCCTCACAAGACCATGTCTCGCTGCTGGTTCTTCGGCCCTTTCAATTTGTGGAGCATCCCATCTGAAGACGCGATGCCCCGGCTGCCTCTAGGCCTTGACGGCCACCGGACTGCATTCTGGGGGCTTCATTGGCTGATGTGTAAATGCACGGCTGGTGGTACCCCAGCTTTTCCAAAAGCCCCACCCTTTGAGTTGAGGCCAAGCACCATATATCACCACCAAGGGTGGATCTCTTTGTGAAGCCGAGGAATGTCTAGACACAAAACACAATGTAAAAACACAATACCTTTTTAAAATTATGGTTAGGGAGCTGCTTTCTCTTTTGTGTTCTTTCTGTATCCCTCAAATTGAATTGAAAACAGCCAACCAATTCAAATGCACAAGGTGCACACAGCGCAGTCACACACATCACACACAAGAAAGTCACCAACTTGCCTGGGCCGCATGTGTTTTGGCTAGGCACAAATCGATGTTTGGATATACATCAATAATTTTCGGGCCAACTTCGCCCTAAACTGTAATCCAGTAGCATGGTCTCCCTTGTTTTACCATTCTGATCTTATAATTGCGTTGTATTGCATCTTCGACAACACCCATCCTTTTTCACAGGTCCACAATTAAGAATCGTTAGCATCACACTTGTCTAATTGCATTAGCAGAAAGAATGTGTTACTTTCTCTAGGGCTTTTACAATAATACTCACACTGTTCCAAAAAGCAGCTTCCATACTTAGGGATGCAGCCATACAGAGGTTATTAGGATGACAAGGAAAAGTGGAGAGGCAGGTCAAAAGGGGCGTACTTAAAAATAGGAATTAGAGGAGGATGACATGAGTGGGGGCATTGAGAACAAAGCAGGTATCAACATAATTGTATTTTAACACAAAACAGGTTTCATATTTGGCCATATGATGGCCCTCAAATTTGTCTGGTGTGACCTTAGAAAGACACTGTTTTCATTTTCCCTCACAATGGATCTGCAAAGTGAATTTAGCTAGAACTAATCAGTTGATTTAATAAAGCTTTCCCTGTTTTATGTAAGAGAGCGGTGATTGGAAATGTACCCTCCGCGTTGGGAGCAGTGAAATTAGGACATCTGTGATGGCAGGACATCTGTGGAGCAAAACGGTGCTGCACGTCACTGAGCGAGATATGCTGGTCCTCAGCCAAGAGTCGAAGCTAGCTGGTGACCGAGAGATAAACAGTCTGTTTAAAGCAAAGGGCTACCCTGTTTGCATGTGTGTGCGTGAGTGTGTGAGGTTTTTCTGAAAGTCCTTTTTTGCGCTGGGGATGCTTTGTCAAAGGGCTTTAAACTTTAAGCCCCACTACAAAGCCATTCATTTGTCTGAAATACGTTAATCCAGTGACTTATCCGTGGCTGCATCGAGCTCTTTGAAACCAAATGGCATGTTTTCTGTCTTCCCCCAAAGGCTGTCTCAGGAGCACTCATCCCAACATCCTCACTAACAGTCAATCCCCAACAACCTCACAACTGTCACGTTCAGTTGGCCTGTCGGAAAACAATTATTCTAGCATGCAATTAGCAGTAGAGTGGATTCAGTCGTAATGAACCTGCAACCATTCATCAGCTGAATTTACTTTCTGATACAACTGACAGCAGTGTGATCCACGAGGCCTTCGAATTCACATTCATTCTCTCATTTATTCCATTATCAGCAATGAATGCTTATGTAATTTGTGTAATTAAGTCACATCTAAAAATTGTCATCATAGATGCAATCACTTTTTAATTACTTTACACAAATTTAAAATTCATATGGTACAGAAAACACCTGAGGTAGCTCACAGTACCTGGTAAGGATCTGCACCAGAAATTACCCTTACGGAAAAAAACACAAGTGGTTTTGGGAATATCACATGTGAAACTCTGAGTGTTTTTTTTCCACATGTGAAAGTCTGTTTCTTCTTCATGTTTTCACATTTATTTTCATATGTGAAAATTTAATCTAACATGTAACGTGATTACTTACCAGTAATGATTTTGAATAGCATAAGTGCTACTGATACTTGCTAGCTTTTGAATGGTATAATAGCAGTGCTGCTACTTAACTGATCAGATCTTGAATGGTATAACAGCACTACTGTTACTTAATAGCTAAGATTTTGAATAGTATAATAGCACTACTGCTACTGAATTGATAAGATCTTGAATGGTATAACAGCACTACTGTTACTTAATAGCTAAGATTTTGAATAGTATAATAGCACTACTGCTACT
>JAACJT020000007.1:15777763-15788655 GCA_009936485.2 Gymnarchus niloticus
GAATTGATAAGATCTTGAATGGTATAACAGCACTACTGTTACTTAATAGCTGAGATTTTGAATGGTATAATAGCACTACCGCTACTGAATTGATAAGATCTTGAATGGTATAACAGCTCTACTGTTACTTATTAGCTGAGATTTTGAATGGTATAATAGTGTTAGTGATACATATTCTTAAGTTTTTGAATGGCATATCAGCACTATTGCTACAAAATGGCTAGGATTCAGAATTATATTAACATACTGCTAATTCTACTTCTACTTGTAGCTATTCAGACATTCATCTGCCAAACCATTTATCCAGTACAGGGTTGTGGTGAGGGGTTTGCAAGAGGAAACTATAGTGCCCAGAAGAAACTCTCACAGACACAAGGAGAAGATGCAAACTCTCTCCACACAGCCAAGGCTGGCAACCATCGAGCCCTGCTCTGCTCTACTGAAGGACCCAGGTTACCAGATTAAATTATGCAAATTGTCCTTTGGGTAACACATTGCAACATTCAGATCACCTGCAAAAAGACAGAACATTACATTCTGCTCAGTGTTTGAAGGAAAGGTCAGTGTTGGTTATGGTCTATGTGACATTGTCTTGGTACATCCTTTGTCTATCTTACATGTGCAAAATAACAATGTAAAATGTAATATAACTATTAAAGCAAATGAAAAGTATAATGCTCATTTCTTCTTACATGTAGTGTGTTGCAAGTTTAATCAGCCATATCATGTGATTCAATACAGCAGATGACATTGCAAAAACAAGGGTTGATTTTATTTTGGGGGTTTCATTTTCCGTGTAGGATTTCATCTTTGTAGTACAGTGGTACTTTTTGATTTATTTGGTTTAAACTCACATGTAATGTTTTTTATTTCATCGCTGGCGGCAAATGTCTCTATCTGAAGAAACTGCAGTGACCTCCATGGACACTCAGTGATGTTCTCCATTAAACAAATACAGGTTCTCCATCCCTCGTTTATATATATACCTAAATAGCCACAAAATCAACACATAATCAGTCAGTGTTCCCCTTTTCATAGCCCAGAGCTGACAACACTGCAGTTGTACCTCAGAGTAATATCTCAAGTTCACTAAGGTGATTAAGATGTTACATCATAACCATCTCATAAAACTTAACCTCTTCCATTCCACATTACTCTGCGCAGCTGTCTAGAGTTCCATTAATGAGAATGCGCTTGCCAAGTGAAATATTTGATAATCAGATAATTACTGTGATCAGCAGATGCTTGCTCGGATAAAATGAACTATACACACATTTATCAATTTGAAAGCTGTCATGGCATCCAGCAATTGGGACCAGCTCCAAAACGGTACGCAGAGTCACCAAAACAGTTCGATCAGCATGAACTAAAACCAAAGTAACAATACGCCAATCAGCTGAGAAAAACCAATCATACTTTAAGTCGATTTGCATATTTACCCCATTGCCTGATCATTCAGCTGACGGGCTTTCTCTGTGGTGTGAGACGTGGGGGCAGGAGATTGTTAATTCTGTCATTTCCCTTAACGCTATAAATACATGGCTTGGAGTTTCGAAGCCTTCACCTTGATTTCTGTTAATAATTCTTGTAAGGGCCTCATTATCCCGCCGGTAAAAATCTATTCTGTCCCAGATTCCCCGAGCCAGCCATCACCGTTTTATTCCCCATCAATAGAATTCGCTCTTTAATTCTCATTTTAATTCACAAGAGGTCCCAGACTCACCCTAATGTATTAATGCCAGAGAATGAGGCGCACGTACCATCATAACCAAAAGAGTTAATCGGTGCAATAAAATCCATGAAGTCAGCACCATTGTTTTGTCCGTTTGGAAGGGGCATAGCAAAAAGGTTCGAGGACTGTATGCAGAAGCACACGCTCTGTTTTCAAAGTAAGGCGCTATGACCTGGGAAACAGGGTTGTCATCTCCATATGTGTTGTCATTTCCATATGTGTTGACATCATCATAAGTGTTGTTTTCTCCATATGTGTTGACATCGCCATATGTGTTGTCATCTCCATATGTGTTGACATCGTCATACGTGTTATCTCCATATGTGTTGACATCTCCATATGTGTTGACATCGTCATATGTGTTGTCATCTCCATATGTGTTGTCATCGCCATATGTGTTGTCATCTCCATATGTGTTGTCATCGCCATATGTGTTGTCATCTCCATATGTATTGTCATCTCCATATGTATTGTCATCTCCATATGTGTTGACATCGTCATACGTGTTATCTCCATATGTGTTGACATCGCCATATGTGTTGTCATCGCCATATGTGTTGTCATCTCCATACGTGTTGTCATCTCCATATGTGTTGACATCGCCATATGTGTTGTCATCTCTGTATGTTTTGACATCGCCATATGTGTTGTCATCTCCATATGCCAGTTCTCCTCCACAGGTGATAATTTCTTACATGTAGGGCAGAAACTTCATTTCCATCTGGACTTGACAAATTAAACCAAGCACTTCGATTTAAAAATCTTCCAATGAAACATAGATTACCTGATTTGGTCTATAGTTTGGGACAACACTGACAGAAAGGACAGCTTGTTAACCGTACTAATTGATATTATACCAAAGGTAAGTGATTTACCTCATTGGTCAAGCCTTGGGATTTCCCTGTCAATTCATTTTCTAGTGAAGTCTAAAGCAAAGTCAATATGACTAAATATGCAACAGTTTTTAAAGGTAAAAATTGGGGGACATGGCATTATAAAGTTTTTAAAATGAGTTCAAGGAGATACACTAGACACGCTGGCACTTTAGAGGCATAATCAACATAATCTACGCAATCAATAGAGGCCACAAGAAGAAACAAGTCAGCCTGTATTTTCATCTCATCGTGTTTTAGCATGTATATGAAATGAGGCTCCTGTTTTTCAGATTCAATTCAGCTTTCCTGCAACATTTACAAAGGCATTCTCTAACACAAAAAATGTGAAATATCTGATTCAAAGGGTTAAGGACCTTTGTGCTGCCATGATGTAATTTTTATCTAAAAATATGCAAGAGAAACTCAAGATGTCACGATTTTTTATTTCTTGTGAGTTCCACTTTCAAATTGTCATTTCCATTAAAGACAGATTTGAAATGTAGTTTCTGTCTTCTTGCTGTATTTTCAAAAAAAAAAAAAACATAGCTACCTGGTTAGCTTTTAAAACATTAACAAGTGACCGATTTAAGCTGAGTCATGCAATTCATAGTAGCATCCCGTTGTTTTGCTGAAATACCCAAAACACATTTTCAGAAAAATGGAGAGGAAGGTTGGAGATTGGACAGAATGATATATTGGTTGGTAAGAAGAGAGGAGAGGAGTGGAGGAGGGGGGACTCAGCCCTGGAGTCACCTTTCATTACATGACTTCAGATGCTCACCTAGCTCAGCTTATCAGGGGAAATGGTCAACCAATCAGGTCACAGAGGATCACATGATGAGAAAAATGTCATGACTTCCTGTTCCAGCCCAGTCCAGTTGCCTGAGACCCAGACTCCTGTCAGGGGAGCACAGGCAAGTTCACATGACCGGAGCAAGGAGATATTGAAAGGCTTCACAAAGGATTTTTATGTATTGCTGGAAATTACTAGTTTATGAGACAGTGCTCCAGAAATAGCCCTATCATTTATTTTTAGGGCTTGGAGAGCTTACTGCCTTGACACAGAGTAAATGGAACAGAACAGGGCACTTTACCGCGATCAGTGCGAAGCCTCCACCACCAGAGGCTAGCCAGAGTAAAAGCCAGCCTCTACCGCTTGGCGTCGATTACTTAGAGTGCTGAGTTGGATTAAAAGCCGTGCCATTAAGACGGCCACTTCCATTTGACAGGTGGACTCCTCAGAGGGGACGAGCAGGGCACACTATGTTGGCTTCTTCCACACAAATGAGATCCCCAATTAACTCTCTCTTCCTGATAAAAAATGAAACCAAGAGCACGTTGAGGCATTCCCATCGCAGAGCTGAATTGTTATTCTGAATGTACAAGTGCTGCTGTTTGTGCCAAGTTTATAAAAATAAATACCAAAGATGTGAACCGGATCACTGGGGGCATGCTGTGCCAAGGAGAGGGTTGGTATATCACACCTCCGCTCTCGACAGTATAAACACACCTCTTGACAAAAAGACAGGATAAAATGACCAACCAAAGTCCTTTGGTTATCCAGGCAACTCTATATGTGCAACTGTTCTGCTTAGACGTCTTGCAGGATGCCACGATTTTTATTTATGAGTAAACCAGAAAACTACACAGCATGGAAAATGTGTCAGAAAAACATATAAACATAAACATGTCAAGAGAATCTGTGACAAAAACATAAAGCCTTTCGACCCAGAGTTGTCTGGGTCTGAAATAATGTTAGCAAAATGTGTGTGCATTTCAATACCTTGTAAAGCACTCTGCATTGAAGTCTTGTGTGGACCCGCCAGTCGGTCTGGGGATCACGCCTGACGTCATGAGAACCTCGATAAGCTCAGAGACACCCTGCTATCTCTGCAGCAGTTTGCTATTTTGCGTAGCTTAGAGCCGACACACCGCTAAAGAGGCGTGGACACAGGGATTTAATGTTCCGCCCTTCACCCTGGATTCAATGTAGCTGTAATGCAGTTTCGTTCCGCTTACAGCCGCTCTCACTCTGAAATGCAGAGAGATGTGAAGGACATGTTAGTCTGCACTATGGCACACAGTAAACAGTCATGCTTTTAAAAACATTTGATTTTGGGACATCTGATTTTCATTAACAGATATATGAATATGTCAGAGATAGGGGCCTAGTTTTAAAGTGCTGTGGAAACAGGCTGTCTGTGACCTTTTTAGCATACATTTACCCCCATTGTCATCAAAATAAGATGTCATGGTTGCATTCCCTGTTGACCGACATTTTATCCAAAATATTTCAATTCCCTATGAAACCAGCAGACTGCAGTCAGAAATGTTTAGTCTAACACTGCCCTCTCCTGGATATACACTCAGTGGCCATTTTATTAGATAGCCCTCTGAAATAGAAAATATAGCCCCCTTATTTTCCAGACTGACTCATAAGGTGGACAAGTTGTGTGTTCAGAGAGCCTTTCTGCACACCACTGCTGTACTGAGCTGTTATTTTTTCAATGGTGTCATTCCTGTTAGCTTTAACGAGTCCGGCCGTAATACCCCAATGCCTCTCATCAAGATGTTTTCAGCCACAAAACTGCTACTGACTGGATGTATTTTGTTGTTGTTGTTGTTGTTGTTTACAGTGCCATTCTCTGTTAATTCTCAACACTGCACTGCGTTAAAAAAATCCCTGGAGGGGTGCTTTTCAGAAAGCTGGAAGCACCGCATCTGACACCAGCAATTACAGCATGCTTAAAATCACTTAGATCACTTAATTTCCCATGCAGTTCATTTGAAAAAGACTGATTTTTCGCTTGGCTTGTGAGTTTTGATACAGGTATGCAGTCCCCATCCCTGCCATGACCCATGATCGCCACCAGATGGAGCTCTCACACCATACGAGGACTGCTCTCACACCTGCCTTCTATTATCTAACTATACACCTGTATGCTATTCTCCTCGTTACCAGCCCCATTTTGACTCCCTGTTTAGACCAGTTTGGTGTTCAGCCATTGAACTGTTTGTTGCCCTTGTCCTCTATGGTCTAAGCCAGTGGTTGGCCTGTACTGCTTCCCTTCCTTTGTCTAGCCCAGCATTCCTAGGTACTCTGTTCCTATTGCTTTGTCCTCAGTGTGTTTCTCCCATTAAATCTCTTTCCTTGCCTGCTGTCGCCTCTGCATACGGATCCACAGTCTTCGTCTTTGTGACACCCCCAATATAATCCCAGTCCTCAAATTGCACAATTGAAACATCTGAGCATCTCTGACACCGAGGGTGTGCGTCTGTTCACAAAAACTGAATCAAATGCTAAGAAATTTGGAGTTCACTGAAAAGGGTGTGCTGGACTCTGACCCTTGGCTCCCAACTTGGAGAGCAAGATAGGAAAGCATGAAAACTATGAATTTTTCTTTGGGGATTAATAATGTACTGATTATTATGATTATAGTGGCACATGGCCTACTGTGCAATGTACCATGGGATTTTAGACCATGTGAGTAACTGGGAAAGCATGAAAACTATGAATTTCCCTATGAGGGTTAATAATGTACTGATTATTATTATTACAGTGGTCACATGGCCTACTGTGCAATGTACCATGGGATTTTTGACCATGTGAGTAACTGTACAAGCATAACTTAAATAAATTTCATCTTAGAATTGGGGGTAACATATATTGTATTAGTCTGAACCATGGACAATAGCTTTAACAAAATGATGATGGGGAAACTGAGGAGAAATGCAAAAGTTATTCTGGTTCATCAGTACCACAGCTCTGTGCTGTGAAGTTTGCATGTTTTCCCAGTGCTTTGCTGATTTCCTACAGTTACTTTGGGTCAGTAGTGTGACTGTGTTCTGCAATGGGTTGGCTCTAGGCAACCCTGCATGGGATATATCAGTCTGGATAATAGATGGATGGATTTCATAAGCACTTTTATAAGTAGGGCAATTTGTACACTATATTATGATATATACATATGGACCATTGTTATATATTTTTATTTGTCATAACATACGTGAACTCAGCTAACATCCTCAATACGACTCATCCACTGATGTATTTCAGCGGTTCGTGTAAGAGTTTTTGGCAGCGTTTTACTTATCTCCGTCCTTCAAGCCGTTAGGTGGCAGTATGCGTCTATTTTCGAAGGGATAAAATGATCGATCTGTTGCTCTTGTCTGGACGCATGAAACGTCATTAACTCGCAGGCGCCTCGTGCTTGTGTTTGTAAATTGAGAAGCATTTCAACTTTCGGAGCTATGGAACGTGAGTTTGTAAAGTAGATTTTATATTTCTGCATGTACACGTACAAACTGTGCTGCATTCTGGAAAGATATGTTTGATTTGTAATTATTGCAGAGACTCTAACTAGCTTAGCCACCGGCTAGCCTTACCAAAATATTCTAGCTGTAAATGTTCTGGGTGTATTTTTCACAGTTTTCTATGCCCGTAACGCCCTTGGCTATAAACGTTGAGCCAAACTGCAACTTTCTATACCCTTTTAGGCTGTTGCTACTAAGTGTCGGAAAACGATATGACTACAGTCTATAAACGGTGGTTTTCTCTTTGTAGGAAACGTCCACTCGAAGTTACCCCAAGATCTGGGTGAACTTCTTGGAATCCAGGTTAACTGTTTTGGTGCTTTTATCAATGTCTGTGATTTACAAAGGGGTCAGATCAGGAGGGTGTGATTGTGTTGCTCTCATACTGTTTCTCTGAATTGGGAGGGCGTTGTTTTGTTCAGAAGGACCCCTAAGTGTATACAAGTAGGAAAGTAATCAAGTGCTTCAGCCACTTTTAAACCTCGGCTCTCTCTTTGCTTTTAACTTACTGAGTTGATTTGCTGAGCTTGAGTTTGTTCTGTTTAATTTTCAAACTTTAATTTAGGATATGACATTGAACATGTTTGATGAGCTTCATTATAAATCTCAGTTCCTCCCGTTTTGTTAATGGATTCAGTGCTGCAGGCAATTCAGATTTGAGAATCCTTTGGCTTACTCCAGCAATATTGCTATTAAAACATGCCATATCCGTTCCTTAAAGTCTCAGGATGAGAGAACCGCAGAGGCCTTCACCAACGCTTTCCTGAAGAACAGTCTGCCCAGCCTCGGGGCTGAGGCTATCCAACAGGCTCTGCTGCACAAGGCAGTGGTGCTGGACTACCAGCACAAACGGACTGGCAAGCCGAAAAGAAAGCAAGCCAAGAGTCTCAATGCCAAGCAGAGGAGGGAGCTCAAGGTGTTTCAGCTGAAGCCAGAGCATCAAAAGTATGTGCAGCTTTCTGTGCCGTGTCGAGATGGCAGACAGTGTTTACTTTTTCTCTCCTTGTTTATATGTAGATTTTGTACAGCTTTTGAAAGCAAGCGGTGTAAGAGCTCATTGCCCATTATATCTAGACAGTAAGACCTGGTTTAAGGCTACATCACTTGTTAAAATACCTACTTTTGTGTACCCTGATGAAGTTTTGCCTTCCTTGCAGGTATGAGCTCTTTTTACCGTTGCATGAGCTCTGGAAGCAGTACGTTCGTGATCTATGCAACGGTTTAAAACCGGAAAGGTAAGAGGGCTTTTTTTTTTAAAAGCCTTTTCCTTAATTTGGATTCCACGGAGCTATAGTCTTGTTTTTGCACAGTATGTTTTCTCACACATGGATCCGGTGCAGTTGTTTTTGGATGGAAATCTGACCAGTGCAAAGCTCAAACACTTAAATGTTTTTCAGTAATCCTCAGGTGATCCAGACCAAGCTTCTGAAGGCTGATTTTCATGGTGCCATCATATCAGGTATGATATCAGAATCCTTTTTATTAGCCAAGTATGTATCCATACAAGGAATTTGCTGTGGTGGTGCTATTACAAAGCAACATTCAACATTTAGCAAAACGCGTATACAGAAAAGTAAAAACTAGATTAAGTATTAGGTAATAATGATATAATTATGTACAGTCGTGAAAAAAGTGTACCCTCTTTCAGTCCTATGGTTTTATGTATCAGGACATAATTTAAAAAATCTGGTCCTTACAGGTTCTAAAATTTAAGTCTAATCTCAGGTGTAAAACACACAAAGGATTCCACTATCATTATTTAACAAAAATGAAGCCAAAATGGAGAAGCCGTGTGTGGGAAAAACTAAGTACACCCTATGATTCAATAGCTTGTTGCAGCAATGACTCGACGTAATCTTTTTCTGTATGACTATCAGTCCCTCACATAGTTGTGAGGGAATTTTGGCCCACTCTTTACAATGTTGCTTCAGGTTTGTGGTCATTCATTTATGCACAGCTCTCCTAAGGTCCCGCCACAGCGTTTCAGTTGGGTTGAGGTCTGGACTTTGACTGGGCTGTTGCAACGTCTCGATTCTTTTCTTTTTCAGCCATTGTGTTGTAGATTGATCCCAAGGACACCAGCCATTGTCCTGTTGCATGACCCAATTTCAGCCAAGCTTTAGCTGTCAGACAGATGGCCTCACATTTGACTTTACAATACTTTGGTATATAGAGGAGTTCATGGTCGACTCAATGACCACAAGGTGCCCAGGTCCTGTGGCTGCAAAATGAGCCCAAATCATCACCCCTCCACTACTGTGCTTGACAGTGGGTATGAGGTGTTTGTGCTGATATGTTGCGTTTGGTTTTTGCCAAACGTGGTGCTGTGCATTATGGCCCAACATCTCCACTTTGGTCTCATCTGTCCAAAGCACATTGAACAAACCACAAGATTTCTGGAACAAATGCAACTTGGCAAACCTAAGCTGTGCTGCCATCTTCTTTTTAGAGAGAAGAGGCTTTCTCCTGGCAACCTTTCCAAACAAGCCATACTTGTTCAGTCTTTTTTTTTTTTTTTTTCCTTTTTCCTAATTGTACTGTCATGAAGTCTAACATTTAACATGCTAACTGAGGCCTGTAGGGTCTGAGATGTAGCTCTTGGGGGGTTTTTTTTTTTTTGTTTCCTCTGAGCATTGCACATTCTGACCTTGGGGTGAATTTGCTGGGATGTCCACTCATGAGAAGATTGGCAACTGTCTTGAAAGATTACTCAGAAGTGGGAAAACATTCTCACTGTAGAATGATGGACTTCAAATTGTTAGGAAATAGACTTATAACCCTTCTCAGATTGATGGGCAGCAACAATTGCTTCTCTAAGATCATTGCTGATGTCTTTCCTCCCTGGCATTGTGTTAAGACACACTTGAATGCTCCAGACCAGCAAACTGCCAAAACTTCTGCTGTTATAGAGGTGGTCACACTTGCTGATGATCAGTTAATCGAGTGCATTTGATTAGCAGCACCTGGCTGCTACTTACCCTCTTTATTCCTATGGAAGCAGTAAGGGTGTACTTAATTTTTCACATGGCTTCTGCATGTTGGCTTAGATTTTATTAAATAATGACAGTGTAATGTGTCATGATGTTGTTCATCTGAGGCTGTATTTACACGTACCTAATTTTAAGTCCTAAGGGCCAGATGATTTTTTTTATGTCCTGACATGTAAAACCATAGAACTGAAAGAGGGTGTACTTTTTCACATTACCGTATGTACACAGTTATAATATGCCCTATATATAATAAAGGGCTCTTGTACAAATTAAGTAGCAGCAGTGTCAAATCTATATGTGCAATATATACACACGAATCCGTATGTGTGCGAGAGTGCAAAATACATCTGTATAGAGGAAGTATATCAGTGATTCCCTGCAGGTGATGGTCAACTGAATGGCCGTTCAGAGACTGTTTTGGTTAATGAGAGACAGAGCTTCTTCCCTCAGGCTAAAGTGGCATGTCTTGGTTCTGTTCTGTTTGGTTTGGCTGTCTTTTCTGTTAAACATGATTCTCTCAACTTGTGCAGTGGAAGTGGTAATGAGTCTTAAGGTTTGATTTCTTTCTAGTGGTCCGATCAAAATGTCCATCATATGTGGGTACCACTGGGATCCTGGTGCAGGAGCTGAAGCATGTGTTTAAGATAATCACTAAAGATGATAAAGTAAAAGGTAGGTATGGAAGTTCACCTGTCTTAATGATTAGGGGGCTTTGCAGGTGAAGCGCCGGGGAGTGTGTGCTCTTAACACTGGGGGGGAGGCATCCTCACTGAATCAAAATAAAATCTTTACAAATGGTAGATCTTGCCCATAATACCAGCCGTCACCACTACCAGTCGTGCCCCCCCCCCCTTTAAGCCGCCCCCAGAGCCCCCCCTTCCCCCCCCTTTTTTTTTTTTTCCCCCCCCCTCTGGCCAGCGGCAAAAACAACTCCCCCGGTTTCCCCCCCCCCCCCCACTCCCGGCTCGCCACACACCAGCC
>JAACJT020000007.1:15791080-15859894 GCA_009936485.2 Gymnarchus niloticus
AACCAAAAAAACCATTCTCCCCCCGACCCCCCTCCCCCCCACCCCCCCCGCCGCCCCCCCCAGCCGGCCCCCCCCCCCCCCCCCCCGATTCTCTGTTCAATGGAGAGGAAATTAAAACCAGAACTCTGTCCACTGCATGTGTCTTATTTCCACAGTCATCCCCAAGCGCCACAGTGTTTTCAGTGTGGAAATTGATGGGTTCGTCTCCCACATCTATGGAACCAAGTTCCAGCTGAGATCAAGCGAACGCTCCGCCAAGAAATTTAAAGTGAAGGGGACCATTGACCTCTAGCTGTGTGACCTGGTCTGTTGTGTGCTGAACAGTGCAGGTTGTTACTGTGCTGTTACTCTCCATACTGCCGCCTTTACTTTGACTGCTACCTCATGTCTAGTGATCCCTTTGAGATTGGGAAATGTTTAGAGTTTTGTGAAAGTTACAGGTAGTGGTGTGGTGGTTCTCATTTCAAGTTATTTTTAAGTTGTAAATATGCTTTCTTGTCATTTGAGCAGCAGCTGTATTAACAGTTGTGTCCACTAGGGGATGTGTAAAATGACAGTTAACCATGTACTGATTCTGTGAGCTATTTTATCTTGGACAAGTAAAACCCTGGGCTCACTGTTTTGAGTGCATTCATTCCTCTGGGATGGCCCCTTTTTCAAAAAGGTGTTAATGTGCATGTACAATTTTGTTTGTTGAGTATGTGCTACATTAATTGTCTCTTACTAACTGCTCATCTTGAGCAGAGTCATTGGGAGGTCCACCAGAGCTTATTCTATGCTTAGATGAAGGGTGTCCTTCGAAAAACCACACCTTGCATCTGTCAGCATACTGCTGCAGTGTCTGCTGTGTTGTCAACAACTTAGGGGTGTGCCCATGTATCTCACTTGGGCAAAGGACTCAGGAAAGTCCACATTCCTCTCCATTTACCTCAGTAGCAGTTACCGTATCGGTAGACTTCAGGTTACATTCAGACACCACCTAGAAAGTACAGATTCCAATTATCTAAGACAGACAGGTGCTTTTGATAAAGAATAACTGCCGCTAAGGAAGCACTTTCTATTTATAGTGCACTTGTGAAAGCATTGCTCTCCTAAAATATAAATGTCTATGGGTTTTTGACTGTTGTGTATCATGTCATTTTTAGCCCTTTCTGTATGCCTTAGTGCAATATTTTTGCTTTTTTTTTTTGTACACTATGTGCAGTTCAGAGTTTGTAACATACTTCCCAATAGTTTTGCATTAGCAGGGAGCAGGCACGTTTGTAAACTCCAATCATCAATGTGTAATAAGATGCTGGTCTCAAGCTGTCAATTACAAATCTTTTAGAAAAGTCAATTAAACGTTTAATCTCAAGATCAATATTGTCTTCCTATTTATACGTGGAGGTAGTGTCCTAAAATGCTGGTGTAATATTGTAAAACCACCATTTTGTTTGGTTTTCAGCTGACTGCTCCTTTTGTTATGCGTGTGGAATTTTGGATAAATTGATCAATTCCCCTAAGGTGACACTTCTCACTGTGCTTCTATCCAGGAAAATGGTGGATAAAATAGTTTTGTCATGTATGAGAATTATTTGTGCATTTACATGAAGTCCTGTGTATTACTTGAAGTAATCCTTCTACATAAAAAGAATGACATGCAAACACTTTTACATGTTCAAAAGCTTAAAGGTATCTTTTAATGTGATTTGTAATGACTAGTTATAGTAGAGCCATTCGATCCTTTGGTTTGTGAAGACTTTTTTTTTCCCTGCAGTCGTGCCTATGAACAGCTAGCATACACACAGGTTAAAAAATTCCAGTTGAACTATACTGAGAAATAAGCAAACGGGTCATTTCGCGGTTGTGATGTAACATGGGGAAACTGTGATGGTGCCTTTGCCATTACCTCTCAAATACGCGCGAACGGAGACTTGAATGCGGATGATTGCAGCGGGTAGTCTCTCAAAATATGCAGAGGAAACAACGCAATGCGGGAAACGTAAGTTAACGCGACGATCAAGATGACACAAAAAATGCCGGATTCCCGTTTTCACATCAAATTGAGCTACTTCCGATTCAGAGAAACAAAACCGCGGATAGCAAGCTCGTATGGCAGCTCGTGCACTTGGCGGGTCATTTAAAGGGGCAGTGCACGGCTCAGACTCCAAAGAAGGGCGTCGGGCCAAACTACTGCCTCGAGCAATCTCATCAAATTTCAAAAGTGTTCTTAGTTTTCATGCCGCAAACAGGAAAAAATAACATCACAGTTTGAAACCTAGAAGCAAAACTTCCATTCTCCTTGCCCCAGCTTTTGTTTTTGTAGAAACGGTTTTGTCATTCAGGTTAAAAAGAAAGGGTTAAGGTTCTAACATAGAACCCCAGTAGATCTATTAGTATCAGGGAGATGGAACATTTTTGTTAGCAGATCTGTATATTCAAGTGCATTGTACTTCACAATACGTTAATAACTATTTACATTTATTACTAAAAGTTCAAGAGTATCACAATTAAATCTATCAAAAGTATAAAAGTACACAAATGCATATTTTGGCAGCAATGACATGCTATAGGTCTACAGCCAAACAAAAAAAAAATTGTTTATAAATAATTTGTAACACACCAGAAGTCACCTGTTAAAGTAAAAGTTTCCACTGTGCAATGTACTTTGTCACTGAAAGCCTTTAAACTCAGCCCAGAGGCTTAAATCATATCGTCACTGAGTTGTCCGATGTCAAATGTGCACTAACACATTTTGCGCTCATTTTGGGCTGTATTTTTTGTGTTTTGGTAAGTATTTGGTCTGGACTGTTTGCCTAGACCTTGGAATCCTGAAAAGGGCAACTCAGATCAACCAAGAGCTGTTACAAACAGAAAAAGGCTGAGCTCATGTTGGCAGTACAATGGCCTGGCTCCATCCACATTGTGGGTTCCAGTTTGCGTGTTCTCTGCATGCTTCCATAAGGTATTTGCTACAATCCAAAGAGTTTTGTGGCCTACATTACCAAACTCCTCCACCTGTACTCCATGCCACGGATTCTTAGATATTCTAAAAATATTACCTCATGCCTCAGGTTGGTGCACAGCTATAGACTTCCACTCTGGAGGGTCCTGAACTGAGAAAAGTGCAGGTGTAAACCATGACCAAGGCAACAAGGGCACCTCGAGTCTGTTGTCGGGCTGAAGCACCAAAACCCGCCTCGATAACATGAGCAGTGCTGCATCTTGTGTCAAGATCGGTGTACCACCAGACAGCCCAGTTTTTAGCTTCATCTAAATGATGCAACCACCACAGCAAAATAAAAATTATTTGGTCGAGGAATATCTTCAAAAATGCCATTTTGAAGGGAAAATCAATGCCATCCATGACTTCTTAAACTGATCATGGCAATTTTTGGTATTCCTTTAGTGAACCATTTAAAGTATCTATTTACCGAAATTGTATAAGTTCGTAATGATGTAGAATTTTCTTCGAACTACAAGTCATGTATTCAGCTTCAGCTTTGAGCCGTGTGTGTGTGTGATTATGGCTTCTTAGACAGTTCTTTCCAGGGAGGGGCGATTGCACAAGTGTACAGTGCATTCCGTGATATTGCATGTGAGGGGCAATTTGACATGCACTCAGCAGCGTTTTGTTTTTCTCCTTTCCACAAACTGCAGTACATTTTACCTTTAATGGCCTACACAACATATATAATTTGCATTTATAGGCATACTGGCTGGCATCAGCATGAGATCAGATTTTAACTGCTTTGCCTTGGGAAAATCTCTGAAGTTTAAGCTTTAATGGTGTCTCTCCATATGGATTGACTGTATGCTAGTGTTATTATCTATACATAGTATAAAAGGTTGTAATTTGGTTTGATCCCTGTAACACTGTGTTTAATCTACTCTGGTTTTTAAGGGGCTGGCACCCCATCCAGAGTGTCCCCCGCCTTGTCCCCTAAGGCTGTCTGGAATAGGCTCCAGGCCCCCCGCGACCCTGAATAGGTTTAAGCAGTTTGGAAAATAGTTTGGAAAACATGTAGTTTTTTTATTTTAAATATCTTTATCTTTGGTATTGGTATATTTTGGACATATGATTGATTGACAGAGATGGATGCTTTCTTCTAGTTTTATGTTATTTTGATTATTTCTTTACCTCGTCTCAGTTTTCACAGGGGCCCTTGAGAAACAATTCATGTTAGCCATGACACACAGATGGATGTACGTATATATCTTTATATGGTCAGAAGACAAAGTATCTTGACCTTGAACATCTAGCCTTCTGATTAAAATGAGGTCATCTTATAAGCTCTGTGCTACAGACCAGACAGACAGTGGGTATGAAATGAGATATGAACCCCGTGAGTGACTCAGAGGACATGAACGGGGGGTCCTGGAACAAATTGGTAATCTGCTGTGAAGTTAGGGCTGGGGGAGGGGGACTTGTTAGCCCAGAATGAGCCTTTGTCAGAGGGCCCAGGTTTCTCAGGTTTGTTTGCGAAACAAAAAACCAGGAAAGTTGTCCTTAAGACAATTATCAGCTTTATCAAAGTGTGCTGGGAAAATGTAAGTCAGTACTGGAAAACTGAGCAGAACAAGTCTAGCCTGTTATACAGATTGTACCATGGAACTCCCCTCCTTGGCAGGAAGTGATTCATAAAAGGGCTTGAGTCTGCTTGCATCAGTATATGGTCAAGGAACCAAGAAGCTGTGTGTACTTCAAGCTGCATTAGTGACTGCCGTGTCACAGAGACCGACAACAGGTGTCCTCAACCACTGAAAAAGAAAGACTAAGAGCTTTCACAGAGTTACAAGGTACCCACTCTAGTGACTGCAAAATCAAAGAGACTGTTTTCACGTAAGACCAACGACAGGTGTTCTTGACCACTGGGAAAAGGAAGACTAAGAGCTTTCACGGAGTTACGAGGTACCCATTCATCTATTTCCTACTTTATTAAGGATATCTCATTGGTAGATGACTTCTGTTGACTTTGTATTTTAACTTGTTCTTCTCTGGGAAAGACAGCAAAGAGAAGCGTGATACAGTGGGATTGGAGGAAAGAATATGTTTGGAGTTTGGAGTATTTGTTTTGATTTATATTGGTTATTATGGCATTCAGTAGTTACTATGGGCTTAACCGTTTGTTGATTCTGTGGTTGGTCAGATGATCTACTTTCACAGGATTCTCCAACCTGCTACTTCCATTTGTTAAAGTAAGACTCAATTTCTCCTCTGCCCTGCTTCGCAGGTTGGGAATTGTGTTCACCATGGTGGACCACCTGGCTTTCACGGAGGAGAATGCAGAGCGCATTGCTGCTGTGGAGAACCTGTTTGGCCCCATGGGACAGCCTCTAGCTAGACCAGGGCGGGTCCTGGTGGGTGAGGGGCAGCTGCTAAAGCTATGCCGACGCCGGCCCCAGCCCAAAATGTTCTTCCTCTTCGATGACATCCTAGTGTACGGAAGCATCATGGTCCGGGGCCGCTGGTGCAAGAGGCAGCAGGTGGTCCCACTGGAAGATGTCGTGGTGGAGGACCTGGATGATGGGCCGGAGTTGAAGAACCGGTGGCTGATCCGCACGCCGCGCAAATCCTTCTGCGTGTCTGCTGCCTCGCAAGAGGAGAAGAGTGCTTGGATGGAGCACATCGAGGAGTGCCACTCCCAGAGGCTGCAGCGGACGGGTGAACCCCCGGCAGACTGCCTCGCCGCCACCTGGGTGCCTGATCGTGCCTCTGCCATCTGCATGCGCTGCTCCAGCAAGTTCAGCATCACCCATCGCCGGCACCACTGTCGCCAGTGCGGCTTTGTCGTTTGTGCGAACTGCTCGCAGAATCGCTACGTCTTGCAGCACATCTCCCAGAAGCCCGTGCGTGTCTGCCACATGTGCTACCAGCTGCTGCGGCTGCAGGATGAGGCACAGGGCCGGGACCGTGGCGGCAGTGATGGCAAGAACTGGTCGGATGAGGATGAGCTTGACGAGCCCATGCACATGGGGGACGTCACCAAGGCGCCCTCCACGTTTGCACGCTGGGATCACCAAGCAGCCGCTTCCAGTGTATTTTTTGGTCGCGGCATGTTTCCATTATGACTGAATCAAGAAGCATAAACAGTCAATGAACAGTTTTACAGCTGGTGACCGTTAAAAGGTGGGACCACAGTACATGGAAAAACAACCCACATGTGAGGGAGATCATGCTGGCAGACGTGAACATATATAAGGCTGGGCATTCATGGATGTGTGCGTGTGGTTCGGGTAGACATACTGTAGCAATAAAGTCTATTTATCATTAACAGGAAACACAATGCAACTACACTACCAGCTCCATGCTCAATATTGACTTTACCAATTTAGATTACTTTTTACTTGCTGCTCACATAGAACTTTTAGATTGTGATATGAATGAGCATTTTCTGTTAAGTTATTGCATTTCTACTTTTCTCTATCCTCATCTTTTAGTAGGCTATATCCCAAAACTGAACACTAGAATAAGATTTGCTACCTAAGAAATGGCGTTGGATGCTCCTCATTAGGTACAGATTTTACCGAATCAAGTACTGCAGTGTATCTGTGATTTAACAGACTGAAGGATTTCTTGATACCATGTCGAATATCATAGTCACCTTTCGCTTCTCACATGTTCACTCAGCTTTGAGTCTTGGTGTTCTGTGTGACACTGGGACACATTACTTAATTTTATGTTATTGGTATTTCCCCCCCCCCCCGTGAACCTGACCCAGATAAGAAGATAGGAGGTGGGTGGACGGATGAATTATTGTTATTGTTATTTCTTCTTCTATTTGTTGTTGTATCTCAGAGCTTTTGTTAAAGGAGAACTTTGCATTTTATCTTATTAAAGATTGCCGATGAACTCTTGGCTGTGACCTTATTTGTTTTGAAGTTGTTGGTTAAATCAGGGGAAAGGTTTAGTAAGCGTCATCTTCCGTTACAAGCTCACAGACAAAGACTGGTGGGCTATTTTGGCTTTTATCAGTTCAGTAATAGTTGGGCATCAGCACATAAAATGTGTCCCCTCTGCTGCTTGCCATGCGTTGTGGACATGCACTCATGAATTATAAATCATGAATCATCCCACTTTGCTCCCCGCTGTCTAACCTGGAGGGAAAATAATTTATGCACACTCGTTTATCCTCTGTGGTTGTAAAAACAGATTTACCACATGTCAAAAATGATCTCAGAGTTCAAAGGGCAAGATTGTGTTGAATATCATCTCCAAGGCAACATCAAATGTTTATAATGACACTTTAATGGCCATGGTACATATAGGAATTCTTTGGTCTTCACATATCGCATCTTGCCTCCCATGAGACACACATACAGCTGAGAGAAAAGAGACAGACTCGCAGGTTGACTAGCGGGTCAACCATTTCTTGAGCACAGAAATATGTGAAAAGTGGCTGTGAATAATTCTAGGTCTCTGTACGTTTCTCATGACCGAGAACAGAATAACCACTTAGAAGAAAGACTGATGGACGAAATAAATTGGACCATTTTACACAAACAAAAAATGCAGATTCTAGATCCGAACATTGTGAATCAGTCATTCACATCCATCTTCCCATCTTCCATAATCACATGTATGAAATAACAAGTCTTTTCAACCTTTCTTAAAGCAGGGAACACTAAATGAAAGCAGATCACAGCTAGGGGCCTCCTACCACTAATGCATGATATTATAAGCAACCAGGAAAAAGAAGCATGACACAGGAAGGGAATACCACGTGGAGGATGCCAGCCAGGGGCGTTGCTAGACCTATTTTAGGGGGGCCTTTTTGTTAGTCCTCCAAATTAATGCACATTAATTCATTTTAAATAGTGCTTGCTTCCTAATTCATTTTTGTCCCACAAAAATATATTTAAAATCTGACATGGGGGAAGCGACCAGTTGGCAGGTTTCCGCTGCGTTAATCAAGTGTTTCATCGTTGACTGGTTCTTGTAATTGAAACTACCAAATTGTTACCCGGTTGTACCTCCTTTTTCTCTCTCTAGCATTAATGCTACACTGGAGCTAGTTAGCTGACATGAGCATCAATGAGATGCTATTTTAGCCTATTTGGGAATTAAAAAAAACTTCACAGCCAGCGAGAGTAAAACATGAAGGATACAATAACATTATCGACAGCAGTTTATTATTTCTAAGCAAATTGAAGCAATCATATAGTAGGCATTGATTTGTTTTATTATCAGTGAAAATTTGACTTACTGTTGATCATAATGTAACTTTAATTTTACAACTTATCCATCATTATCCATATTACAAATCACATTCTGACAGAGCGATATTACATTTGTCTATGACATTCACTTGTAACCTACTGTAAAATAGCCGTATTCCTTTCTAAACCCCAGAAGAACTTAGCTCCCCCCCCCTCATCCATAAGTCTTGTGACGGCCCTGATACCAGCAGAATAGCTATTATTCCCACTTAAAACATTTTACTAAAGACATTCTGGGAAATCCAAACAATGTGCTTGATAACATCTAGTTAATATTTAGTTATTGAATGTTGAAGATGATGTCATGCTTGTCAAGAAGAAGGAAATTGTACAAAAAAAAAAAAAAAAAAACAGCTTTGCTTGTGGCTGGTTGCAAACCACCTGTACAGGAAAATCCAGCTTTAAGAAATACCTTTTTTTTTTAACGAGGTCAAAGTGCTTCCTGACATTCTGTGAAACTCCAGAGAAAACTTGCAGCAGTAATCTGAAAACCTAAAACAGTTAAAGATATTGGAGATTTTAGCAGTTAACTCATTAGGAGGTTAATATGCAATCCAGCAGGACATGGTTTTGTGAAACATCAGTCTTCCTTCCTCTTTTTGGTTAAAAAAAGAAAACGGTGGGGTCACACAAATAAAAGAAGTGGTGAGTTGTGGGTTGTTACTTTTTTAAAGACATGTATGGGGATGATCGGCCTATTACTCCAAGCATGTGACGGGCAGATTCTTTGTTCACTTTGCATCTGATTTTAAATGTGAACTTGCATTTTTACCTATGTCATTGCTTCCTTACGCCTTATAATATTCTACATGGATACATCTATTTATCTACTGTAGAGACAAAATGCAGGGTGTGTATAAAACTTTACTTAGAGCTGTCAAACAATGTTTTAACTCATTACGTGTTTACTGAGCACATGCTGCAAAGAACACAGGCTTAATGCCCGGCTGGTCTACTCTCACTACTTCTCAGCTGATCATGAATGATAAATAACACATTATTTAATCGTATGCGTTCAGTCTGGCTCCAGGTCAGTTATACTAGAGCCAGACTTTCACAAATTTGACAGCATTGTTGTATTATAAGCCATTTTTAAGCATTTGCACTTGTTTTTTTTTAGCTAAAATATTTTTAAGCAAAATGTTTAGCAACACAGTGACTTGTCACCTCGGACTATCACCACTTCGTATTAATGTATCACTTCAGCAGCTGGTTCGAATTTTAAAAAATGGAACATCCATCCATCCATCCATCCATCCAAAAGGCACTTATCCTGGTCAGGGTCTCAGGTGAAATGGACAGATTAGGTTTTTTATTGATATTACAATGAATTAAAAAATCCACTATGTCTTAAAGACTTCAAAAAAAATGTCTAGCAATTGTAAAGGGAATTCAGATTGCTCAGACTTGAATTCAGAAATGGTGCTGGATTTTTGCTCGCCACCTCGTCATTTTTCTTTCAGTTTGACAAATCTAGCACACCGATAACCTTTGCCTTTTTCAATGACTTAGCAATAGCTTGAGGTGACGGAGAAGTCAAAGTCAGATATTTGAGATGCAAGCTGGGGTTATGTTGAGAAGATCAGAAGATCACGTATGGAACAGCGTTTGTGAGAAAAGGAACACGATCCAGTCCTAGTTTGCCTGTCCTTCTTGTCATCTCATAATCTAATAAAGCACATTATCTTAAAATAGTTCTGAGATACAGGAGCAGACTGCAGCATGTTGCTAGAGCAGATGTGACATTACAATATGCAGCAAGGGTGGAGCTTCCTCCTGTGGCCTCTACATGTCCTTTTTCAGTAAAAGAAGGTTCTGAGACTCACTGCACCCCCCCAAGTGTGATACTTCTTTCCAAAACCACATGACTTCTGCAAAGCTTCAGCCACCTCCGCCTGAAAAATGACCTAACCATCCCCTCATAATCTACCAGTCCAATGTAATTGTCCGACCAGAGAAAAGGAACTTTGGGTTCCACTGTCTCTAGACCTCATAGAACAATCTAGCTGAAGACAAATTAATCACATGAATTAATTTTCAAACAAGACCTTTTATTCATGGCACTTGATTCGTATACTTCAGCAACAGAATGATCCCAATGAATGTGGCATCCAATTCATCTGTATTGCAAACTCATGTTAGATTAGCCACTTACACCAAACCATCCAGAACCACAACCAGCTAACCGAAGCCAGATATTTAAGGAGGAAAAGCTCTCATATGCCAATGGTAGGCCAACTCGAGGATACTTCATCTTAACCAAACCCTGATGGAACAAGGAACATGGTAATCTGCTCTTAAGCTGATTTCGCATTCAAGTTGTCACTGAAAGTTTTACAAAAAGCTACACTCCAAATAAAGTAGTAAGACATCACTATCTGAACTGGTCACTCTTTACCCTTCGGTTTCTCAAGCCATTCAGCATACAGTACCTTTATATTCAGTGCCCTCCAGAATGATTGGCACCCTTTGCAAATAAAAGGGAATGGACTGTGAAAAGGCATTTTTATTGTTTATCCTCTTAATCTTTCATTCAAAATATTAACAAACATCCCGCTATTAACTGAAGTAAAATTATTGAAAGAAAAATAATTATAAAACATTTCTCTCAAATACAATTCTGACTCTCATTTTGGGATCTACTAATATAACCAACTAACTTATTCACTGCTACTTGCCCAACAAACAATGATTCTGTCAATTCCATTTGTGTTTCATTCAGAAAACTAGTGCTTTGAACTTGTATGTTCTTAAGTACCAATAAGTCAGTATTATTACAGCTACTCTTCATGTACTGTGCAACAGGATACAGATAAATAATAAATATAGCCATTTTAATTCCTTTATGAAATGCACTTCATCGGAGGCACCTTGCATTGGTTCAACTTTTGTTCACCGAGAGATCTTTTTCCCAGGGGAAGATCCCCTTCACACAGCTGTGAGAGAACCAGAACACAATCCCTGTCCAAGGATCAGTCCTCGTACTTCACCTCTGCTTGGAGCTGCTGCGTCACATATCTCAGTAGGGCAGCGGTCACCTGCTGCTGCAGCGTAGGGTTGCCCATGACCAATGCCAGCAGCTGTGCCGCGTCCATCCAGTCAAGTGAGCCCAGGATCGCCATGATGTCCGCATATAGCTTCTTCTGCTCCTGCGGAGGCAGCTCCATGATGATCTCGGGGAGGGGCCTGAACTGTCCGCTAGTCATCCAGCATCCCAGGAGCCCCCCCACTGCACCGCCTGCCGCGGGAGACATGAGGAGGAAGGCAACAATAGTGTCAGGAAGAGGAGCTCTGGAGCAGCTGCAGGCTAATTCAAGACTTCCCATGAAAGCCATCTTTAAGTTCATACTGTGATGGGCTTTGGAATTTTTATGAGGAAAAATTCAAAATGTATCACTGTAATTTTCCACAGTAAATTACTTTAAATATTCAGTGCTTTGTTTGTTTATTAATTCCTGAATTAATAAATTCATTAACACATTCAACTGGATCCAAGTGTGAAGTGAGTGATCATCACACTCCACCATACAGGCTTTTTCCTAACAATTAAACGCTTGGATCCAGATGCTGGAATAAAAAAAGCAATACTTCTCAACCTACGCCATTTACTATCTGAAGGCAGGGAAAATAGGACACATTTTATTGGATACTCACCAACTGCTATGCCTGGAGGACCCCCCAGCAGCCCTCCTGCAAATGCAACTGCCCCGGCAATCACAGCACCTCTCCCAGAATTCTTCACAGCTACCTTTATGCGCTGATTGTTAGAAAGACTACAGCACAATTGCATGACATCATGAATCCGTGGAGACATTTTGTCAGATCTTTCTTCAGAGTGATGTACAGCTAAATGAGGGAGCACAAACATTTTATTAACTATACAGAACAATTTTAATAACAGCAAACTTTTTCTTAATAACAGTAACCAGTTTCTCTAAAATGAGGAGAGGAGGTATTATGCAATACGTTCAAATACCATACCATACACAATCTCTGAAATCAGGGAGAACATGCTGCTTCCACTGACACGTGGACTCAATCTCGAGTCATTATATGAGGGCCACAGACGCCCTCTTGTGGCAATATGCGGATTTCACATCGTAAATAAAAAATACATATTTCAGCACAGTAGTCTTTTGACACAGCGTTCTTAGCACTGATTTAAAATTGCACGTCTGTCTCTGGGGGTTTTGGGCTTTGTGACAATGCACTGATAAATTTAGTTGTAACAAGCAGGGATGTGTCGATGCGAAATTCAGTATCGGCTCCGATCCTGAATCCAGCACGACATACGGGAAAGCCTCGCTTCGCGTGGCCAAACCGCCTTTCGCTTCGCAATTATACATTTAAAGGACTGGAGTATTTGTTTCACAGTTTCAGTATTTTAGATAGTTATGTTGCATACAAATGCCATAAAAGGTATTTCTAAAAAATAAAAATACTATGGGGTTTAAGATCGTGGTATTGGTAGGGTGACCAGACGTTTTGGTCGCATGTTGTAATGTTACAGTACCGACTGAAATAAAACAACCTGTTCTTGTTTTAGCAGGCAGCCCACTTAAAAAAAAAAATTAAAAAACAGTATATTATAGACGCCCCCAGCACATTTTCCTCGCCAATCATCATTGCCCGGTCCAACATTCTATATAGGTGTTTAGGACTTTGAAGGAGATCTACAGTGGAACAGAACCATCCCTAATAAGCGTATTAACAAACGCCAGCGACTATCTAGTTATTTACTGTAAATCAAAACGCAGCACCATAATATCTGGATCGGGGCTGGCCAACCAGTGAAACACGAAGAGCCACAAACGGGAGGTGCTGAAGGGACCATAAGACCGGGTGACGGCGACAAAAAGCGTCCCGCGAGGAGGGCGGGCAATCTTTTAATTCCATTTATTTATTTCACAGTCAGACATAACTGACCAGCTCTAATCTAGAGCGTTCATCCCACTGAAAGACATTCAGGATTCACGTTTAGTGCCAAAGCAAAGCGGCCGCAGTGTGGCCTGCGCGGTGCCTGTAGCTTAGTAACGACACAGATTAGCCAGAATAAAGGAGACGGAAACCATACTTACCGAGAAGAAGGTGCTTTACTGTCCCCTCTGGTGTGTAAAAGCAGCCGTTAGAGAATGTATCGTTTTTTATTTTTACTTTCACTTTGGAGTCGGTGTGCCGCTAGGCTCCATGGGAATCCGCCATTCGCCCACTTCCTGTGCTGCCTTAGGAAACGTAAACGTCTCGAGGCTCTTCGCCTTTATTTCTATCCTTTACTTACTATATAATTAAGGCAGCGACGTGAATGTCACCATGCTGATATAGACTGAATGAGTTTAAACTCGTAGTTATTTCTGCATTCTTTTTTTTTTTTTTAAATAGATTTGCCTTTTGATCTTGTAAGGGTTTCTGTTTCGGTATCTGGACCTGTTTTGGGCGCTGCTCTTTCGGGAGTTCAATTCCGAAATAAAAATTCCGTCACCCGCAAATGAATGCGCGGCTGTCGAACGAAGACAAAGCGGTGGAAGCGGAGTCTTTCAAATTCCATTAATATTTGTGTATTGTTAGTATAGGGATGGTAGTTATTTGCCGGGGGGGGGAGACATGTCGTTCGTTATGTTTTAATGACTGTGTAATTGCGGTAGTGAGAACGCTGAGGCGAATCGCGTAAAGAAGCCGAAAGGTGAAAGTGCCTGGGTGAAAATACCGTGGGGAGCTCAGCCCGGCAGGGGTGGGAGTCGGTGACGTTTCAGAGCGTCGAGATAGCAGCAGCAGGAGGAGGAGGAAAACATGATGCACGTAAACAAGATCGAGTTCAAAACACTTTGTAAGAGTAGCTGTGCTCTTACAGCCGAGCATCAGAATTCTACTTTACAGGTAATTTGTTTTATAACTTAGGATATAAAGTGCACGTTTATGCCCAACTTTGTAAACCGGGAAAACACGTCTTGTAAAATGTTTTGCACGTTTTTATTTGTTTTGATCATTGACACGTATATGGATCTTATGCATATGTCGCACGGCTTATGCGCTGAAAAGAAATAACCGAAAGTCGGTCACCCCATTTTTTGTGAACAGTGTGTTTTAGCCAATTTGTGTTATGACTCGAAATGTTATGTTCATATTATATGCATGTGAGCTGGAATCCTTCGCTTCCATCTGTACGCGGGGATCGTCCAGTGTCAAACTGGGAATTTATCGAAGACATGCCTCTGGAATTCAGCGTATCATTTGGAAAGTGACTCAAATGTCGCATTGTGAAATGCACGACAAAAACCCAGTGATCCCCCACCCCGTGCTTTAGACGCCGCGCCCGGCTTCATACAATAAGTACTCGGAAATTAAAAAAAAAGAAGGGAGAACTGTTTACGACTTTGCTGCACCTGACAGTATTGCCGGCGTTGCTCTGTACAGGCAGCTGCTGCTTTTTGTTGCAGTGTAGACAGTTTGGCAAAGCGCACGAACAAATAACGGCAACTCAGTAGGTTCTATTTGCACATTCGACCTTTCTATGCTCCCAGGCACTTTATATGCTCCCAGCAACAGGTCGTCAAGTCCTCAGGTGAAACAGAATATTAATTTATACAAAATACTTTGTCCCCTAGGTACATGTGCGTCACCTGTGGAAAATGATGCATTCAGATTCACATCTGAGAAATTATTGTAATGCAACTGAGCTTTCCATTTATTCAAACTTTTCCTGAAACTTCATCTGGACAGAATGGCATCGTCTTATACAGCTGTTAAGTTAAACAAAAATTTAGCTTAAATTTGATGAGGTAGTTTATTGTACTTTATAATACATTGCAAGTCTCTGTGTGCCTAATTGTCTACTACATTTGTTTAATTGTACCTTAATGTACCTTAGTTGTACCTTAATGTTATAAGGTCTATACTACAATATAATAGAAGTTTGCGAGCTATGTTTAGAGAGGAAAACTAGTATTTCTATATTGCATGGAATGTCAGACGAAATGTCACACTTTTCTGGACATTTTAATCATACAAACAAGGAATAATAATTGCTGCAAATTAAATTCTGTGTACCATATTCTAAATTAGGCTGAGTCTAAAGCAAGGGCTAAAAATAAAGAGTACGAGAAAAATGACACTCCATCTCAGTCTAAGGTGAGGCCTGCCAGAAGTCATGTTAATGCTAATTTTGGGGTGACCACGGGCAAGGAGTAAAGGACAGACTGTACATGACTGTTCATGTATCGAATCTTAATTACTTGGGAAATACTTTAAAAAGAAAACATGCGTGATAGTATGTATCTCAGAATTTAAGTAATTAATGCCCAAAACATTTCTGTTAACATTTTTGCCTTTCAGTGCACTTTGCAGTGGAAGAGAAAACTATGTTTGGAAAAGTACTAGCACAGTTGTTTGGCAACAGTGACAATGCAGATGTTATTGATGCCAATAATGATGGAGATGAGAACAAAGTCTGTGAAGATCTGTATGAGCTTGAGGACGGTGACTGGGTTATCATTAATATTCATGGTGAGTTGATATGCTGCTGTATAGACAACTGTGCGATGTTCCCATGTCAGCAAGATATTCTGACTGAAGTTGTTCACTTTAGTTGAGATACATATCAAGCTAAAATAAATAAGCAAGTTGCAGCATTTTAATTTTGCACTAAAACTGTTTGTGTGTGCCCAAGACTATTCCAGATGTCTCCTACATCTGTGACATAATGCAGACATGTTCGCAGATAAAACTGCCAGCCTTGCTTGTGGAATAAGCATTTTGATTGACTTTGTGCACAGAGAACCTTGGTTTGGCCCTGCCCAGAGTGGATTCCCTGGAGGACTTGTTGATCGAGCACCCCAGCATGTCCGTGTACAAACTGCGTCGTCGGAAGGGTCAGCACGTCAGGGACACCAAGGAGAAAGAGAAATGCCCTCAAAGGTCAAAGAGCTAACCCTAGCCCATGGGATACTCACCTAAGTGTAGGAGACAGGAGTTGGTTGATTTGTTCCGTTAAGTTTATTCATTCATGTTATACACTAATGATCTTATGATCATATCCCTGTTATATAAAGTGAATTGGTAAGAATCGCCGCTGTTTTCTTTTTTTTTAATATTTTAAGCATCTTAAGCTGTTGTAAGATCCACCACTGCTGTTTGTTTGTGTGATGGGGGATGGGGGGGGGGTGATGTAGGGTCTGATGTCTCACTGCTGCTTGCTGCAGGTCCCCGCCTGACAGGCACCAGGTCTCGTGGAGGTCGACTGTCTGGGGCAGACTTCTGAGCCCTGATGTGAACCTCGTCCATATCCAGAAGGCTAGAGCACACGCCGAGCTCAAGAAGTTGACCCGCGGTGCCCTCCACAGGAAGAACCTGGTCATGACACGCTTCTCTACTTCTGAGAAATGCTACAGTCAATTCAAACAGCCCCTGCAACATGTCTATAATTACTGAGCCTGTCGACAGTGCCCGTGATGGTACCTCTGACCGCTTTCCCGATTTTCAAATTTCTGAAGTACTTCAAGATGATTAAGATGTTAGAGTTTGTTTGACATGTAAATTGGTAGGCTGTCCAACTCCAATGGAACAGTCATGGGTAATTTTATTGAATTCTCAGATACAAAGCCAAGTATGTTTGTGACAAGTCTACCATGTGCAGGTGAGAAACAGCACTCTGACAGTAAACATACCGGTGATGACATACGTGACATGTATGTGTGTATGCTAGACAGTATGAACTGTAAATGGTGCACCTGTTAATGCCAGGAAGCATCTGGCAAAACGACTTTTTTTTATTTTATAAGTGTACTCTGTGAAATGCCATTTAGAAGGACATGTAGTTGTTTTATATCCTTTCATTTTGTTTTTGTAATATTTGACAGCATATCTAGTGTGGTGTGATAAGTCGTTATTGTGTTTATGATACGTTATACCTGTGGATATCAAAAGCCTATATTTTATACAATGTTGTCGCTATTCTGTTTCTGTTATGCTTGATTTGACTAAACAAATGATTTCAGTGCAGGATGGTTGAACTTATCACTGTTTACCTGTACAGACATTAATTTTGTACTTTTGCCTCAAAACTGACATACATCACATTCTAGAGTATGTAGGTGCTTAGTAAATGAGGAACTTGTAAATACTAAAATGAATGTTTTTGTATTAATGTGAATTATTTGATATGGCTGCAAGGCAAAAAACAAAAAAAAACAATAAACTTGATTTGAAGATATGGTTGGAATATTTTTTTAATTATTTAATATCTCCAGTGGCCTATAATACAAACACAGAATTAAATTTTAGCAAGGTCCTACTATTCAAAAGGTTAAAATAGGAGGCAAAGAGTTGTAAATAATTATTCATTTCTTACGCTATCTTGCCTATTGAGCCGATCTACCTAACAGTGAAATCGGGCATCAGTAGTGCAGTAACATGCAGCTGGCTTTTTAGACACAGAGACATGGCCGTGTCCTGCATTGAGAACCGGTCATCACCGGGACTCCACTAAAAGTGAGCACCGCTCACCAGAAATCCAATGAAGCGCAGCACCTGGTTATGCCTGTGTCTTTCTCTATTGTTACGTCACATCTCCCAGCATTCCCACCTCCGATTTGCGTTTTGAGATGGTCGGCATGGTACCGATAGAAAGATGAACGTATGCAGAATAGCACCAGGCATTTTGGTTAACACACGTGGAAGGAATGATTAAAAAAGAGAAGCGGCTGATTTTCTGCAAAGAAAAACACAAAAAACTGGATAAGTCCACAATTTGGCCACTCTTGAGCCCATCTGACAGTCAGAGCTGCCCAGTCGAGCCGGGCAGGGGGTAGGCAACACTCCAGGCAAGGCGGCAGCGTTAGGCAGTAGCCTGGGCCAGTCCTGTCATGTCGACTGCCTTTCAGGGCTTCCAGCCATCTGGAACAGCCTTTGGAAAGAGCCCGAAAGGTAGGGCCTGTACTAGCCGAACGAGCTTATGTTGGACAAGGGCAGGATGGCGGCTCACAGCCAGCCGCCATGGATGCAGACTGCCAGGGATCCCCTCCATAGAGTATGTGCGCTCCTCTATCAGTCCAGCAGTGGGGCCCAGAGGCTCCGCAGGTGGTGAATGTTTGCCTCACTTCTATTCATGCTCGCCTCACTTCTATTCATGCTCTTGTCCGTAGAGACAGGACTGTACATGAATTCTCACATTAGGGGCAGAGTTAGAATAATGGCTAGCCTTGAAACAAGCTGAGAGTAGCTGTATCTGGACCCAAATGCCAAGCCACGTCCAGGGTGAGTGTATGAAAAAACGTAGGTGCCTAACACCATTGGTGAACATCCAGGTAAATATATCAGTTAACTGCAAATTTTGCATAGCATAAATTTGTATGAAGCACTAATGCCTGTGAAACGACCTGAAACATTCAATGAGGTATCTCTCTCCCTCACTAAGAATAGCAGGGGGTAATTTTGTATTTGCGTGTAGGAGAATATGAAGCTGGGATGTTTTCCGCTTCAGGGGTTCTGTGCAAGGATGTTCGTTTGTGCTATCCAGACACCTGTTGGTATTTAAATTAAACTAGTTTATGTAAAAGCAGGAGCTTGGGATAACTCACACGTTTCACCAGTGTAAAAGTGCTCTGCGTTGTCTCTGCCTATCAATGGACACGTCTTTTCTTCCACTCAAAATTTAGTGTCTGTAGGATGGTGCACATGTGTTTCATATGAAATGAAAGGGGAATACTAAACTGTAACACAATACTAGCAAATCTTTCCATTATTTCTTCAAGAAGAAAAAATCTGAATTTGTATGGCTCCTATATGCATTCATTTAAGAGGCCCTCACGAGCAACAAGCAGGTACATTTGTGTTAATCAAGGTTTCTCATGAACTTACTGTCTCAAATGAATCCTCTAACAAAGGTTCTCTACAAACTATAGGAAAATTAGCAGCAACTAGATAAGGAACAGATATGAGACTACACTCGTATTTAAAATCAATCTATTGATGGGGACAAAATAGTAACTATGTTAATTGCTCTGCCTCAAACTATTTTACATTGAATCCCTTAACACTGAAACCTGTGCACTCTTCAAGAACCATGACAATACATACTGACCAATAGCATCAACAGAAGGGACATCTTCTTTTGTCATGTCTGATGCACTCAAGATAAGCATGGCAGCCATAAGTTAGCGTTTAACCGAGGTAAAAGATATCTCATAAAGGGTTATACATCTACGGTGAGTGTCTTTTTTACTTTCTGGACAAATTTGAACACGCCCTCGGTGACGTACATAGCTACCATATTGCTACTGTATGTTAACTTTTTTTAACTTACGCATGACATTAATTCAGTTTGAACAAGTCATCGAACACCAAATCTAACGCACTAAAATATCACCTATAGATTTAAACAACAAATGCAGATCTACTTTTGATACTACTGTATGTTCAAGCCAATTGAAATAGGTTAACTTTTAATTTTAGGAGTAGCAAGAACGCACATATGAACAGGGCAGTGACATTACGTCACATGTCAAAGTTTACGTTTGGGGGTGGAAAACTTACAAGAAATTACGAGAGACAACATAATGCGTAAATAGGCAACTCTGACTTATAGTGACAATCTAAAACTAAGAAGCATTTGTCAAATGTGTGTTTTACGTTACTTTAATCTTCGTCTTTGAAAAACAGACACGTGAGATCTGATTGGATCAAACGGGTCGACATGTGAGATCTGATTGGATCAAACGGGTCGACATGTGAGATCTGGTTGGATCAAACGGATCGAAGCGTGGCGCCTCCTAACCCAACGTCATCTTCCCTCTGTGTATATTGCGCGGCAGAATTATTTCCCGAAAACATTAATGACTTTGGGGCTCTCTCGGCAATGACAACCGCGGCGGCCGAAACAGTGAAACAATTAAGATTTATTTTCGCTATTTAGAGCAGCGTGCGGCGAGTGCCGCTGGTTACTTCAGGACTCCCGGCAACTTGTTTACTTCAAGAGGCTTCGAGCCACGCGGGTTCCTTTGACCGCTTCCTGGCCGGAGCTCCGCCCCCGACGCCGTCGGCCCCGCCCCAAAGCAACGCCCACTAATTTGCCGGCAAATCTTGTGTATTTATTTTATCCGGGTGAGAAATAGAAAAAAAACCACGTTCGCTGTTTTACACGGGTAGGTATTAATTCCCCGTTGTGTTTGGGGTGTCGTGGCGCTGCTTAGAGGCGGTCATTTCGACCACATTTTAATCCGAAAGTCGACGGGTTTGAATGTAGGCGCCAGGTTTTTAAATGAGCCGCTTCGACGCCCCTCTGACTACACGGGCAGAGCAAAGCGCTGCGGTTTATAAGCCGAGGCGCAAAACTCACCGCGCCAGCTCGGGATAGGCAGCGCTGCGGGACTCCGATTGGATCGGGTGGCACCATACAAAGGCCCAGAAATCAGGCTTAAACGTTGAGGATGAGTGTGTAGTCATCAGCTTAATCTCCACACGTGTTTATACTTTTTGTTTACCATTTTAGGCGTGCATTTCTTAAAGGTAAGAGATGGATCATGGGTCGTTAGCTCATTCGCTAACTTCAACTAGTGTGTGTGTGTGTGTATATATATATATATATATATATTTTTTTTTTCCCCCCCGGGGTTTCACTTACTTAACATGTGGTCCGGAGGGCTCGATCGTAGTGAGATGACATCGTGTGTCACGATGATCGATTCTGGAATGTTGCATTTTTATTTATTGGACACTTATTGGCAGTGATTAGGAGAAGGAGTTCTCGGTTTGCTCGGCCATTTTCTGGCTGAGCAGGGGCTGGGGAAATGTACAAGTTTTTTCTTCTTGTAACTTTTGTCTCAAACCATCCGAACTTTACGTGCGTGAAATATGGATCTTACACTTTATATAAGTCCATCTGCGAGGTAATCGTATCATTATTTCGCATTGCTCGGCTGCCTTTAACATTGTGCCCCAGTTCTACTTCCCCGCGCCGAAAGCCTGATGGAAGCCTGATGGGCTTTGTGAGAGGTTGCGTTTGGGGGGTTGGGTATATGCAGGTTATTTTTTAAATGTTTTTATTTCTTAAACGCGATTCGACAAACTCATATCGTTCCTGTGTTTTTAGGATAACCCCCATATCGTACAAATCGCCGCGAAGATATAATGCCAAGGAAAGTGTAAGTCACCGTTTTCGACCCTTTTAATTAGGTCGTGTGATAAATGCCTTTGCCAAAAAAAGTCTCTACGGTTCAGCAATGTGGCTAACCATGGACCAGTGTGATTTCTCCCACAGACCGCCGTTAATGTGATTAATTTCTCTTATTTAGTACCAAAACAGAATTGAAGTCTGCCACCATCCACGATGTAGCCAAAGAGACGACGACGCGATCAAGAAAAAGAAAGGCAGATGTTGCTATTGTAAGCTTGCTGTACCCGTGGCATAATGCTGCTGCAACTTCTCATGTGCCGTCTTAATTCCACACAAAACTCGCATGCATTATTTTAACTGTTCCATTCGCAGTATTTGCAAGATCCAGATGAAGTAGCTGAAATGACAAAGAAGAAACAGTATGAGTCTCAGGTATGTTAATCTGACTTTATTTTAACAAGTAGTATGCCTGGGCTTCACTTGAAGATTTTAGTTTGACTAACTCTACAGTGGCTTGTTCCAGTATTTTATGGTGTATAGTTACATTTTCTAAGCAGCTGGAGTCACCATATTGCATATCTCATGTTGATATAATTCTTGTGCATCTCTCTGTCGTGGGATTAGTACAGAGTCTGGCTTTACTTCTGTGTTTGTCTGCCAGCGACGCAGTTCCACATCTTGTCTCCTTGGCATCCCCCACATAGGACTATCCTGACGTGGCCGCAATTCCTTGTGGGCGGATCCCCACGCCGGACTGTGAGGCAGCAGAAGTCATCTCCCACGATGCTCAGTTTGTCAGCTACCTGCAGCACAGTTTCAAGGACCACTGTGTCACTCCCACCCGGTCCTCTCCCCTGCCTATCCTCTGGTAACTCACCTTCTCTGACATGCGCGCACACAATGGCACTTGATGTTGATCATATTGTGCTGCTTGGTTGGACATGGATGTCAGTATATTGTTTTGGGTTGCTCAGCTTGGCATATACTTGACGTACCTCTGTTCTCGACCAACAGCTGGGCCAACAAAGAAGACGTTTGGAAGAATCTGCTCAGGAAAGACCAGTCCTACCCTAGAGATGGGAGATTCATGGAAAGGCATCCACTCTTGCAGCCCAAGATGAGGGCAATTTTGCTGGACTGGTTAATGGAGGTAGGTGAATGGCGTTATGGAGAATATGCTGCAGTGTGCAACGTGACTTCAGTTTCACTGTACATCTGTGTGGCCCTCTCTCAGGTCTGTGAGGTGTACAAGCTGCACAGGGAGACGTTTTACTTGGCCCAGGACTACTTTGACCGCTTCATGGCAACGCAGACAAACGTCGTCAAAACAACGTTACAGCTTATTGGCATCTCTGCCCTGTTCATAGCTGCTAAGCTGGAGGTACGAGATGCCTGTTATTGTGGATGTCTCGTGTTCTGTCAGTTTGCAGGACTGCTCTGTGAACAAACTGCATGGTTCCATTTGTTGTCAGACTCGGGGGGGGGGGGTCTTTCTGGAGGGTGTGCATATGATATCTGTATGCGTTTTCAGGAAATCTACCCACCCAAGGTACACCAGTTCGCCTATGTCACAGACGGAGCCTGCACAGAAGATGAGATCCTGACCATGGAGTTGATCATCATGAAGGTACGCCTGCACTCAGGCCTTCATTTTTGCCTCTGTCTTGATCTCCAATTGCTTTGCTGATTGGATCCTTGTCGACTGCCCCCGATCCCCCTCCCTATTGCAGGAGCTGAAGTGGAGTCTGAGTCCGCTCACTCCCATAGCCTGGCTCAATGTTTACATGCAAGTGGCCTATTTGAAGAATGAGGGGGAGGTGCTGCTACCCCAGTTCCCACAGAGGACGTTCGTGCAGATAGCAGAGGTACAGTTCGTGTCTGTCAGGTGTCCTCCATCTTTGTATGCCTTCAGTATTTTCTGATATCAAACTAAAATGTGGGAGTCTGCTTTTCATTACATGCACAGTATAACCCTGCCATCCAGAGATGTACAGAATATTAATTTTTATTTCTGTAGCATCTTTCATAGATGCAGCCCAAAGTGCTTTACAGGAATACAAAAAACGAGAAAATGAATAAAAAGAGAAATAACTTGAAGCAAAATATAGGCAATTGTTCAAGATGTTCAGAGTTGTTTGCAGGAGGTTAGGGGAAGGATCCTAAATTGCCTGCCTGCCTTCTCCATGCATTCCTCAGCTCCTAGACCTGTGTGTGCTGGATGTCCAGTGTCTGGACTTTTCTAATGGGATGCTGGCTGCGTCTGCACTGTTTCACTTCTCCTCGCTGGAGCTCGTCCACAAGGTCTCAGGTAGGGTGTCCTTTGGCATCGCGCTGTGCTTTGACTGCTACCAGCTGTTGCCACTGCAACCTCTGCTGTGAAACACTGCAGCATATCGGCACTTTCACCGGCCCGGCACACGCTGTTGTAATGTGGAGTGGCGAGATGGGAGTTTAGGCGGCCTTCAGGGGAAGCGGTAGCCGCTCATGGAGTCCGTGCCTCTTGTCTCGCCACTGTAGGTTTTCAGTGGCACGAAATGGAGGGGTGTGTGAGATGGATGGTGCCCTTTGCCATGTCTATCCGTGAGACAGGCAGCTCCCCACTCAAGACTTTCAAGGGCATCTCTGAGGACGACATGCACGGCATACAGGTTCACGCACCGTACCTGGACTTGCTGGTAAGCAGCCGTCATGCAGGACTGGGGGTGAACTGGTTTGTGTGCCATCGTGAAGTTCTCCGTTTTTTAGGTTTTGGTACTGGGCATTTGAAGGCTGCTTCACTGGTCCTCTCTGTTGTCCCACTGATTCTGACTCACTCCTGTTTCCCTTCCAGGAAAGGGCCCAGTCTTACCAGCTAGTGGATGTTGAGCAGAGCCAGAGGTCCCCCCTTCCCTCTGGAGTCCTCACTCCACCCCCCAGCAGTGAGAAACCAGAGTCCTCTGAAAGCTGAGTGTCCCCCTGTGGCTAGGACGTCAGTGGATAGAGGCATTATAATGCTACCAATATGCACAAAACTGGTTTTTGTTGGCGTTTATGCTGACTTGAATGGTCATTTTGGTGTTGAGTTGGATATTTTTTTACATTTTTAAGTCTTTTTTTAAATGGGAACACGTCCTAGTTGGAGCACCTGCCAAATATACAGAGCTGCATGGGCACTCTGAATGCTGCTAAAGGTGTGACCTGCGTGGATGGGATATGGCGTGTGTTTGAGGAAGCATGCTGGAACTGTCATCAGAGTTGGAATGCCAGGTTTACCAGCAAAAATCTTAATGTCAAACCACTTGTCTCCTGGTTGTGAGATTACCAAAACTATAGTTTTAACCCCCACCCCCCAACCACATGAAGTGCTGCTATTTTCCTGTATGATTTTACAATAAAATTACTGTCTTGGACAGCTGTAAAGTTTTACGTTGACCTGAGCTTCTTTGACTGATGGGCTATCAGGTGAGGTATGCTGTCATGGTTAGGTAAACAGTCACATCAAAGTTATGTTTGGCTCAACCACCTGGATTTTGCAGTGGCACAGATCACACATTAAATGTGATGTTGCTCAAATTAACTGTGGCTGTGTATTTAGGGGAATGTGATTATGCTTCTCTAGAATGACAAATTGAACCAAACATGATGCTAGTTTTTAATTTTATTATTTGGTGTAAGTTACATATTCCACTGGCAGCCTGAATGGGTTTTTAACTTTCATTTTGATGGGCGTTCTCCTGCAAGCTTTTCCATTCCACCATCATTGACTCTGCTTCCTCTATCCTCTCCAGTAGCTGAGGTGATGCCATTGGAGATATGACACAAAATGGTGTATTCTGCCTCTCTATAATGGCTGTCGCTCACACATGGAGACAGTGCCCTCTGCTTGTTGGGAGAGCTCGAGGTGATAAAGCAGGGAGATCCACTAGATGTCAGTGCTGTCGTAACTGTCAGGCAAGCGCAGCCCCAGCCTTGCGGGCCACCGTGATTTCCTTAACAGATGCTTCCGAGACAAGGGCAATTCATTATGTGAAACTCCAGCTAGCGTCGCGCAACTGGCTTTTTGGCAAGGGCCCCCATCTCAGTTTTTCTAAGGCTGTGACCTGCCGCTTTCCGTAGGCTCTGTGTGAACTGCTCTTTATGGCCTTTGTTCCATTCAATTATTCTTAAATTGTTCACCTTAACTGCAAATGCTTGCATTAGTGATTTTAGGATGAAGTTGAGCTGGAATTTGGAGTACTAGGCTGCAAGTTAGGTCTCTCCTACGGCCACCTTTAGATTTATCTTTTCAAGGATATTTAGTATTTTTAAATCCAGTGCTGTAAACGGAGGTTATAAAAATGTACATTTTTTTGCAAATTCAACAGTTGCTGGTAAGCTATGCAACCATCAAATCATGTAGAGTTTATCATAATTTGGACTAATGATGGATGGGTAATTATAGTACTTTTATTCATTGGGTGCTCTCTTCAAAATGACTTGCAGATCAGTGTTTGTTATGCATTAAAAAACAAAAGACTGAAGTGAGAACATTAACACAATATTTCTCATGCAACATAGGTAGAGAGCACTTAATTTTTATGTGTCTAAAAATGTATACACCATGCGGAATATAAACAGAATACTTCAGGCCAAGGGTACAATGTGTCGATTTCCCTACTAATCCACGTCTGTGCAGGATGTCTGCCGTCTTTTTAAAGGCCTGGGGTTGGGGGGAGTCAGGCTTTCCCCAACAAACGGGCTAGGGGGCGGGGGGCGAGCAGGCAGGCGGCGGTAGCACGACAGCTGTTGTGTTTCTCAATGGCTTCTTTGTTCTCCTGGCTCAAGCACGTTTGGAGGCACACGAGGCCCACAGTACCAGGCACCACAAACTTTCCTGGTTGCACCTGGCCTTAAACATCACGTGACGGGGTACCGCACCAGCCTGCATTTGCATTTATCTATTATGCGCACACTATTGTCCAAAGCGACGTACAGCGAGGCAAGTGATTCATAAGCATACGCCAGTCAAGGAGCTACTGAGCCTAGCTACGGGAAGGAAGAACAACACAGCCGTGTCTGCTTGGGAAAGCCTCTCAGGCATTACGATCGTGATATCGACGCCTTTTTCCACGTTTTGTGTAGTGCAGCAGCTCATGCAGCTAGAAACTGAACCACGGTAGCACAAGCTGCTCTCTCGCTTCCTGTGAAAAACCTAATGAACCGGAATGAACAGCCATTTGGGTGCTTTTGGCCCACCAAAGGTTTCATGCTAAGTAAATCTAGAGAGGTGGGAGTGTGGTGCTGCTGGAGTGAAAGCCTGTCAGTGTCAGCCAGTCTAATCTCTGCTTCATTTGTATCCATTGTAACGCTGCCCTTAAAAAAATGCTGAGAAAATGCATTACGTGTGCTCATGTTTTGATGCTTTCTTATCTCTGATTTGAGATGCTGCATATACTGTACATACGTACAATTTGTATATATACATAAACTGTGTATGTGCCCACTCATAATGTTGTGATTTTCAGACTGAGTGAGGAACCTGGTGTACCGAGAAGTAACCCAGGAAAAACACGCAAGCTCCACACACAGCAGCGGCAAGTTCGAACCACTAACCGTGGAGCATCTCCCTCCCTCTCTGGTCAACACACAAATATGATCACACCATGTGACATGTACATCCATACATTTTCCAGGATAGCATTGCAATGAACCTGGAGTCTAGTATGAACAGCATATGACACCAGGCAAGGATACAACCTGAATGGAGTGCCTGTGCACTGGAGGGCACAAACACACAGAAACACACCCTGCTTTACATACAAGACCACATACTATGGGCAATTTGTAGACACAAATTAACCAAAGTGTAGAGTATCTTAAGAAACCTGAGCTAACACAGAGAAAATACAAACTCCACACACACAGCAGAGGCCAACACTGGCGGTATCAGGCTACAGCCTCTGGTATATAATTGTATAATTTGATGGTTACAAGTATAGTAATATTAAATTTGAAAATATCACTGCATACATATATTGGTTATTGAATGTCACGCTGGGAAAGCGACAGTGTGTAAATTCAGCTGTCAGTGTGGCAGTTCTGATTATATTGCAGGCATACTGCGGTGGGTTGGTTAATTCATTTATTTATTAAGTTGAAAGATTTTGCAGTTCCTGACCATTGTACACCATGCCATTTGAATTTTATACACAAATATATAAATAATCCATGATAGTAAATTACTCCTTTTAATTAACACATAAAGGAAGTCCGTCAAATACACAAATATTCCAACCAAGTTATCACCGTCGTTGTATATAGAAATTGAAATCGTTCTTGAGACCAAAACCACGAATATTTCCGCTAAGCGTGTCGACAGAGGGCTGGCTTTCCGGCTGATGTCAATCGCCCGGTTTCGCTTCACCCACGTGGCTGAAGTCAGCGTGACAATGTTTACACATGTGACCGCCTGAAACACGCCCCCAGAGTTTTCCCCGCCCGCCGGGGCGGTCGATGGGGGCGTTCCCATTCCAGTAGAAACGCCCTCCCCATACTCCAGCTTCGTGCCGAGATTTACATGAAAAACAGGTTTTAAGTTCAACCTCCGAACACGCGTGACAACGCAGACTCTTTTTAAAATACGTTCTTCTGTTATCTTCACGTTTCTTCGCAGCGAGATGAGAGCGCGACTGATCAAAGTGAAAGTACTTTTTTGCATGATGTTTTGTAAGCATAGCGCACTGTTATATACAGTATATAGGCTACTGTTCTCATGAGGGGGTGAATGGTTTCTTTGAGTAAAACACGACCTGTGACGAATACAAAGTCTACGTTCCCATTTTTTTTCCCTATACAACTCATCCAAATTAGATGAGACACCAAGTGGTGTTGCGTTTCATAACATCTAACAGATTTTAAAATGGTAGTCTTGTTTCTACGCATACCCATTAGCGCGAAATATTCGGGAAAAACACGGGAAACTGACAATGCGAAAGCCTTTCGGCATGCGAATTACATTTAAACGAAAAAAGAATATAGGAAATGTACGTTGTAGAAGGCAAAGTTATTAATTTTATTCTCCGGTATTCCAGTTTTGAACCTTACAACTGAAATGTCTTGAAGAGCTTTCTTAAAACCTCTCTGGATAATCCGGTGTTTAAAAAATGTTTAAATACTAATGTCCCATAAGCTCACAAGACGGCGTTTGGTTGAAAAGGGGCACTCAGGAAAAAAAAAGCCAAAAACATAAGTTACTTTACACTTTTTAATTACATAATAACTTCTGTCATCACTCGCAAGCTTCTTCCAGCTCACAGAAGCCCTTTGTCCAGTGTCATCTTTGGGTCTTGATAATATTCCTTAATAAACCGTATTTTAAAAGTTTTTTCTTGGTTCAAAATCTACAGAAAGCGTCTGTTCCATCTGAAGTGTTCAAAGTTTTTGGCCGAAAATTCCTTTCAAATTTACCAAAATGTGTTATCAGGCTCCTGCCTAACAGCTGTGCAAGGGAGCATAGGAAAAATCCTAATCAGCTCCTTATTAACAGACAGCTCTTAGCAGATTTTCTCTTTTGTCTTGATTTGTCTCAGAGCTCAGCCTATAAACGGCTGGCTTCTTGCGCCTTCGATTCACGTCCATCTGCACGATTTTAATGGGTTTTTAGTTAACTCCACCTGGGTCAGAGCTAAAAATCTTGCTTGATTCTCCTCCATCCCTCTCTGGGGGCGACATTAAAACGCATTGACGGTGTCATATAACCGATAAACTACCGGCCTCGTTCTGGCAGACAGTGAGTAAAGCAGTTGTGCACCGGCTGCCTTACAAAATCACCTTGGATTTGCTCCTTTGACACAGTCCGTGGACATGATAGGATGATAAAGATGTAGTTGGTTCTAGCTACACTTGGCACATTTATCAAGTCTTTCAACTGCAAATGATTAAAAAGTTCATGAGTTTAGCCTATTTCCAAGTTTGTGTCATACTAGGAGAAAAAAAAAAAAACAACTACAACGAGACTCAGTTAATAATTCTATAATCCTGGTAAGAGGATATGGTAGCTCTAGAAAATGGCTTTCTTTTTGTGTCTCCCTTTTGCATGCAAATGGAATATGATTTGCATAGCGTAATTCTAATACAGCTCTGCCGCTATCTGTCATTCCACAGTTTTCCTGTAACTGCCACAGCTGTTAAAGCAATCGAAACATATGAGCAGCTGATACCGTCCAACGTTAGCCAGGCAGAAAGAAAGAAACTCTTGGCATTTTGAAAGATGTCATGCCAGCATCTTTAAGCGCCGTGGTTGGCAGATAGGTTGGGCGCGCGCAAAAAGAAAGCGCCCTGTTAAGACATGAAACTTTAATTGCTCATTCAATAGTATTTGAATCCAATAAATTCAGTGCTAGCTTATTATTTTCCGTTTTAATTAGCTACATCGCAAGTTCTCTTCTACTGAAATATACCCCAGAAGTATTAGCTTACTTAAAAGTTGGTACTGTCATCATGGACCAAAAAGACTGAAATTAGCAGCAGCAATAAAAAATGTATGAATATTATAATCATGGAATAAGTACTCTCCCTGAGAGGGTATTTATTAATAATGTCAATTTAAGTAAATTCTAAACTTGACACATGGAGAAATGCATAAGGACGCAGTTTATGAACGCATTTTGAAAAAGCCATGTCTTCCGAGGCGCTTGCCGTAACGTGCCTCCCGTCACGAGCGCAGCCTTTTACCCAGAATGCAACGGGAGAAGGACAAACATGGCGCCGGTGGAGAGACGTCGCTGACGCTTCGGGGGAATAACTGTGTTGTGGGAATTTCTGAAAGAAAAAAGGAAAACCGATCCGCTGCACCCTAAAATGCGAGTGTGAAATGATCTCAATCCCGAAGCCTTGGATAACTACCGCTACTTTATTGATGCATAAAAGGAGGCCGGAAGGGCTGAGAAACACCTGCAATTGCATTCATAAACATTTCTTTAGGACTCACAACCCCTGAGTTGAATTTGTGATTAGAATACACTTTCATTTTACCAACACATGGGAAGATGGCCGAAAGACCTAGCGAAAACGATCTCCCGCAAGACATTCGCAGGCTTCGTGAGGAACATAAAAAGGTAAAAAAGAGAGTTAGGAAGGAAATCTCGGCATATAAATGGCGTGGCTATCCAGTGACCTACTTAATACCTGGTGAGCGCTGCGTGCCTATCGTCCAGCTGTTTGCGTCACAGTGTACATCGTATCATTCTCATTCGCTGGCGTTTTACTAACGTAACGTCGTACAGGGGCCGTTCGTGTTAAACTTCGTGTGCAGTTTCTAGAAACTTCCTCATCACGTGTTACGTCCATTGAGCCCGGGAGCGAGAGACAGCCTCTCTTTGGAGACTGAAACCCCCGGGCAGCCACGTACCATTAGCAGCGTCCAGGTGTTTTAATACCCCCGCCCCAAACAAAATCACGCCGTGACGTCGACGTGTGTTACGCAAACGTGTTTTTATGGAAATGACAGCTTTTAGTTATGAGTGGGAGGCTGTAGATTTAGGAAAACATACTGTTTTTGCTTTATGACAGGATTTCAGTTATGGATGGGAGGCTGTAGATTAAGTGTGTATTATAGTTAAAAATCAGAGTCCAGTGAAAATGTGATAGTCTATTACCCTTACTAATAGCTTGAAGGAATTAATAGTTGCTTTTCTTAGATTAAGTGTCATACTTTTTAAAATTAAATCCACTTCTCGGACCGTCTGTTTAAAACGTGCTGTGTGTCGTGAAACTGCCTTATGTGAACTCTTTTCCACTTCTTATGCATTGATTTATAGCTTCAAATAAATCACTGAGCACATTGTTAGAATTAGTTTTCAGGGTGACTGGGGTGCACTGTACTGAAATAAATATGCTAAATTAATAAGGCAAATTAATTTGGTGAGAGATTTTGTTGGGTGAAAATCCAGCACCTACAGAGAAGCTTGGCGTCATATTAGCAGTTAGGTCTCAGTGCTAATATGTATATGTGTGTTACTTTAAAATCCATTAAATAATTAGCAAATTGTAATATACTGTAAGCTGTTTAATTTTGGAGTGTCACTGACCAATGCAGTTTATTTTGCACGCATGTCAGGTGATTGTTTAGGCACCCCCAGCATCCCTGCTTGCTTTCCTCGCTAGGTTGGTGAAATTCAGTGTGATAGCCATCTTGCGTGTCCTGCTCTACACCCTCTCTTTCTCCTTTTACTTGTACTGAGGGATTCACTGGTTTCCCCATTTCTTGCTGTTCCTCCCACCAACAAAGGAAGGAAGTTTATTTGTTTCAAAGTCAAACTTGATACTGGATTCGCCCACAGGGCACCACTCCCTCAGGTCAGCCTGGCATCAGTTGGTCAGTCTGTGTGCTTTGCGTCAGTGACGTGTCGGTGCCGGGATCTCAGATGAGGCCTCTAGCTGCTGGCAGCACTCTGCTTGTTTTAATTTCCTCCTCTTTCCTCCGTGCCTGAAGAGAATCTGCACAATCATGACCGCTTCCCAATGAGAGCCGTGCTTCCTATAGTCAAGCAGCTTTGTTTTCCAAACCCTCAGGTTTGTGGGCTGTGTTTTCTGAGCAGTTGTTATTGCTGTTTTGTTTTGAGACGAGTTTTGGTCTCTTTTGATCCGACTTCCCGGACGAGGTCGTGTGGCTGTCTGGCCAATCGTTTGGATGCCCAGGACAGCCCATTCGCTGTCCACCATCTGGACCACAGAGTCTGGACGTGAAACGTCCATGAGTGTGACTCCACCAGAGCGCCACATGTTGCCAAAGCCTTGGGAGCTGCTTTTTGGAGGGAGGGTTGAACGGGCACGGGGTCACCGACGTTTTGAAGTGACACAGCATGGTTTCGCAGCTGTTCCTGTGGACCCGTCTCCTCATCCGTGGTTGCTAATAACCACAAAAACACTAGTGAACAAGTTGTTCCCCGACCCGTGCCAGCGTTATCTCATCGAGTCATTATGGTACGTCTCCGTTGTCATGCGGAAACGAGTGTCTCGTTATTTTTCTTTAATTACAACGCCTCGGTGTCGATCTGTAACAGGTTTTTTGTAAAATACAGCAAGTGCGAGGGGTTAATTAATTCTATGAAGTTTTCCAAATTGTGTTGTCATGGCAACACTAAAATGCAGATGAAAGATCTTGTGAATGTGGAGGAGATACCGTCATTAACCTCAGTGAGTCGTTTACCCTTGAAGTTGGTTCCGTGTTTGCCCTGCTGTTGCCCCAGCTGGGGGTTTCCCACCGAAGCAGTGCCCAGCAGAGAGGCGGTCATCCATGCACCGGCACCCCAGGATCACACGTGTTACTGTGCCATGGCTGTTTTGGGCATTGCGGGTTCTTGTGTCCTCAAAGTGCACATTGCTCTCTTAGTTGTGGAAAAAGGCAGACTTGCGGAAACAGAGTTGATTGACAGATGTCACGTCGCTTCCTCAACTTGCTTGCTGGTGCCAGAAACTCGCAGTTTGACATCTTGAGTGGATCGAGTGATCTAGCAATTGTTTTAACCCTGAAGTCCACGTTAAGGTCTGCTTGAGCATTCACATTTTAGATTTGTTTGTCAGACAGGTGGGATTGCAGAAGAGAAAAAAAAACAAAAAACTAACTTTCGGTTTCACACTGGTGTGTTTTTTTTTTTTTTTTTTTTTTTTTTTTTTTATAAATTCCTCTTCCTTGTTCCAAGCGCACAGATAAGTTCTACTTTTACTTGGTCTGCCTCCAGGCCTGCGTTCCAGCCCTCCTTCCTGCTAGATGAGGTGGAAGAGATGGTTCTCTAAGTGGCCCGAGCATGTGTGTCAGCTGGTCGGGGGATGGAGCGTGTGCTGGGCCAAGAGGAGCAGCCGGCCGTCCTGGCCGGCAGCCTGGGACAGCTCCATTAACAGCCTGCTGGGCAGGCGGCGCATCTCCATTTCTAAGAGTGGCATGTTTGGGGGGTGAATGTGGGGTGGGTGGGTGGGTGAGTTCAGGGGATGGAGGGTGAAGGGCAGATACCAGGACTGCCTGAACAGGCACTGCAACCCTCATCTGGATAATGAAAGTGGAGGTAGTATGAAACGGTGGTCTTCGTTGTGTTGTATGCATGTGCATGCTGCCCCCTAGTGGTCGCTGGCGGCACTGACAGGTCAGTAGTTCAGGTCTGGCTCCTAGTGCAGTACCTTGCTGCAGCTCAGTGAACTGTATTTATTATTCTGATATATTTGTTTAAAATGAATTGGTTACAAAAGATTGTTAAAGCACATTTTGGTCTAATTTCGAATGATACAAGTGTCAGTACCAGATTCAATTTTTTTTACCCAGAATGGCATCACTTGCCACCGTATTGTGGACTGGCTGAAGACTGTGAATGTATCCTATCCTCAGTATATATGTATTACAGCAGCCATCACTAATGGAACAAATGGTGGGGTCTTACCACCAGAAGGGGAAATGACAAAACATCTTTTGAATAGTCTGTGAATAATTCTAAAGCAGGCCCGATTTCCCAATTTACATAAATATTGCACAGTATAATTACTTGTGAAATGTGGCTTTTTTTCTTTCAATGTATACAGGTTCTAATATTCGCCCAGCAGCAAGTGTGCATTTTCATGACTGGTGTCCTGTCGTCCTGTGGAATAACTATCCCCCAGATGTTTATCTGCACAGACGAGGATGGGCTGCTGTCAGGGAAGCCCAGTGCATTAAGGCTGCGGTTAAAGTGGCATGTGGCTGCAGTGCTTAGCCTTTCGGCGGGCAGAGGGTGAGACGGAGGCAGCAGAACGGCTCTGTTCCTCGAAGGCTTTGTTTTCCAAGCGTACGTGTCAAACACGAGGGCTATTTTCTGTCACTCCTATAAGCCGTGTAGCCCCCCCATTACCCGTACTCCCCCGCTTATTTCCATTGTAATTCCTTTAATTAACGTGATTTTATTCACAGGCACACAGCTGGCGTCGGCTACTTTCCATTAGGCATCTGAGTGGCCGCCTCATTGGCGCGAGGACCTGCTCTGAGACTGCTTCCCAGGGAGCTCTGCGGGTCCCCCCCCCCATGTCCCCTATGAGTTTGTTGTGTGTTTTGAATTTATTAATCATTGATTTTAATGCACGCCACTCGACGGCGACAGCTAGCTGCGCATTCATTAAGTCCGCCGTCGCTGTCTTTGCAAAATGGCATTTGGGAACAATGCGTGCTTACGCCCAAGCTTTCCGAGCGGGGCACTGAAACTGAAATTGGTCGTATTTTAATGGTTTTGGTAAGCTGCGGATCTTTTAGCGTCTTTTTAAAATTTGGCAGTGATTTTGTATTTACGGGGCATTTTGCAGGAACACGCTCTGTCTCCCCTTGATAGAATGGCCACCATCGAGAGGTTTGATGCATTTAGGCGTTTCAGGAATATCATGCAGTGAACCGATAGCAGTGTGGAACTTCTAGAGGGCGCCATGTGTTGGTAGGGGTTTTTTCTTTTAATTTATTTAAAGAATGTCAGATTGCCGTGGCTAGAAAAATAGGTAGAGCTTCTGACTATCCCAAGGGATCACCAGTAACTTTTTCCCGCATCACGTTCAACAGAAATTGCCTTCTGTTGATAAAGATTAAATCTCACAATAAACATATGGTTGAGGAATCTGAATGGATTTAGGATTTGGATGAGTCTATGTGAGCGTCCTGTTTTCATTAAAAGGTGAAATCTTCCTTAAAGATGCCCGACTCGTGTGCGGTGCTCACCTGCGCGTGGCGCCAAAGATAAAGGCTTGCGGTAATCCTTATTGACGGGAGGGGTGTGCGGAGGTACGTTGTTCACTCTAAGTCTCGGCACCTCGCCCCCCGCGACGAGCCTCATCCCCCTTGCAGCCGCGCTTCTTAAAGCCAGAGATTTCCCGACAGATTGCTTTCACGACATCGATCGGAGCACGGCACTGCGATGGAAGGCCAACTTTGCGAGCACGAGAGAGCTGGGGCAGGGCTTATCGCACTCCCCACGAAAGGTGCGTGTCGGAATGAAAGATAAGTTTTAAAGGACAGTTTGTGGGTGGAGGGGGTGGCAGTCACCAGCCGTACCTGGCAGCTTTTGTTCACCATGGTATGCGGATCTCGCAGATCCCCAGAAGTGCTGATGCTGGCAAAGTCCTCCCTGTGGGTTTAGCGGAATCGCGGCCTGAATGGGCTACTTTTTTTTTTTTTTTTGGAAAAGATGTTTACTCAGACTGCCAAAAGGGGCCCTCTAAGTTAAACCCCCTGCATTGTAGTCAACGCCCATTTTCGGGCCGCCTGGCACACCACCGCGAAGGATGCCGGATGGTTGTTAGGTGTGACCCCGGGGTTAGTGTATTGAGACAGGTTTCAGTAAATACCTTGCTCAAAAATGTAAGTTACCGTGCTTGATCCTGACAAATATAATAATGACTTGGATGAACCACCAGCATGCCCTAAGAGCAGAAGTCGTGTGTGTGTGTGTGCTCCTCATCCGCCTGCTTCATTTGAAGTCATCCACTTAACTGTCAGCTGGGTGGTGGGTGAAGGATTACCGTGTATATAAATAGAGCCCATTGATTTGTCAAAAGACTGCGCCATCTCATTGTGGGAATGGAGAATCCCAATTTAGACATTCAAATTGGGGTGGGGGGGATACACGGCACTCGTTTGGTCTGTAATCCTCCATATCCCATGAAGCGTTGCGGCGCAGTATTTTGAAAACATGGCGCCCGGGGCTGTTGTCGCACGCTGCTGCCCGAATGCGTGCCTGGGACTTTGGTCGTTGCTCCTCATGGTTGTATTTTTTATTCATTTGCCTCGCTAACCAGTGCTGCTCATCTCCGCTGTTCAACGCGTCTCCCTTCTGCATGGTCCGTGTCCGGCTGTGCACCGTGACCCCTCCCCAACTCGAACCTGTGACTCATTCCTCCATCTGGACGCGAGCCCCCGTTCGCCCTCTTCAGAGTGCCTGATGCGGCGTCCGGTCGTCCAGGCCATCGGCATGAAGGAGTGCGTTGGGCCTTCTCTAAACATGCGGAGGAGGTACCTGACTGCTTCCGATCCCACGTCCAGACCTCCTGACTTACTCTGTGTCTGGAGGACGAATATATAGAATGCAGTCCTGGGGGGGCTGGCAGGGTGTGGGTTCGGTATTTATTAGCACACGTTTGGGGCTTTCTGAGGAATGTGGCTACATCATGCCTCAGGAGACAAGGAGAATGTGGAGGCTAAGTGTAGTGCTGCCCCTCGTCTGTCCGTGTCTTTGTTTTTAAATCCCCGGGTTGTTTCCAGGGTTCTCCTGAAGGGCCACATGGTCCCTCTGAGATCTCAGAAGGAAGATGAACCTTGTGATTTGTCAACTGCCGAATCAATATAGTGCTTTTAAATAACGCGTATTAGTGGACCAATCAAGCGATACTGACCCCTGGAAGCTCATTTTATGCGGACATTGATATTCCCAGTGTGTATGCGTGTATCAGTATGGCAGCTCTCTCGGGGAGGGGGACCTCACATAGGGCTTCTCTCTTTGGCCTCCCCTTTCTGACCCCTCGGTTGTTTGGGCAGGGCTGACGGACTCCTGCAGAGTTCGGTCACTGTCATGGTCACACTGAAGACACCCTCTTTTGTTTTCCTTGTAGTTGATGCCTGTTGCCATGGCTCCGGTGAGCTGCCATGTGGGCATTTGCATGGTGGAGCTTGTCCTGATCCTGGGGGGCCCTCAGTGTCTAACACAGCTGTGGGATTTGCGTAGTGAGGTGCTGCAGGTCCTAGGTCCTGTGACCCGAGTCCTTAAGTTTCACAGTGGCGAATACAAGAGGCTGCGATTGGATACTCCTTCCCTTCATTCATTGGAGGAGCCCCTCTGTACGCCTACTAAACTGTGGTACTCAGTGTTGTAAAACATCTTTGCTCCACTCCAAACTCTGCCTGGTATATACAAGGGCCTGTGTCCTGGGGGGGGGTGGCCATTATGTCTCAATCAGTCTCCTCTGTAAATAGATCCTTCTCCTATCATCAGTACCTGGCCTTGGGTCCAGCTGGCATGGCAGTTGGTCTGCTCCCACAGCATCTCTCCTTCCTGGATGCTTCTGTTTTAGGGCCTGCAGCGGTGGGCTCCAAGGTATTGGAAACCAGGCCCCACAGAGGACTTTTCCATTGATGGAATGGTAGCAACCTGTCCCCCCTAAGACCACCTCCTGGAAGGCACATTTGTGACGCGAATAACGAAAATAAAATGGTAGCACTGATGGATTTGTCTTTGTTTATATATATATATATATTTTTTTGCGTGCACGCTAATGCATCTGTATAAGAATATGAATATGTGGGCTGCGAAATGTGTTAGAAACTGTTAGAAACTTGTCAAATCCCCCAGTCGTACACCACGTTGGGAAACAGAAGCCATTTCACGCGTCTCCACGTTCCCAGACACCTTGCTGGAAATAGGTGCTGCCTAACTGGTACATGTTTGTTCGGGGGCTCTGTGCATGTGGGTGTGCCTGCGTGCTCCGGGTGACGGATGGCTGAGTAACCGCTTCTGTTATCGCTCTCGGTGACAGGTCGTCAGTGACTACGAAGGACGCATCGAGCACTGGTGAGTACGATCAGCGCTTCTTGGACTGCCCGTCTTTATTTACCTACTCCCACCGACTGACACGAGCAACGGGCCTTGTGTTTCTACCAGCTTTTATCCTGCATCCTTTAAGCTCAAAATAAGCCCCCCCCATTCTCTCCTAATGTGATTTAAATCCACTTCCTGGGTGTTATGAGGTATTGGGAAAAAAATAATTAAATTGAACTTGAGAGCTTTGAGAAATGTAAGTGCTCACGGTATCTTAAACGACAGGGATTGCCGCGAAACCATGTCGAGTTCGACTCCCACAAATGGATTGTTCTCGGTCTCTTGGCCTGAAGGGGGCGCTGTGCCAAAAATGGATGCCATCCAGTATTTTGTTCCTCCTTTCCTTCACACTTCATAGACGGAGGGTGTGTGGCTGTATTACTCAGTGTGTCCAAAATTGGTCCATAGTTTTCGTGGAGGTGGTCAGACTACCTCACCAAACCTTATATACCTGACATGGGTGTGCATCCAGAACCCATAACCATTCACATATGAGTATAAATAAGGAAGGGATAAAAAATGCCAGTGCTGGCTGTGTGCTTGACTTCTGTGCTGTAGTTCCTGCTATCGATTTTTCTCATATTTAAAATTCAACACCTTTTATAAGGAAGTTTTTCATCATAAATTCTGCCAGTGTATTATCTGATCAAAAAGATCATATATTTAATAGACTTTCTTGTAAATAAATTTGAACAACATAGCCTTGCATAAATTTCTCTTGATGTTGAGCTACATGAAGACGCGGAGAGGGTTAGCTTGTTAAGTCTTCCGGTGCCCGTTAGTGTGGTCAGTCGTGGCGTTTAGGTTAAAAACACATAACGGGGACGGTCTGCTCAGGGTAATTAGTCTGCCAGGTCTGCCTGCATTCTGGGGGTTTGATCCCTTCACCTCCTGGCACTGTGTCCGAGGGCTGCCTGGCTCCGCCTTCCTGTCCCTGACACACGCTCTCTGAATGTGGCTCACAGGAACAAGGTGGCTGCCAACTATGACGTTCTCCAGGAGCAGCTGCGGACGCTGCCCGACAAACTCTCCTACGATGTCATGGTACGTCCCGCTCTGGGGCCCCCAGCGCTCACTGCAGATGCAATTATCCACTTCATTTGAGTTACCGTGGTAATGGGGCCCCTCCGCTTTTTCGCGAAATGGGTGTCAATAATTGGGAGACACATTACGGGTGTGAAATCTCGACCGTGGCCGCAACTCCATTATAAGTGACCCCCACCCGACCTCCAGCCCTGACTACAAGTGAGATCACGGACCTCCGCCTGCCATGGGGCGTGTCACCGTTAAAGCCACGCTGTGCCGTTCCATCCTTTTCCTCCTTCCCCTCTCGTACCCATTGCAGGTGCCCTTTGGTCCTCTGGCCTTCATGCCGGGCAAGCTGGTCCACACCAATGAGCTGACTGTCCTGCTGGGGGATAACTGGTTCGCCCGCTGCTCTGCCAAGCAGGCCCTTGCTCTGGTCGAGCACAGAAAGAGACGTGAGTACAGTCCAGTTGCTTGCCCTCACCCAGGAGCCCTTCCCTGCTCAGCCAATGGGAAATGTGGCACTGGCCCCCCAGAGGAGGCACACCATACAAATGATGACAGGCATGTTTGTGTTTCTGTGATCGTGGCGCCCAGGCGATACATCTGCCATTCCTCTTTTCAGCCTGGTGTGGGGCGGCTTTTTAAGGCCGGGGGGGGGGTGCAGCTATTGGGGGAGTCCCTGAATCCGATTCTCAGCTTAATGCTTTCCCCAGTCCCCCAGGTGGCTCTGCATGGTGACACCTTCTCACCTGTGCGAAAGGCAGGTGAGGCAGTCTCAGCGCCATCTTCCAGTTACGCGAGGTGACACTGTGCCAGGGGCTGTCCGGAGCTCCGCGTTGTACTTATCGTGGGCTGAGGCAGGGGAGGCTCAGGAGCCCGAGGCGTCGTCGCTCGCCGTCGTCAGCGTGTGCCTGAGGAGCCGCTTATTGCCTCCCCCTGCCGTTCCAGGCTCTGAGTCGGCACGTTCACTGCTAAACTCTCCCCCCACCCCTGGGTGACATTGCAAATGTGTCGCTGCCTGCTGCCGATCCTTGAGAGCAAGCTGGATCATGTGATGTGAGTCCCCGTGACTCTCAGGGTGTTGGGCATCCTCTCTCGAGGACTGGCTTTCAGTTTGCTTTTGCCTTCTTTTAACCACTGTGCTTACAGCAGCTAAAGAATCCCTGGTTTTTCTGTTCTGACACAGAGATGTAGATGGTGGCCTTAATCCAGTCCAGGAAGGGGCTCACCGGAGTGAGAAGAGCCGTGTTTAGTTGTCGGTGTCATGCCGGACATTCTGACCAGCAGGGGGCACCGGAGATCCTGTAATGCCAGGCACCTGTGGGATCCAAAGCTCACACAGTCTCGCGAACCCTCACATCGACGCCAGCCAGCCGGCTAGTCAGACAGACTGGAGGTTGTGGCAGTGCTGGCAGCGTGGGTATGGGGTGCTAAAAGATGTCACAGGCGTTTGGTATTAAGGGACCAAAGCGCTTATTGTTTTTCACGTGCTATTGTTGGGGTCGCTGTGAGTCAGATCTTGGAGAGGAATGCGGCATTTGGCAGGGCTGCATGTTCGTGACATTACCGCGTCTGCGTGGAGCGTCACGTTGCCTTCGGCAGAGTCCCCCAGCCATATGTGTGTGATTAGGGGATATGCTTTCACACGTCTGTGTGTCTGAAGCTGGAGTGTCTTAGCAAGCCTGAAGATGGCTTCCTGAGGAGCAGGGTGAAATTAATGTATTTTCGGTGTTCTGACACCCCCTCGAATTCCCGCATCCTTAAAAAAAAAAAAAAACAAATGAAAATCTTGATGTAAAGGCGAATTTGTACCTAAAATGACTTTCCCTTTCGACTTGGTTAGGCACATCATCAGAGGAGGCTTAGTGAAGCAAAAACATTCCGTAACCTTAACCCTCTCCCTGACCCCCCCCTCGCTTTTAACAACTGCCGACATAGTTTTGTGCTGTTATGTGATCATGCTTGGATGAAATCTGTCAAACAGCTCCTTGAGTTATTAGGCTGTCTGTGTCTGACCTTTCCGCAATCACAGATATATGACTTAAGGGCTGAGATTCGCCATGGCAACGGGTCCAATTTGCCGCCGTGAGAAAAGGTCTAATTGTTGCAGAAATTTAATGATCTAGAGCAACATCGGGGGCTGTGAGATTTTATGAACTGTTTACGCTATAATTTTCTTTTGTTAATGCATTTGGGCTTAACCCCTTCATCCCCTGTGCCAGGGCAGGGCGACTGTTCCTCCACGTCTTTTGATAGCGACATCCGCAAAATGCCTGATATTTTTTCCCCCCTAAAAGGGCATCGCTGTCCCTTTAAAAACCTGAGCTTTATTGCCTCGGTGATGTAGACATCAGCGATACGTTTTGCAAGGTCAAATACAACTGAGATTAAAATGTCTAATCAGTTAATTTGTTTTATTGAGAAAGACTGTGGTGTGATTGGACGTAGGGACGGATTTGCGCACTGCTGTTTTGACTGCTCATGATGCCGAGTGTATGGCTGGGAATTCAGCCTCAGAATGTTGATTAATCTCCAGGCTTCTGTTTTAACCCCCCCCCCACCCCCCAAAATTCACTTTCTGTTTGCGGCGCATTGATAGAAGAGTGATTTTATTAGTTGCTGAAATAGACTTATATTTTATCTCATTAAATATTCAAAATAAATTCAGCCTATTTGAGATGTTCATACATATTCAGTTTCTGTTACAAGGATGGGAATATTTTGATTGAGCCTGTACAGCGTAGACATTTGAATTTCTTTTTGTGTGTAGCTAATTCCATGAGATGAATCTCAATGCCCCCCCCCCCCCCCGCTATGATATATGGCAGGTTCTCTTTGTCCGAAAGCTCACGTATGGCACTCGGGGAAAAAAAAAAACTTTACAGCTTCTTAAGAGATGTACATTTAAAGAAATGGCGTATTCCGTGTGTTGCTCGCATAGCAAATTAAAATGTACTTTGAGCTCTTCCGGAAAAGGCATAAAAAGTGACCCAAAATTGAATCCATTCTATTCACAAGGATGTTTCAAACCTCTGTTTGCGATGAGGTTTGACATTTATCAAAAGCTTGTGCTTGTAGTGGGGGGGGAGTAGGACGGAAACAAGGTAACCTTTAAAAACATACAGATTGTGGAACATTCATTAGCTAAGTCTGTAACTTAATATTTTACCACATGAAGCACGGAACACTGAGCCAGAGTTTTTTTTTTTTTTTTTTTTTTGTCCTGCGAATATTCAATCACCTGTATAAGAGCTAAATTACACTCTCTGAATGTGACCCCATTAGATTGAGCAAAGAGGATGTCTTCAATTTTGTTTGTTTCCCTTTAAGTCATAGGGACTGCTGTAGGCCATGATTTATTAGTGCTGTGGGCTCAATGACCATGATGAAGTGCATTTCCATTTTAAAAGACTTTACCACTCAATCTGTGAAGTTACAAAGAAAAACAACTTCTGCACGGTCATCACGAGAGCACAGCGTGGCGTTTCGAATTTAGTTTTTAAACGGACATGTGTGAATCGACAGATTGAAGGCGAGAATGTCGTGTCGTAGGCGAATGGGAGGCTGAGGGCTGGGGTGAAATGGCATGAACATGTTTTACAGGGTGCTGCATTGCTGCGCTCGTTAGCTGTTTTAACAGCGTCGTGTGTGTGTGTGTGCATGCTGTTGCACTGCTGATATGCAGGAAAGGCTTTACATTTTGGTGGAGACGCAGTACAGACTTCTGTAGGCTTGCGGCGTGGAACATAGCTAGGCTTGTTGCAGCGCTTTCCTGTCCGAAACTGGCAGCTCTTTGTCCAGTTCAGGCATTTTCAGTTTGCGGTCCTCCCTCTCGGCACCGAGGGCCCATCTGTGCGACCGGTCGGCTAGAGCATGTGCGCTCCCCATGAACCCAGCCCCCGCTCGTGCGCGTGACCGTAGCCACGTGGGCCTTCGACCCGGAAGGTGAGGAGTGATTGATTCTGAAATAAAAATACACCTGTCTGCCAGCGCCAGACGAGTACGTAGCACTAATTACTTGTCTAACCTAAATCTCCCAGCGCCAGATGTTGCTTGAATGTTGGGAGACGGAGACAAATTGCTGCATACAGTTTTAGGCAGCATAGCTGTATAGACGGTTTAATCATTTCTCCCTTGACCGTATTCTGCTGTGCGCTCGGGATTGGGGTGTGTGGGGACTGGCCCTAACGATGCTGTGGCCGTCGCATGTTTTTACCCCTTCACAGTAGGTGAGTAGCTCAGCGTGGGCATTTCTTTTGGTTTATTTTTGTGTGCTGTAGGTCAGTTTTCTCCCCTTTCCCCCCACTTACTGTACAGTCACTCCCCTTCAAGCCCTACTTATCTTTCCGTCAGATGTGGAGAATGCTATCGATGACTTGCACAAAGTGGTGAAGAACTTTGAAGACAAGATGGCCTTCACGGACAGTGTGAACCTCCAGGGGGTGAGTGTGTGTGTGTGTGTGTGTGTGTGTGTGTCTCTCTCTCTCTCTCGGGCTGCTCAGCCTGCTCCTCACCCTGACCCCTGATACTGTAATCACACTCTACCTCTGTCCTCAGTCTCTGTCCCCCGGCCTCCAGATCCTTGCTCACTCTCCCTCTCGTGGCCCCTGATACTGTAATCACACTCTACCTCTGTCCTCAGTCTCTGTCCCCCGGCCTCCAGATCCTCGCTCGCTCTCCCTCTCGTGGCCCCTGATACTGTAATCACACTCTACCTCTGTCCTCAGTCTCTGTCCCCCGGCCCCCGGATCTTCGCTTGCTCTCGCACGGTTGCTGCGTCGCCTTGCCTGTCCATATTTGAGATGTACTTGAGGGAGAATTATGCCTAGGTTACACAAACACCTAGCCTTTCCCCACTTTGAAAGACAGGATAATAAGTTGGCATATATGTTTGCACTGCATAATGTGTGTGTACGAAGACGCAGCTGAGAATAAGGCTGTACTAATGGGCACTCCTCGAGTGGGAGTTCGAGCCGCTTGCCGCACTGTTTGCTTTGGCCCGTCCGCGACACCGTGGGGGGGCGGGGGTGTGGCCCGAACGAGCATTACGCCGAGCTCCGTAATGCCATGTTTATGTTGTGTCTGCCGAGGGTGCGACAGGCACCCGCCTGTAGGTATGCAAAGGCGTGCTGGTGATCTGTTCACTTCCTTAGGAGAAAGGTGACTACGTGGACATCAGGGAAGAGCTGAACAGCGAGGAGATTCTAAACAAAGGTAAGACTGTGTGTCTTCACTGTCCTCTAGGGTCATACTTAGCAGTCTCCAATCCCAGGTTCGTAACCGCGGAGCCATTAGGTCGGACCTTGGACCGCCTCATCCTGCATTGTTCCAGCCACAGGCCAGCCCTGGGTTTCCTGATGGTGAGCTGGCGTGCTGCTGGCTAACCTGGTGGTGCTGGCAGCCCCGCCCCTCTGAACTTGCCCACCGTGCTTAGCATTCAGGCTAAGGTTTGCGGCATGGGAATATTCAGGCCATCAGCAAATATTTCTCAGTTTCGCCTCATTAGTCATGGGGGCCGTTATGTGCTAAAAGCTGACTGTGAATATGTTAAACCCGTCCAGCCTTGCTCTAAACTTTGCCGTGACCTTTTCCGGTGGCCGTCCACGATTGAATAGTGCCGGGGTCCCATCCCGAGACACCTCGCCAATCCATGCACAGATCAAAGCAGCCAGACCCGCGGCGGACACCGCGCCTCCCGCCACACCCCATCACCTGTCACAGAAGATGTCGTTTCCTGTGTGTTATTTCAGATTTAGTGCCTTGAGGGAAAAGGCGCCGGCCTGGGGGGGGGGGGAAGGTTGACCGTTTATTTTGTGGTCTCTGCTGATTAGTAAGTCGCACTTGTCGATATAACAGCAATGAATGATCTAACCAAACTTGAATTGGGGCTGTAATGCTCCCCCCTGCTATTTTATATTTATTTTTTATTTTTTTGCTCATAGTTTAATATTGCCAGTGTGCAATTTTGTTTTGACTGAAAGCGATTAATCAATAATTAATTTGAAGCAAGCATATTGATGTGTAAGCAGGACGAGGGAAGCGTTTTCCATAAATCCTAGCTTTGCCGCGATGGCAGTGAGGAAGGCTTTGGCCGAGTCTGTCGCCACGGCGCCGCTGCCCTATTGTATGAGAATGATTTTAATTAGGGGAGCCCAACATCCATCTCACGGCAGAGAGACTGAGAGACTTCACCGAATGTTTCGAGGGTTCATATTAATGCTGCGCCGCACCTGGAAATTCATCAGCACCCAAAAAAAAAAACAAGGGGAAAAAAACCCAATTGATATGCATACTAAATTGTTCATGATCCATCCGTATCTCTGCTCGGTGTTGCTTCCTCGCAAGAGTTCCTCTTGGTTCATTTAGTCAATCGGTAATTAATATTCTGCGGAGGCACTTAACGAGCAGAGAGAATGCGTGTTGTTGATTATTTGCCCCTAATGAGAGGGACTCCCCTGTAAACAGCCAAGTGGATTTGTGTGTGTGTGTGTGTGTGTGTGTGTGTGTGTGTGTGTGTGTGTGTGTGTGTGTGTTCGTGTGTGTGCCCTGCACACTCTTCCTCCAGGTAAAAGGCGGCTGGCGCACAGGCCCAACTCCAAGCCCAAGGTGGAGGCCATGCTGCAGGTGGAGGAGGCCGATGAGGTGGGGGGTGGAGCTCACCAACAAGGCGTCCTGACAGAGGAAGAGCTGTGGGCCAGGTTGGATGAGCTGGAGGCCCAGGAGGAGCTGATGGACGAGCGGTACAGGTAGGGGGAACCCACTCCCCTCCGAACGGATCACTGTGAATCACACTGCCTCATACCGTCCGCTAAGTGATGAACTGTTAAATGCTCCCAGCTCATAGACTGAATAAACCATGGCTAGAAATATCCACTAAAATATGTCCCCTTCTTAATAATGCATTCAGGCTCTGCTGGCTTGGTAAAAAAAATAATCTGAATTTCCCACGCTGCTCTTCCTGGAACCGTGGGAGCTTCTCCCAGCGCCATGTTACACTGACTCTTCCTGTGTCACTCGTGAGCCGATGTCTCTTTTTCCCGTCAGGGTGCTCGATGGGGCAAATGGGAATGGCGAAGACACCACATCATCTTCCTCCGAGGAGGAGAAGGATGCGGGCAGCAGACACCTGGCCAACAGGCCCCACCAACGGGAGGCCTGGCCGGTCCCACCCAATGGCTGTCACAGTAACGGCACAGTGGCAGAAGGCGAGGAGGAAGCCAGCTGCGTGCCAACCATCTACTTCTCTCACACAGTGGAGCCTAAGAAGGTGATGTCACATGCCGTGAGGTGACAGGTCGCTCTGCGGCTTAATCTCTGCGGGGCTCCGAGAATGAAACCCTGAGACACACACACACGCACGCTGAGCATCAGCACGCATCAGTCTAAGCGATCTTTATGAAACGCCCTAGCTGTTGCTCTGCTTGCCATCTCGCCTGTGTCCATGCTTCCCCATCTTCGCGACTCATCTGCATGTGGCCGCCCCTTGCCGCTCGACGGCGGCCCCTCGAAAGGTACACTCACTGTGTCTGCTGCCTTTTGGCCGGAGGCCTCACAGCTCTGTTGTCCTCCTCAGATACCAAATAGGGTTGTTTTCCTATTTGTGCTTTTTGTTGTAGTGTTTTTCCAAGTTCTTCCGGAACCCATTGTGATGGGACCACTGGTCTCCGTAGTAGGGTTCTGTCGGTCTGCTTTACGCACCAAGCCCAGAGCCCAGTGATGCTTTTGGATCTGTATATCCCCACCCCAACACAGTACTACTTCAACATTGATTCTGCCAGCAAGGCGTGTGTACACACATGTACACACATGCACTCTCTCTCTCTCTCTCTCTCTCTCTCTCTCTCTCTCACTGGTTTTCTTCTCTTCCTCTCTTTCCTTTCCATATTTCTGGATCCAGGTCAGGATAAACACTGGGAAGAACACCATGCTCAAGTTCAGTGAGCGCAAAGAGGAGGCCAAACGCAAGAGGCGCAACAGCGGCGGCAGCAATGGTCACGCGCTCCCCGAGCGTCCGCGCATCCGGACCCCCGCTGACGTCTACAGGTGGGGGCCACTCGGAAACAAGTCCGAACAGCGTCACTCTGTCAGCCCTGTCCCAGCTGCTTCTGACACTCTGACCCAGCATCGGAAAATATATTCTCACTCAGGAACACCAAACGCTTGCTGCTTGAACGTCAGTAATTCCGTCATTCGACTTTGCAATTGGACTTGTTTTTTTAGTACTGTGACTATGAAGATCTGATATGTGAAAGTAGGATTTGTTAAGGCATAGCAGCGGAGAGTTATCGTGAACGTAACTCCTGAAATGACGGTGTACCGTCCTCTCCTCCCATGCTTCTTTCTGGGGGTGTCAGTCGCTGGGCTAGAGGTCTAACCAGACTTCTCAGATGTTAATACTACACAGTCACTGTACTGCTCGCTGCTGGCAAGGGAACAGAAGCCTTTGTATCTGTATCTAGTGCTGAGGCAGGAAGCTCGCCATCGACCTCCCTAGAGAACCGTTCTGACATTAATATGGTGCTATGGATCTCTGCCCCTTTCCTCTCGGTGTAATCAGCTTCAGTTGTCTGCGGTTGTCGTTTAGACACCGCTGTCAGCGACATTTCTGTACTGCGCAGGAAGCGGTAAGTCGGGATCAAACGTCGGTGGTCAGACGTGGCCCATTCATCAGGAGGTGGTGGCCCGTTCTGCTGGGGCTCTCTTCAGGGCCTGCTGTACCTGTGGATGACACACGCTGGCGGGGTATGGCTGCCAATCAGACGGGTTGCGTTAGAGCTCTTCCTGACTTCCATCTGCCCGCTCCGGGGGCCGGTGTCTGCTCTGTAACGTCTCCGCTGAGCTGTGAGGCTCCATTGGGAGGGGGAGACGACGATCTGCTCCCTCTCTACCTGCTCAATCGCTTCCCGCATCTCCTGACAGGCCGAGACATGGAAGTTCCAGATTAGATTTCCTTTCCTGCCCCGACGGAGCTGCGTTTAAAAAGGGGGGGGAAAAAAAAACCCTTTGACTAAATGGTGTTCTCTTCCACTCTGCCTTTTTTCTTTTAAACGTGTAAAATAATTCCGCCTTTTAGGAGATAAGGATTAAAGTGGGTAAAGAAAATGCAATTGGCATGCATTAGGTGTTAAAAGGGTTTAGCGGCTCGACGCGCGGGTCCCCGCGGGCAGCCCCCTGTACGGCTCCCACCAGTTCCGTCTGAGGAGGTCTTTGAGTCCCGTTTGCTCCCGGGTGGGGGAAGCCTCTCCGGGGCTTCGTAATGGAATACATCGTGTCTGATTTGCTACATAGAACAGGAAACGGTGCCCGCTCTTGCTCCAGCACCTCTCTGCTGCTCTCCTTATTTTTGGGTTGTTTTTTTTCTTCTCTTTCTCTCTTTCCTCGCTCCCAGTTGCTTCGAGGACCCGTGAGGGACTTTGTCTGACAGCCCTGCCCTTGGCGCTCGCTTGTGGGGCCCATTTAAAGCCTTATGTTTAAGGAATGCCCCCCTCCTCTGTTTAATGTAATGAGCCCAGTTAGCCAATGAGGAGAGAGTTGGAAAGTCCCAACTGCGAAGCACAAGGCCCCCAATAGGAATCTCTACCGGGCCCTCACAGGCCAATGTACGTTTTTGGGACGCGGCACCTCCCAAAATGGTTAGCTGATTAGCCTTTATGTATTTAATTTAAATGTTACTAATGGATATGAATCAGTTGTTTTTTTTCTTCTCCCTTCAGGAGTAAAGGATGAGCCGAGTGTGAAAATGAAAGGTCCCTGCTGTAGTGCGTAGGTTTGTTTATTCAGATGTAAAGCCCGTGTTCTTGGGTTATCGGCTCTACGCTAGCTACTGCCGGGCTAAGCTGCCTGCAGCCGTTCCTCCGTTCTTTGGTTTTTTTCTTCTTTTCCATGTCTGCTGTCTCGCCGGCCGTCTTTGATGCTGCCGGTCTGCTGGCTGCCGAACGTAACGGCCCAGTTTCACTTGTTCTTTCTGGCACACCTCTGCTCCCCACTCCCAGCCGCACCCTCTTAAGAGGACGTGGGAAAAGCAAAAGGCCGAAACGGAGACGACGGCATGCAGTCGGGGGCCGAAGTGCTTAGACTACCCGGCCTCACCTGATCTCAAGCTGGGAGACGATGTGCTTAGCCGTCCCCCGTAATGCATGCTGTCCAGGTGAAAGGCTAGGCAGGCGGTTTGGGCAGGGGGAGGCAAGGCGGTGTGGGACGGACTAGTGGCCGGAGGCCCTCTTTCTGACTGAGGTGTAAACCTGGAATCAGAATTTGTGTCATCACTAGTTTTAAAGGGTCTTGGGTCCCCATATCTTAACCCTGCGTTAGATTTGAAACTCTCTTATGTTTCAGACTAATAACTAGAGTGCTAAGTGTATAAATCCACCATATACGTATCCATGCACCCATGGTGCCAACAGCAGTGTCTGTGACGCTCACAGTGACGCCGGGCCCAGTGCGGCTCAGAAGAGTTGGGATATTCACGTTTGGGCCAGAGCGCCGTTTCCACGGCAATGGCGGTGCTGGCCTCGTCAGCAGGGTTCCCAGCTGGTGGAGTCTGGGAAGCAGGTCTTGGCTTGGGGTGGTCACGGGGGAGCTGGCATCTGTGGCACTCAAGCTTTCTGCTGGCGGGATTCCACCCCTCCCCCCCTACACTGATTGGATCACCCATCGCACCCGTCTGACATTGTTTCAGATTTTATGTTTCTTTCCCCGTGAATCCTTTAAACTGGTGAAAATCTGACCAGTCCCCTCCTCCAATGTCCACAGGGTGTTCGTGGATGTGGTGAATGGTGAGCTGGTGCCCAGGAAGTCGATCCTGAAGTCTCGGAGCCGTGAGAACAGTGTCTGCAGTGACACAAGCGAGGGCAGCGCCGCTGACGCTGAGGAGCGACGCGGACCAGGCCGCTCGGCGAGCCACGAGGAGACGGGCCACAGCGATGCCAGCGAGGGTAGCCCCGAGGAGGGTCGAGCCCCCGGCCGGCTCCCACAGACAACTAGCCTCTCACAGGTGCGCATGGTCAGCCCACAGATCACATGAGTGTCCCTGTCAGATAGAGGGCGCTCTTCACATGTAGTGCCCCCACCAGATGGCAACCTCGATGCATTTGGGGGGAGAATAAAAGGTGGGTGTTGACTGATTGATGCGAGGCCTGTGATGATATGTTGGGGATGTTACGTGCTACCCCATGGTCTCCTCTTCTAAGGTGGGAGCGGTGCAGGTACATGTGGCTCTGAAATGGATACATTCGGTGTGATGTTTAAACCTCCCTCTGCCAACAAAACAACGGCACAGTGGCACACAGCGAGGAGGAAGCCAGCTGCGTGCCGACATCTACTTCTCTCACACAGTGGAGCCCAAGAAAGTTTTATGTCACATGCTGTGAGGCGATGGGTCGCTTGGCGGCTTGATCTCTGCAGGGCTCCGGGAATGAAAACCCTGAGATCCACAAGTGCTTGGCATCGGCCTGCGTCAGTCACGGCCAATAATATTGTAAACCACCCTTTGGCAACAAATCCCAACATTAAGACTATGTTACTTTTAATAGTGACGTGCTAAATGATGACCCAGCCAATGGAAATGTTCTTTAGGTTTAAATAAAAATGAACACAATTTTTTTTTTTCCCCTCATTAAAACAGGCATTTTCTGGGACGGTGGTGGAGAAGGACCCCGGACTGCAGTCTTCGATTCCCCACCTGACCATCGCTCCCCCTGCCCTGCCCACCATCCCAGAGAGGAAGTCTGAGGAGCTGCCCTTCGAGAGCCCTCCAGACCCCCCTAAGAGGGTGTCCAAGTTCAAAGCTGCCCGGCTGCAGCAGAAGTGACCAGTACTGCCCCCCCCCCCCCCCTTTCCTCAGCACAAGCCTTTCACTTTAAGTCTTCACTTGAGCTTCTGCATCAAATTTTCCGTCATCCTGTTACTTGTTGGTTTCTCGTTCCACGTGAGGATTGGCCAGAACGTGTAGGAAAAGCGAGCATTTACCTGGAGGGGCTAGGGGTGCTTCAGGTTTGGGACGCTTACCAATCAGCCAATCAATGGCTTGCCGTGTTGAACCAGAGGCTTCTGGCCTTGCTCTGCTCCTCATTCAAGACCCCCAGCTTCAGCTCCCCACCAGTGTCGCTCAACTGTATTTTAGCCGTTGAAGACCGTACCGACTTTGGCTGTACTGTAAACCCATTTCTGCCCTTTCTTCTCTCTTTATCTTTGACTTCTTTTGGCTTGCGTGCCCATTACCAGTGTGACGTTAAGTTTCTGAACTTTGTGAGATATTGTAAAAGAAAAATAAACTTTTTGTGATGATGTGGTAGGGGGTGAGTCCTTTGTTGGTTCTGACAGGATGTTGTCAGGGCTGGGGGGTGGGACCCTGAGCCCCTTCTCTCTGTTCTTCCTGTACTTCTCCATGCAGTAGCCTGTATCTATCCCACCTTATAATCCTACACTTCCATCACAAGTGAGGGGAAACTTTGCTACTGGTGTTTCAAACCCAAATCTTAAACCTCCTCCACCCCCCAAAACATTTCACTCACCACACAGCACAATCAACAAGCGGCTGTGCTCTCAGATCCACGAGTATATTTTAACAATATGGCGGAAAATGCACACGGTCACCAGTGCATGTTGGCAAGCATGCCGTTGCCATGGCTGTAACACATGAGGAAGACTAACCTGTGTTTCAGCTTAACTAACCTAATGATCCATATTGTCAGGGCTAGAAGTATGTCAGACCCAGCTCAAGATCAATCACGTAATTCTCCGCTGTCACTATGTTAGTGCAGCCGGCTGGGAACATACAGAGAGAACTGTCCGGAACTGTTTTTTTGGATCCGAGCCTCCTTAAAGGTCAAAAAGCAAAGGAGGCAGGGGGTGGAGGAGTCTATGAAATGTGCTGCGTTAAGAAGGAGGCCTTGTCGGGCTGTAATGCTGGCGATCTGTGAAACCACTGCCCTTTGTTAGTGTGAATGCTTAAACAGCTCGCCAGGAAGGGAGAATCTCGGATAAATCATTTTCAGTGTCTGTCACGGGGCTCTGGGAGGGTGGGGGTGCCCCGTTTGCATGCTCTTCACGTGGCCTGGGCGTAGCCCCTAATGAAATTGCACTCGGCACGTTTTGCATTAAGTTATGTAAACACCATACATCGTCACCGAGGCACACAGGCTCAGAGAGGTGAATCCTAAAGGACTGTGAGTTGAGCAAAATGTTTTTTGTTTCCTTTTCTCAAGTTGGTCATAATTATTTTTTATGCATTTTTTTTTTCTTGAGACAAGTATGTCTATGGGAGACGTGAAGTCATAAGTGATCAGCATTGCAAGATAAAAGGTATGAAAGATATGAAGATTTTATGACCGTTTTACAACATGACATGAGCAACAGAGGCATTTTGACCAGATTAACTTCAGATAGACGTACATGTTTGTGTTAAATCAGGTTAGGCTGTCTGTCACTAGAACAGAGGAAGGTTATTGAAGTGACCCCACCCCCTTCCCATGTATGTGATGGGAACCAATGAAATATTCTTCACTGATGCTTTTCTAGAGCTATTTTTATGGCTTGAAGGTTCTTAATGTTTAAATCATTTAAACATTTAAATTATACCTAGAAGTGTTTTGCATAAACCTAAGGTAAGGTAACAGAAAATCATCTGGTTAAAATCATTAGCCTGCTGCGTATGAAACAAGTCCATAAAAAGGCAGACATCCATCTAGTTAACCTCTCAGTCACTATTTAAACCAGAAAAGAGGTGATAATGACCAGCCATGTGAATATTTACTCTGTTTTTGAGCAGGACTCCCAACTGGGGGCTAGGAAGGCGTCAGACAATTACTGTAATCTATTGCTTATTATGTTTCATGATTGCAATGTTTGTGCCAAAAGGGAAAAAGAGCATAAACCCTTATGTGCCTCTGTATACGATCTGTACTGGTCATGCATGTATTGTTTTTAAAAATCTTTTTTAAAATGGATGGCAGGGGCATGAAAATCTGATGTGTCTCAGGACTCTTCCTGTATTCTGCATTGCCAGGGGAGTCTGACTTACTGCATGCTGTAGACAGCATGCTGGCTACTTACCGTTTTTGATGGACCCTCGCTGCAAGTGGTCCGGGGACCAGCTTGAAGGAAGGCCATGAGGGATTAGGTTTCCTCATGTCCTCCCAGGCCCATGATTCTCTGACACCCCTGTGTCACCACGCCTATGACGTCCACTAAAACGGGCTCATGCACACATATCCTCCTTAAGCCCAGTCGGACCAGTGAGGGGGGGTGTTTACATGCGATAACTGGTTTAAGGCCCAGCGGTTTGCCAGTAATCGGGGGGCTGGCATTGCCTTCGAGGCCACGTCTGTCGAGTCGTCCTGGATGAAAACCGCCATCCCTTCCGGAAAAGAAAGCAGAATTAAAATCAGCTGTATTTAGTTGATTTTAGGCAGTTTACCGTCACAATGAGCTACATTTAATCCGGTGGAAACCTCCTGACGGGCACTTGTTTGGCACATACTCTGCTGTCCAAATTCAATCCATTGAATCATTTTCAAAGTTAAAATGGTAAAAACGCCTCCTGTTTGCCCAAAAGTGCTTGCTCTGTCTGTCAGCGCTGGAAAAAGGCTGAATTGAGGAGCACGTTTCGTGCGACGGCATGCATTGATAATTATCTCATTTCCTCTGCTTGATTGTTCACATGCTTCAGGGTTTTAAATGCCTGTCCGTTTCTGTATATGTGGATATGTCTGTGTGTGTAATGTATGTGTACACAGTTTTAATCTGTGAAGGAAAAACTATGGAAATCCTCATGAATTTAATTTTTTGTTTGAACTTATTGATATTTTTGGGTGAGTTTGAATTAAGAAAACATTTACAGTTACATTTATTTATTTAGCAGATGTTTATGTCCAAAGCCACATACATTGAGACAAATACAATAAAAGCACAAGGAGCCACTATAGATAAAACTAATATATTCCCAATATATTTGGAAATATTTCCATATAGTAAGAATATCATAAAACGATTTTTATTATTTTTAGAATATCATTGGAAAATAAATTTCGTTATATTCAAGACGTTAGTGGACAAGACTGAATGTTTCAGTCTTTCTGCAAAACCATTAACCAAAAGCAACGTGTGAGATGAGGAGAAGCGCACTGTTCCTTTGTGACCCAGCAGATGGCAGCAGTGAGCAGGGCCACCATCGGAAGGCTGCCAGTCAGTGATTATAATTGATGATCCATTTCTATTATAGGTGGGGTGTGCAGAGATAGTTACAGTAATAATTACCAGGACTGGAGTGTTTCCTAGGCAACCAATCTTTCCCCCCTCCATTCATGCACTTGCTGGGAGGAGGCCTTTATAGCATGACACATCTGACTGAGGGGGCCCACCGACCCTGCTGCTTCTCCAGGTTTGAGGTTAGCTGTGGCGGCATTAGCCACGTTCAAGCTAAAAGGAAAAATATCCAGGCTGGGGCAGAAGCTCCTCAAGACAACACCCTGTTGCCCATCCATTCCTCCACCACACTGCGAGTGACATTGGTGTGAGCTTGTGAAAGGGGTATTATTTGGGTTCTTTGTGACAAATTCAAAGGGCCTTTGGATTTGCTGTTTCTCCAGAAGAGAGCAATGGAGATGGGATTCTGAGGAAGCTCGCCCTCCTTATCTCTACGGGGCCCTCCAAACTCTCATCTCCACATTACTTTGGTAGCCTGCTGGACCACCAAATACCTCCCCCCCCCCCTTCAATTTGGGCCCCAGGTTCAACGTGGTTAAGGGCCAGCCCTGATTCCTAACCGTAACACTCTGATGGTCTTGGAGTTTAGAGGAGCAGTAGAGCAGGGTGAATACTGCGAGGCCATCCACATCCTAAGGCCTGTGTCCCCCTCATCCCGGTCTCCATTGGTGGAGGTGGGGGTAACATCACCCTGCTCAGAGGCGGGCCCCTCCGGAAACACAGCCAGGGCTTCGCTCTCTGTGTTTGGTGCTGGTGGAGGTATTGGATTTCAAGAGCGGCGTATAGATCTGGCCCCGGGTTTGAGCTGTTCACCCCACCTTTTTGTGAGCAGCGCCCAGCGGGGCTATCGATTGAGCCCTTTAAAGATGATCTATCACTGACAGGTCTGCAGATGGGTGCAAACAAACTAGCGTAAAATGAACGTGCGTTAATGCCTCGTGCTCCCGATGCGTGTGTGTATGTGTGTGTGTGTGTGTGTGTGTATGTGTGTGAGCGCACACATTTACATCATTGTTCATGCAGCTTTATTTGTTGGGGCTTTGGAGCATGGAACGGGTTGGGGGGCTCCTGAATATCGATGTGTTTGGCCAGGTCTGATTTGCCACACAGAAACTTTAAGTGTCTGGCATCTGGTTCCAGGTTATTCTCACTCTTCCTTTCTCACCACCCTGAAGTGCCCTCTCTAATTGAACAGTCATCTGTCGACTTCCCCCCGCACACCCCCCCGGCCTCTTACCCGGTATTGGCGTAATCGTCCGTCCGACGGCTCCTGGTCGCCCCCAGCCTCTGCTTACGATGCCATCTGCTCCCCGTTCAGCGACCGCCATGGGCCCTGCCCGCTTCATGCCGTATGTATTGTTTGTTTTTCGGGGGGTGCTGTCCCTTTAAGAGCTCAGCCTGCGACTGGGGCCTAATGTCATTAATCTGTACAAACTTGGTGTGACAGAAGCAGGAGGCTGTGCAGATTGATGACATTTTATTGTTATTGCTGTGGCACTATTAACTGTCCCTACATCTTCGCACCAGGCTATAGGCAGGGGCGTCCATGGTAAAAACATATATGTTGAACATGCGGCTAGTTTGATTTGAGCTAAGTTGATTAATTCAAGTGAGAAAATGGCTATTTTTATGTCTTTTTTTCCTGCTGTGTTTTGTTTCTATTTATGCGTAATTTGTTGTTCTCGGTGTAGATTATGTAGGGAGAGAAAGATTTTGTGTTTTTTATAATTATTAAAAAGTTACTTAGGCTTCAGTGAAATGTATTACACTTGCTAGAAATTGAATTGTTAGAATTAAGAAGGAGGGCTGCAGTCGACCTGACCATGCAGGCGAAGACCAGGCCAATCTAGACAGGTAGCCTTCTCCTGTTCCACGGGGAGAGTAAATGAAGCTACGCTAATACAGCTACGGCTTTATATGTTAGGCTGCACATGCATCCATCGTAAGCAACTTTAATCGGTCACAGTTTTGTCCGTTTCAGTACGACTCCATCGTGGGAGAATCAGACCAGGGTGGCCGCCATCCTGAGCACGCTCAGAAGGCCACCAGGAGATGGAGGGACGCCATCACTCTGTGGAGGAGGGGCGCGAGGGTCCCCCCAGAGGAAGCCGAGGGGAGGAGGTCTACAAGGTCAGGCCCAGAGCTCATTAGGAGAAAAGAAGGGGGGGGGGGTCTCCCACAAGTGCTGGTCCCGCTAACCTTGTTCTGTAATTAGTTGCTGCTTCCCTTTGGCAGCCACGACCGGGCTGCAGGGCATGGGCCGCGAGGTGCCGTCGACAGGGCTGAACGAGCGTTACAGTGGAGGGGCTGAGCGTTCACCGTGGACCCAGACCGCTTTGGCCTACACCTTTCTCCCGGGGGCCTCTTTTCCCATTCCTTCCCATTGCTCCTCTCTCATTCCCTGGACTTTCTAGCCGCTTCCCCCAGTCCTCGCTCTACATTTTAAACACGCCTTCGTGGGAACAGATTGCATTTGTTGTTAAACAAATGTTAGCAGCTACGGGAATAATGAGTGTCGGATCCTGAACCGCTCAGGATGGGAGATTTGTGTGGTGGCGTCGGCTGCTCCGCGCTGGCGGGCGAAGCAGTTCCATCTCTCTGGCCGGCTCGCCGGGGGCGTATCGCAGAGGGACACGGGTGCCGGCGCCTTCCCTGGGGCCCGGCAATGCGGCCACGGCGACGGCCGCAGCGGGCTCTCCCTGTTAATTATGACAGATGAGAGCCTCTCTGTTTTCGCAGCCTCGTACAGCTTGGAGCGATACAACCAAAAAATCGGGAAAAGCCGCTGTAGATCCCGATTTGCTGGGGGGGGCTGTCAGAAGTACGCTTTTTCGTAACCTCGCCTCCCTGTGTCAGTCTCCAAGCACACCTGCCTATTGGACTGTCACCTTCCATTACCGTCACTTTCCCCGCGCTGCGCTGTGTCTCCCGACGAGTCCTGTCACTGGCACATTGGTGCCGAGACCTATCAGCCCGGCACCCGGTACCCAGCCGGACAGTGGTCCAGATGATTGAGGGCAGGACGATTCCCTCGAACCCGAACTTTCACTCTCTGCTACCCTTCATCAGCCACTGATGAAAACCAAAGGTCAGCTTATATATGACATATATGATCAACCCATTCACCCTCCCCCCCAGATAATTCCTTAATATTACAAATTTCATTAAATATTTTACTTTTATCTCATTTACTTTGCTCTCTGGGGGAATCAGCCATTTGCTTCAATTATTTTATTTCTAATTCCGTTTTGGAAACCATATCACGTATTACGCATGACAGTGTTTCTGCCAATAGTATCTGGACCCCGACAGTATCTCCTCCTTCCCGTCCAATCAGCAAGCAGCGTCCACTCAGCAGCGTCCAGTAAATAACCAGTGATTACATCAGGGGTTCTGGGGACCCGGTTCATGATGGGATACGTCAGTCTCAAGCATTCTTTTGCACTGCTTCGCTTTTAGATTATTAACAACCCCCGTGACTATGTGCCTTCTATTCACAGAGCAGCGCATTGTCAAAAAAATTCTCCTAGCTTTTGAAAAAGTCACGGCAGCTGCTTTGCCGCAGCATAATTCATTTAAGATGTTTTCTTCTACCCCCAGAATTAGCCTCCCTTCTGCCGTCTCCGGTCCTGTGTACTCCACAGCCCTGCGATATCGGCTTACTGGCCACTGTGCTAATGCCCTCATTGAGAAAATGAAACATAATTCCAATCAGCGATACAGAATAACCAGATCGTCCCATTGAAAGCACAGGCTGAATGTAACTAGTAATTCTATATATACCAAAGCTGCTTCAAAAGGCCATTTGTCTAGACAGGTGAGCCGGAGACGGGCCTTCTTTGTGTATGTCCTGTTTCAGGCATGGCGTGCTGAGGGATGGCTATTTGTTACCCCCGCATGCCCAATGGCCCCTAGGTCTAGTGAAGAGCTGCCCCCTTAGTGGGAGGAGCCTACGGCTATCCAGTGTAACGGCTCAGTTTCTTACTTTTCGTTCACTCTCTTGTGTCTCCTTCCGTGCACTCCCATGGTTGTTTGGCCCCTAAAATTTTTAAGTCAGCTGCCGAATTTGTGAAAATTAATGACGGGGGTGGAGTTTGGAGCTCCAGGGCAAAATCCAGGCTCATTTGAGAGCAGGAGAGGGACAGGCTGCGTTGGATTTCAGAGATCCATGAAGGCAGTGATGAATGTCTGAAATAGGTTTGTCTGGCTGTTCATAAGCCATTTGTTTTCATTAGTGTGATGTTCAGCTAGGTCTGGGAGGGCGCTAGGCTTCCCCAACCTCACTCTTAACAGAATTACTGCCATTGCTCTGAAGTCCCCTACGAATCAGCTGCCTCACCACCATAGACAAACCAGAGGTGGCCCCAAAGAGAAAGCCGCACGACTATAAAATATTATTCATTCACTGTCATGATTTTGTTCTTATTGGTGGATGTCCATTAAATATTGATGACCCATTGTCTTGGATGCAGGGGCATCATGAATCAGAGGCCCTGGATGGTTGTACTAGGGTTTGAACTTGAGTAGCAATTCCACGTTCTCTTTTTGGCTTAGTGATGGGGAGGCTCATCGACATGGTTGCACGTTCTCCTCTCCTGCTCCTTCTTCCGCTACTCAGAGCAGACCTCACTCTGTGGCCAGCAGGTTCCTCCTGCACTCCCTTACTCTCATTTCTTGCTTCTGGGCAACAGGAGGCATGGTGGGTGAGGATAGAGATGTGCGAGCCAAAGGTTGATGGCGAAAATCTGGTAACAGGCCAGAAAGTTGCCCTTAATCTTAACTGCTCCCAGAAGATGGCCTGGAAGGGTAAAGGAGGGAAAAAGAGCACGAGTAACTTGAATAAAAATATCAGGACAGTAGATGAGATTTGGGTGTGTTGGTGAAGGTAACGTGTTAGCCCTCAGAGCTTAAATGCACCTTGTGATGAGAACTGATAGAAGAGTCACTGGGTGGGTGTAGGTAGGGTTGCTGAGAGTGTGTGATGCAGACTGAGTGGTTGTAAATGTGAGGAGGGGGGCTTCCAGTGGCTCCCTAATTGGTTGCCTTCACTATTGATTAGGTGATTAGATGTGACTGTGAATAGCTTTGATGCTGAAGAAGACACTGGAGAGGGAGGTGGCACAGGCGGGAAAGGAAGGGGGCGGCATAAGAGAAGATGGCACTGACAGGGGTGCCTGTGGGGGGAGGCTGGGGTCGAGAGGGTGAGACAGGGTAAGGCAGTGCAGGAGCGGATGGGGAGGGGGATTAAAACGGGCAGTAACGAAAGAAAAGGAGGCAAGATCAATACGAGGATAAATAGGAAAATGACATGGCTGTCGTGCTGGGAGATGTGAGCTCCAGGATCCATTTAGAGCCCAGACGAGCTCTGGAAACTCGGACCCCCTCAGTAGACGGGCTTCCTGGAGATCGGCACAGGAGCCACACACTCAATCTGATAAAAAAAAAAAACCGGCCCAGGTCTGTAAAGAATAAAGCAACCTTTACAGTAAAGCATGTTTATACTTTATTGGGAACCAAATACATGTTCATGCAAGCTTTCTGAAAAAAAAAAAACAAAATCTGCCACACATACATGTTTCATCAAAGTAAATGCCTTCAGAAATAGATCTGAATGTGCTGAAAGAGATTTTTTTTTATTTTTCAATTGTCTGGTCAATCAATAAATCAATTGTTTTATTTAACACAGCGCATTTTTTCTGGGCGTGTTTGTCAGAAAGAGGTAAATGCTTTCGGATTGTGTGTGTGTGTTGTGTTTAATATGTAAACTCTGATGTTCGAAGTCAGAGCTAAATAATTCCATGTGGTCAGGCGGCTCCATTAACACAGGCTGACGTTACTGAAGAATGCGGTATAAACATTCTGCCATGTTCCAGCTCTAAAGATGTCAGCTCTATCCCTTTTTAACTTTCAAAGGTCCGCTTCCCTGAGCCAGCTAGAGCACAGCTGTCCAGATGTCCAACAGCAGCTCCCAGTTAAATGTGCTGTAATGAACTTTGAAATTAGACACACTTTTTGTAGTTTGACCACAACACTCCACCAACCCCCCCCCCCCCACCCCGGCCTCGAACTGAATGATATCTTTGTGCCATGCTGAAGCCGTGCGCCTGGTGGAATTCAACCACACTTTTTGCATGGGTTTGTGGAATGTGGGCTGAGCGTAGAGGTGGATTGATGGGGTGAGTCATGGTGCTCCCTCTTGTGGCAGGGCTGCTCACTGCAAGTGGCATTGTAGCTGCCAGTAGGAGGCTAACCCTTCAGATGGGGCTGGGGTGTTAAAGCACAGTAAGTGGGGCTATTTCATTGTTGGAGACACCTGCTTGCCATTTGAACTGGCTCTCCTCATCCAGTAGCTGCCTCCTGTTTAAGATGAAGTTTCCAGCCCACGTTCCAGAACTCAGAAGCCTGCAGGCCGTTGCTGAATTCGAGGAGAACGACACAAATAGCAGACCTCAGCTGACCTGCTAGCCAGCCAACACCCTCCAGAACCGCAAAGACCTGCATGGGAGAACACAAAACAAAACACCATTCCCTGTAGCCCTCCAATCAGACTCCTGCAAAACCAATGAAAGTGTCAAGTGGGGGGGGGGTCCGCAAATGTCTTCCTACATTAACAGTTTAATTCTTCATGTGCAATGATTAAATTGTTTTATGAAGCATTTTATGAGGGCACAGACACCTCTTGGGATGAGAACCCACAACTACCTGAGCTAGAGTCCATCTCTCTGACCACCCCCTGCCTGTCCTGGCCACTTACCCTGATGTCACTAGTGTATGTGTTTTTCTGTCTGGGATGGAAGCGACCACACGCGGTGCTGTCGTGAGGCCCAGCGGAGCTCATTACCATGACAGGAATAATGAAGGCCTGCTGTCCAGGTGGTGGAGAGGGCACAGCACAGGGTAACCTTTTCTGTTCTTCTGTCTCCAGCAAGCACACACATCCCGATGTCAGGCTGGGCCAGTGTTTACGTCCACCTCACAGCCCTCGCCTTTGTCAGAAGGACCCAGGGCTACATTTGCAAAGCAGCTGTTCCACAGACATCCAATTGAAAATACCCCCCCACCAAACAGACAAATTGTTAACTTCTTGCTAATATGAGTACAGGTTACATGATACGACAGCATTTCCCCTCGTAATCCAGAACCAGAGACATTACACTGGTCATATCCATCCTGCAATGGCTATGGATTTCACCACTCACGGATTGCCTGTGTTTATAAACTTTACTGCTGTTCTTTACTGCTCCAAGCTCTTCCCGGACATGACTCACCAAGGAGGGCAGCGTGGGTTGGGATGTGAAGAGTTTGTGACACTCGTCTAATAGTTCCTCTACTCCTTCTTCCTCTTGTTAAAATAACCAGGTGTTTCATTATTTTTACATTTCTTTAATGGCCTCCTCATAGCACTGGGAGGCCTCCGACAATGAGATATTAAGTGCTTAAGAGGCAGAAGAGATTGAATTCGGAAAATGTTGTTTTTGTAATGTTGTTTTGGTCGTCGTGTAATATGTCTGTTAATGACTATCATAAGGCGCCACCATTTGGTGGTGACACCGCCGTTTGCAGGAAGCCTCGGTGCATTGTGGGTGGCCATGAAGCTCCCACCCACCGTTGCATACCTGCCTGCACGCGGTTCCCTCGGTGATGGCGGCGACGGCTGCCAAACTTCGCTCCTTAATGGTGCTTGCATGGTGACAGGAGGCTGCAGCCTGGGCCAGGGGCGCCGTATTCGCCAAGATAAATGGTCCTATCGCTATTTTAAATTATTTCGTACAGATCTCATTTAGCCTCTTCAAAAGGAGATTCAGCCTGTTTATTCGCCTCACATTCATGCTGCCTCCAATATCTTTGTCTATGCCTGCAAAGAATCCCCCCTCCCTGGAAGAAAAAGTGCGGTGGGTGGGGGGCAGAAAAAAAAAGCAATTTGCACAATGTACATAAAATGATGCTCTCAGAGTTTTGATAACCTGCATAAATTATAAAGCGTAATTAAATATTATACTCTGTGAGTCACCAAAGAAAGCAAGGGAAATCTGCAGAGGCGAAGAGCACCGTGCCATCCTGGAGATCGCCTGGATTTGGTAATTGTTTTTATTGATTATTTCTTAAGGTGAAATGGTTTAAAGATAACAATAACAGGGGAGTAAGAGGAGATATTAACTGGTCTCTGTGACGCCTTTGTTTCCAGCACATAAATCAAAGGCGTTGGCTGTTGTGAAATTGCCTCTGAGGAGGCCCATATATTCACATGGAATATTAAAAAATTGTAATTGTTTTGGAACACGGAGACACGCGCATCGGCCCAAAATAAATCTAAATTATTGGCCGTAAACAGCACCCGCCCGGATAAGCGGTTGCATCGGGCCTCTGGTCCGGCGGTTTTGCCTTGGCCACGCCCAAAGACCATGGTGGGGGATTTTTGGGTAGCTGGCGGCTCGTCGACCATGGGGGAAGAAGCAGCCTGTCTCTCTCCTCACAGTAATTAGCCCTGTCTCTCATCTGGGATTGGTTCGCCAACAGTTCAGAGTGATGACATCTATCATGCCAATTGTGGGTGACATTACGATTCAGCAGGGTGTGAGTGCTTGTGTACTGTATTTGGGATTCCTGCTGAAACCCTAATAGCGTAATGGCTGGCGTGTATGGCTGGAGGGCTTATCGCTCCCTGCGCTGATTCACGTGTTCTCTATCGCGCGAGGCATTGCCAGAGGGTGGAACGGAGGCCGTTTGAGGCACTAAGCATCATTGCTAATGTTTGTGTGGGAGCAGGAACAGGGGACAGGAAGTAGGCAGGCACAAACAGGAAGTGAGCAGTCAGCCATCCTCATTTTCTGTCTGATTGCTGACTCCGCCCTAACCCAGCACATATATCATACATGAATGCAATGTGTCTTTTTTCACTGATGTGGATATGATATGCCTGTAAGCAAACAGGCACGGGAAAGCACTTCTAATACAATTCTAACAGTGCTGCATGTATTAAATGTGTCTCTCATTACTGATAGGAATCAAAATCTTGATTGAGGGCAGATATCCAAACTGCAATTACTAATGTGAGCAAATGGCTTTCTTTAAGACAGAAGCAAGATGGACAGGCATCTTTAATCCCAGCATCACCAGGGTATCAGAGGGTTTCTCTGACGGATGTTTTGAAATGGTGGCCGCTGTTTTATTTAACCTCAGCTTATCCTGCTAGTTTTCAAGCCTCTGCACAGCTGCCTTTGAGAAGGCTGACGAAATCAGTGTAGCAGCTCTGGTCCAAACCTGGTTTGTGATGGCCAGAAGAGGATTAGTTTTAGACAGCACAACAGATCTGAAACCAGCTCTGAGGGGTGACTACTGCTGTAGCTATCTCATATCAGCTCACAGAGCTCCGCCATATAGAGACAAGGTCTTGTCAAAGTCCTGTTTTTAAAGGAAAGGTGAACTTGAGATTGAGATTGTGAGATTGAATATTATAAGCAGCTATTGTTCAGAGAAGGGGGGCGAGATGGGCTTTGCCTGACTCCGATCTGATAAAAATTGTTCATTTATTTATTGTTTATTTATCTCTGCATATGTGCCTTCATGTGCTGTTTATGCTATAAATAGATAAGAACGCTTCTGTGGCTGAAGACGGCCCAAAATTCAAAAGATGCCTGTAATGTCGCAAATTATTTTTGGGGTATCAATTCATGTCATAAATGATCTTTTGGGTAGAGGTTGAGCCTCCGTTATGACCCCTGCAAATCCTTCCATGTTACTCTTTGCAAAGTAAAATATCTGCATGTTTAAGAGTCACATTCATTTTGTGGGACATCTCTCACTTCGTATCACTAATAGGTTATGAACATGTGTTTTATATACTCATCCATCCATCCATCCATCCATCCATCCATCCATTTTCCAACTGCATATCCAGTGCAGTACTGGGGGGCCTGGAATCTGTTCCAGGAAGCACAAAGCACAATGCAGGGGAAAACTTGGATGAGGGAGCAGGTCTTTGCAGGGCATGCACAGTCACACAGACTTGCACCCTACAGGCAGTTCAGAGTCACCGATTCACCTGGCTGCATGTTGCTAAACGGCAGGAGAAAACCAGAGAGTACCCAAAGGAAACCCACACAAGCATAGAGCCAGGGGTGGGATTCAAGCCCCCGACTGTGGATGCTTGGCTGGTACATATATACAAAGCATTAAATGTATGTAACAATACATTTTAACATCTATTATTTATGCTGCATTGTAAATAACAATACTAAAAAAAGATCCATCTATAAATCAACCCTCAGTTCAATATAAGTAAATTTCCAATTCTGCTGAGATTCTATCATGACAATCGGTAAACAGAAGTCGATCCATCAGCATCAAATGGACTGTTTCTCTGAGTTATCTGGTCAGCCGAACCTCTGCCAGCACTGGCAAATGGATCTCTGGTTGGTTCGCCACTAAATTTTCAGAATGTATTTCAAATCCAATGAAGTCCGCATCAATTACGGGCCGTGCCCAAGACACACTGGAAAAATGTACTTGCATATGCCCAGTGACTCAAATGGTACAATGGTACTGTTGCCATCTGCTATGCCCTTTATTTTGTACTTCTTTACGTAAATTATTACATACACTAGGGATGAGTCTAACTGGTGAAATGCTGGTTTAACTGATTACCTGTCTCCTGGAAAGGAAATTCCGTATGTTTTGTAAAGAATAAATAAATAACTGTATGATACATAATTCTTCATAACAGAAAGATAGAAGAGATACAGGAATTACCATTTACCAATGTTCTCCACATGTAACTAAATACTAATCCATTAAAGATGTATTAAGATGTTTTTCATGTTACATAGATTAAAATGCAGGAGAGACAGATTTTATTCTTTTATTAAACAAAAAAGAGCTAAAAAAGAGAGATTTTAGTCCATAGCCTTTGATAGAAAGTTTTGCTTACATACCCCTATCTGATCAAAGAAGAACAGATTTGATTTCAGCCCGCAGACCTCGATCATACTAGGGATAGGATGATCGTATTTTGGGTCCTTCACGACAGAGAGAGAGACAAAAGGTACGAGTGATTTTCATCCGTGTTTAATTACACGAAGGAGGAAATACAAAGACAGATTCACGACCAAGTATTAGATGGAGGAAGGAAAGTTAAGGGAAATTTTAGTGCAGAGTGTGATAATAATGTGAGCAGAGAAGCCAAACCTGCCATGGCATATCCTTGGATTGGAAGGGCAGAGCCCCTGTGTGAGGTGTAGGAGCAGATGACAGTCCTGGAGCAGCAGACCGAGATTGATGGATCGAGGAAGTGTTTCATTAACTATTGGCAAAACGTTGCTCTTTACAGTTTCAGGCAGAACAAACCCTACTGGCACAGATTATATTTTCCTGCCTGGGCTTTTGTTTATTCAAATCTTGCAGACGGCATTTTTTCCAGATCAGCACCTCAAAACGCTTTGAAAAAGAAACACATTATGCCGGTATTATTATGCAATTCATCACAAATAATAGATTTGTTTACAGGCCCCATCACACAGAGCTTAAAGCACGGCATTTTCAAAATAATGGTAAAAAAAAGGCTTTAATAATATATGCAAGGGAGAGGAATATGCCGCATTGATCCGTCAATCTTGGTTTATTGTTTTTAAGGAAGTGATAAATGGTAAAAAACACCTCCGTAGTCATCCCTGAGCCAGATGGGGCCCGGGCTCTAATTCTAAGGCTGGGGATATACCGTGGTCTGTATCTGGTGTGGCTGGGCCTCTATGGAAGACCAACCCAGGTCTCCCTCGGTCAGACCGACAACGCCACCTCCACAAGTCATTAAGAAGCATGAGTAGCTTCCGTACTGTCAGTGCCAGGAGTTTTGGTAAATCGGGTGTCCTTAAATCAAAGGATGTCTACGGTTCAGGGTGTATCCAATGCAGCTGGACATTTGTCCAGAGGCAAAACAGGGTGGAAACCTCACGCAAAGGTGTAATAGTAGTACAGCATTTAGGGACATGAACTTAGATGAATTTGACAGGATGAAGGTTTGTTTTTCCCCAAAGTATTTTATAACCTGCTGTATGTAAACATTGGTGGATAATTGAGTTTATACTATGATATCAGATTATATGTGGTGTATTTATCTATATATGGAATCCCTTATATCAAAAGGGAAACCTTTCAATGTAACGACATGGCGGGACACAATGCTCATGCAGTGTGGATGTAAGGGTGGAGGTGATGGTGGATGCGGCAGTGGAACACATTCCCTATAGCTGCCTGATGCTCATACTTTGACAGACATAGAATGGTCCTCCCTCCTTCTCCATCTAAAGGCCACCAATATGGAGACATGATTAGTTCTGACAGCCTCATCTGCACCACCCGCACCCCATCACACTTGCCCCGCCTACCTACGTGTGTGTGTGTGTGTGTGTGTGTGTGTGTGTGTGTGTGGGGGGGGGGATAGTAAATTACCAAGGGGATTTAATGTTGATGATTATGTATTTGCTATTCAGGCGCTTTAATCCAAAGTGACTTGCAGGAAAGTTGCCGTTTGGTACTCCCCAAGTTGATGTTGCACGCTTGACAAAGTCACTTCAGCGGACATGTTTCCGGAAATATCCCAGTAAAAATGGCTCCGCGTGTTGAGATGTGCCGTGCCAGTCACGCAGGGGAAAAGCTTCTGTTAATGTAACACCTGCCAACGACGTTTGATCAACAGAAGACAGAAGTGACAGTGGACTCGCCTTAGCTCGCTGCTGCCCCCCGCGCTGCCCGTGTGAGCGACTCTGCTGGCGACGCGGCAGCAGCCCCCTGAATGGCAGACTTCGTGCCACGCCCCCGCGGCTCGGGGCTCGCCCACCGACGCTAACGCGATTTCACGCCTGCGGGTACTCTAGAGCCAGCGAGCCGACCGGCGCGGTGATGCGTTAGTTTCACCTCACACCTGGTTCGGTTAAAAATAGGCTGACAGAGTCGCTCCTCATAGCGAATACCCCATTTTTTTTGGGAGTGGAGTTGGCCCAGGTGTCTCAGAGACGGTGGTCTTTCTCCCCACCCCCCTATGTTCCCAGTTGCTTCTCTGACACCCTGAGCTTGTCAGAGTTATAATCAATTTAAACGGGATATATTAATGATAGAAAATTCAAATGGCAACTAATATTGGACTAGGGATAGTTAATCTCTTAATACCACTGACCTCTGTGTGTAGTTTTGGCCAAATGGCATCACCTATTCTGTTTTTTCAGAAGCACAGCCTTTCTTCCTTTATTCCTACGTTTTAATCATCCCCGGAAGCACAGGGGAGCATCCACGCGAGGGTATATTAAGAGGAAATAACACATTCCTTATTTTAACCTGACTTGTGAGTGTGATTGGCATCGAATGCAAAGCAGATGTCTGTAATCCTCATGAATGTAAAAGTAGCTCATTGACTCTGAACTGTTGTTGTTAGCAGTTTGGTAAGCAGGAATATAAATACCAAATTTATCCAAGACAGTGCCTGCTGCCCAGCGTTGCCCGTTAACAACGAGGAGACGGCCCGCGCGCGGGATTCGGGGAAGCTTCCGGAGCCATTATCAAATGTTTTCTATAGTAAATCCAAAATGCCTTTTAATATTGAGTTTAAAAGAATGTGTTCAAGACTACCCTGTCTGCTGGCATTAGTCAAAAGACCATTTTTTGTAATAAATTATGCATAGAAACAAAGAGATAGTGCTTTTTTGTTCCTGCACATGGGTTCTCTAAATTCCTTTAAAATCTTTAAAATTATCCATTCACTCAAACTTACTGAGTGTGGCAAAAATGTCAAAGACATAAAGTCAGAGGAGATTGAATAGAATAATGTGGGGAGACAGATTAGTCATGCAGTGTACCCGCAGTCTTTCAGCTGTGCACAATGCCGCTCTTATAACTGCTCCATCTTCACAAAGGCTACGTTCAATATATCGAGGATGATACATGGTCAGCCATGTAATCTGACTTTGATTTCTCTGCTCATTTACCCAGAAGCCTTTCATGACTGACAGTGATGAGGCAGTTCTGTGTGCCCCCCTCCCAACCCCCAACCCCGGTACATCCTCATATTACTACATGGGTGGAGTTCGTTAGGAAAACAAACCTTTCCAGCTGAAGGACAGGGGCTACATCTTCGCTGCTCCTAGAAGCATATATGTGGTCTACAAAGTGGGGAAAATTGGGGATGGGGCCTACGTGTGCAGTCAGAATGATAATGTTGTGTTGTAGTGTGGGATTGTGGGTAATGATGCTCCTGTGGTGCAGCAGCGGTTTGAGAAATGCCTGGGTGAGGGTCGCCATAGTGTGATGAATATTGAGCTGAACCCCTGAACCCCTGGAGTCCAAGGCAGAGACATGGTACACTGTATGTGCGTCTGAGTTATGTTTTACACATGGGTGCTGTGTCTTCATGTGATCACTTCACCTGCACCTCAATACATAGGACTGAGCTTAGTTCCCTCCTATGGCCGAACCCCAAAGCCAGACCACACACCAAGTCACACCTCTTTCCGTTTTACTTCAAAACGGCTCTCCTGCCTTTCTGTTTCTCTCTGTTGTCTTTCTAAAAGTCATCTTCTCTCCGGCACCCAAATAAAGTCCTGATTTGGTCTACCTATATCTCTTGTTTCTGTTCTGTCTCACTCAGAGAAATTACTAAACAGGTGTTCTGTGTGTTCCTGTGATGTGTGGTTGTTGGTGTGTGTTTATGTGTGTGGTTCTGTGTGTTCCTGTGATGTGTGG
>JAACJT020000007.1:15873948-15891214 GCA_009936485.2 Gymnarchus niloticus
TTTTTCCCTTAAGGGGTTACACTTTTTAGGGGTGCACAGTCTTTACAGTATGTGATTCTGTTTTTGTTTTTTTCCCCCCCCCCCCCCCCCACACACACACACACACTATTTGGGACATGTATCTCTGGGTAATAACCTAGATCATTGGTTCCACAGACCTCCTGGTGATATGCGACAGACATTATCAGATTTAAAATGTATATAAAATATTTCAGGGCAAAATAGCCATTAAAGGTTATAGTTTTAAAACTGCAGAGGAGGATTTGTACCTGCTATAACACCTTTCATCTGGGGCCAGAGAGGTGCTATATTTTGTAGGAGATCCAACAGTGTTGTATCCAAATTCCAAAAGCTATTTGGATAAATTATGCTAATAATAAAAACTCCTCCCACCCAAATAAATAACGGGATGCAGTGTAAGATTCCGCTGAAAAAAGTGGGTAAAAGACTGCCCACGTTGACTGAACAGGGATCTGTATCCTAGATAAACAGGCATAGCTGCCTGTAAATGATTGAACCCCAGGCCCTCGTGCTGGCCCCACACACAATGCTGTTTTGCTACAATGTGTGGACAGCCCTGAACTCGGTGTCTGGTTTATTGCCGAGGTCTGATAGCGAGGGTTTAATGAAATAGATACAATGCTGCCAAGGAATTTGAATCATTCCTGTGATAAAGTTATATGTTCAGCCTTGAAAAACTGAGAGATAATGTTTGGCCTCATTATAATTCTCAGTGTGTTTAAACAGACAGAGCAGAATGCAAACAAAAGCAGGTGAAATTTGAAAAGTATTATCAATATTGCAGATAGCGGGTGCCCTTTCCAATCAGAACAAGCGTATCTCGCGCTGAAAATTTATGGTTGAGTAGTTCATTCATTTCTATTAGTCTGTTGTGTGTTTCTTTTCTCTTCGTATATATTTGTGCAGAATTTATGAAAAGGCCAAACAACCTCCATTAGATGTGCCTTTAATTTGTCGCCCGGGCCTGTGAAAGGTAAGGGTACATTTAAAAAGCATTAGCACTGCTAAGCGATGCTCCTGGGCCAGCCTTCAGGGCAGGGGCAAAGCACATGAGCGTGGCAGTGCAAGGCAAGGATGTCTGGGCTAGAAAAATAACCATTTTACAACCTGTGGGTTCACAGTAATCAATGGGGAGACTCAACATATGATAAAGGAGGTGGTAGTGTAGCTTAGTGGGTAATGGCTGTCTGCCTGTGTCCTAAAGGTTGTAGGCTCAAATCTCAAGCTGGGCAGACTAGTTGGAACCTTTACTCTGACTGATTCTGACCCCAAGCTTTCCTCTTTTGTACATTGCATTGGACAACAGCATCTATTAAATAAATGTAAAAAAGGAGAGAATGACAGGTAAATTGATGTTTTTGTATAGGGGTTGGGGTGTTACGTAGTTTATCTGGAAGATAAGCTAGGAGCAGTTTGTCAGTGTGTCAAAGTAGTCATGAGCCGAAATGCTATAAATAAATTAATAATCAAGTCAGCTATTGAGTAAGGGTTAGGACAGTAATTAATTTTTTTTATTTTCCACCTGTGATCAATTACCCCATAAACATACAACACAGTGAAAGAGATGTAAAGACCAAGGTCATTAAACTATATTGAGCAGGTTTTTATAAAAAGAAAGAGAAATATAGGAAGAAAAATATACCTCAGGGACATGAGCCTCTTGTGAGTCAACGTTGTTTCGTTAGCTAGACGAAGCCGGAGAGATAAGGACTGTCTGATTTATGATGTGGGCAATTCACATTGTTCCTCACTATTACACACAGGCAAACACACATTACACTCATGTAGTGCAAGGATACTGAGCACGGTGTCCCAGATCTCTCTCTCTGTACAAGGTACATGCCCATATCTCTGAGATCTCTCTCTGTGCAATGTACAAACTGATCTCCCATCCCTCTGAGATCTCTCTCTGATCAACAAATGGGCTGGTCTCTCCATTTCATTCAGGTTTCTCTCAATTCAATGCACAGGCTGGTCTCTTCATTTTCTCAGCGTCTTTATATTAAAAGCACAGGCTGGGGTCTCCATTTCTCTTTGGCTTCTCTATATTCAATATACAGACCAGTCTCTCTGTCTCTTCTATTGGCTGCTACCCGTCTGTGGCAATAACAGGTATCCTTGTAAGCTAGGAATGTGGCCAAAGGTGCCTTTTACCTACCTTGGTGGCCCTAGGACAGCCGTAATAAATGACATCCCATACACACACACACATACACACACACAAAACCCACATAAACATGAATACACACACACATGCATACTCAAACATGTGCTCATATATCTATATACAGTTCCCCACACAGCTGAACAAACACACGCCTGTACAGATTTTGAAGACGGCACAACACAACGTACAGCAGCCAGATTAGAATCAACATGGCATGCAGAAGCTGCACTTTCTAACACAGGCTACTCCAAAGATTACCTCACATAAGTAGGTGATGGAAAATTTCCCTATAAAATGGTTCATTATAATAAAGCTATTTTTAAAGTTTATTATACGTTATACCCCTAATACCGAAGTAACTGTCATTCGTATCAGACCTTCGGTTGTGTTCGCTGTGGACTCCTGTACCCTCAAGCCTTAAATTGCCTTCTGATTGGCTATGCTCTCAAGGTTGGAGGTCATCCCTAAGCGGCTGAAATCATGTGTACCTATACTGGTCTTCTTTTCTAGATTTCACATCATCCCGATGGCACAACACAAGTGCTTATTTAGATTAAAGAGGTAGTAAGTGTGCATATTAAAAATCTCTCCAAGAAGTATTAGTTCTCTTTTTAATTTTAGCAAGACGAGGAGCCTGGAATTTAAATGAAAGAATCGGTTTCCATCCAGCTAATAGTAATCCATAATCCAGCCAACGTATCTTAACCACAATGTGGTTGGTCTGATTAACTTTAATTCTTTCGTCCTCAATTTATTGAAATGTTGGAATGAGCACATTTGGTGTGGAACCAAAGACCACTTGGCTTTCAACAGAGAGAGAGAGAGAGAGAGAAAATGAGAAATAGAGGGGGAAGATGGAGAAAAAGAAGAAGAAAAAAACAACTGGGTGTATTTCATTGAATGTTTTTAGATGGTGGGAGCAGGCAGCCTTTATATAGGATGTTTGTTAAGGATTATGGGAGGTTTTCAGACTGAGCTGGTTTTTAAAAAGTGATGGGGTAATATAAAAATAATTAAGTGAGAGATGGGATGCTGGTTTTGAAATGAATTTCCCTGACAATCCCAGATGTTGACGGCGAATCCAATCAGACAATATCCAGTGGGCTCCGTCTCTACTGTGTGGGAATGACCCCTTTTGTCAATGGGTAAGACATGGAGACTGCAGGTCGCAATATCCATACAAATGAAGGAGACAATTTACTCTAGTTAAAGCTATTATCAGACAAGTGTGTTCAGGGACACGCTATAGCTGGCACACTTTGGGGCTTTGATATGAGTCATTGTAAATGATGCCACGAAAGGTCAATTACAGAGTTCAAAATGGCCGCCGATGGAAAAAAGGCGTTTTATTTTTTTTCCCCTCGCTGTGCAGGAGCGCCGCAGAATAGAACCAGATAGCTCTGGTATCATTTTAATACAGACGGTCGGTAACAGGCTGCTGCTGTGCCCGTTCCTCGGGAGAACGTGGCTGTGCGGCTGCCAGAGCCGGCACGATCTCCCGGATATGTCGGGACGGCTGGCCCTTTACTACGTCTAACCCGCCGCTTCCCGGTTTCGGAAGTCTGCCCATCCATCCTGCTTCTTGTGCTCGGCGGAAGCAGCAGCAGCAGACGGTAGGACGGTCCCGGTGTTTTTGGGAGTATTGGTTAAGGAGCTCAAAAGTGACAAAATAGGCACAGAATTTAATCCTAGACAGGTATCTGCTGTTATACCCCGAGGCACTTCACCGCTGACCACTTCAGGAACTGGGATGGCAATATGCACAGATGTAATGGCAGCTGCAGTTAGAGTCATTTTGTATAAAGGCACCTCTATATATAAACTTACAGTTAATAAAAAATAATAATGCAATGAACTCAGGGTAAATATTTAGTGACTTTGCCTTTGGGCCTTAACCTGCCTGTGTGAAAAGGCCCATTGGGAGCCCGACTTTCAGCGGCTGTCGCTAACATTAGTCTCACACCAGCACCAGTCCGATGGCTCGAATACACCGAGGAGGTAGGAACGTGTCACTATCAAAACGAAGGTGTTCTGTGGAAACAAAATTCAGTTCATAGTACGGTGGTAAAATATTATTGTTAGAAAAAAGAATAACAAAAAACACCCACATCTGGTTAGGGTTAGACCAAGCAAATGCATGGATTTGCAAAACTGGGAATTAGGTATTTGAGAGCAGACTGTCTGCCAAAGGGGTGCACCCCCTCGTGTGAAAATGGTTTCTCCCATAATTAATGTGGCGCACCTGTGATGCTTGATAAAGACTGCTGCACTGTGCACAGGTGTGGAACATTAATTCTGGGGGTGGGTGGGGATCCTTAAAACATACCAACACCCCCTGCCTGGCATACACACACCCAAGGAAAAAGAATTAAAAAAATATCATTGCTGTTTGTTCAGTGTGATCTGCGTGCAAAACTATGCAAATTATTCTGCTGCATAGCAATCAATCCTGTGCAGAGCTGCAGTTTGAGGGGATGGAAAAACGCTGGCTTTAAAATGCAGGGCAACGGAAAATGGGACAGGAAGGGCGGCTCGCTTTCCTCCAGAATGTGCAGATCTGAACCCGGAACAACCCCGGGCTGTAACAAGTGTGGACCGGGATGCCCCAAAGGTTTAGGCCAGCTCCGGACCACGAAGTGGAACTGCTGCATCTACCCACAGGGGGTGGAAAGGTATGGCAAACTCCAGTGGCACTGCTGGGTGGCAGACGGCGTAATGACACCATTTTGAGAGGCTTACTGTGACCTGGCTGGAGGACTTCCTCAAAGATTCCCTCTTACCGGACCAGACTCAAAGGCACCCGAGTGGTCGCACATCAGAGACACACTGGCTTGTATGTTCGGCTACATACATGTGCTCAGACGCCGCCATTGCATGCCCGTAACCCTCAGCTGTGCCAGTTTAGCGATCTCACTCTCCAGTGACACACGACAAATGACAACCTGCATTATGACTTCTTAAGCCCTCTTTGTGAACATCTGCAGTATTAGAAATGCTAATATAATACTATACTGATTAATAATTAAACAATTACGGTCATGAATCAATAACTTCAGCACATATTTTTCATTAGTTAATTGCAGTGAATAAACAAGGACGCCAAATTACCAAGTCTAATTTGAGAGGGAAAATTATTCATTCTTTATCTGTAAAATGTGAACGAAAAAAAGCATTACTAATGCTGTTCAAAAAAAAAAAGGTCTTCCTTTTATCATTTAAGGCATTTGGTTACAATCTCTTCTCCACATAGGAGAAAAATATGGCTGTCAGCTTAAAGTGCAGTAGCAGGCTGTTTGCCATACAAGTTCAGTGTGGGATCTGCTCACTGTCTTACAGAAGTGTCTTTTTAATGATACTGTCTCATCGTTCATTAGCTTAACAGACGCAGAGAAGCAACTCTTGCTCCCATTTGAACCAGGGACCATCCGGAATATTCCCCCTGGCTTCTTGTATCTGTGCTTCAAAGAGTGTGGGCTCACTCTTGGGCACTCCAGAAATTTCTATAGGTACAGCAACTAAGGATGAGGATAAAAACATAAACAAATCCCTGATAAGAAATATGACATGGATATCAGCATGCAAATAGCTGCAAACCTGCACGCGGCTGCAGGCAGATTAACGGTAAATTATAAAACAGCGGCGTTGTTTATGGCCGCGGTTTTCCGCCTCTGCTCTGCGTTCTCTGAGAAGGGCTCTTTCCCCAGCCGCGTTCCCCTGTCTGCCGTGACATCCCCCCGCCCGAAAACAACCACGGACGTGCCATAAAACATTACAAAACTGGCGAGCCCGTGATGTGCGCATGGAATCAATTTGAGGCGGCCGCGTCCCCGATTGACAGATGTGGCCGTATCGGAAAAGATGACGTGGTGGCAGGAAGGCGGAACTCCGCCGCTTCGGAAAGCACGGCCTGCGATATTCGACTGAACAGCAATTAAATCCTTAATTTTAATATTAATTATGTTTAGCTCAACAACAGGGTAATAATTTAGCAATCTCTGTGGCCTGGAGTGTTGTATTAAATGCAAAGTGAAGCTAAAGGCTACAACAGTCAATATCGGGTTCTAAAGTCAAAGCCCCATTGTATACCTCATTACAGCAATTGTGTATGTTAATTCTAGTGGGTTTATTAGTTCAAATGTGAAAAAAGAAAAAAAAAATACGTTTTTATTATTCATTACTCGGATGGCTGTACCTGGGAACATACAGCCTCTTATCTATTGCAGAGTGAGTTTGAGTGGCTATTGTCTAATATATAATTATATTTTTATTATAACAAAGCATCAGGCCTTCGGCTCCTGCGAAGTAATTTCCAATAACGAGTGTTACACGGGAAAGTGTTGACGTGCAAAATTATAAAAATATACTAACAGCATTTGGTGCTAATAAGCTATAATCACTTACCTAATTTAATCTGGTTGCCATGGAAAACAAATGCCATTCGAGGCTTGAGTCAGGGTACAGGCAAATAAAATAGATGTGCCCGTATTACAAAAATAAAAAATGATGCACAACTTGGCAGACCCCCATCCCCCGGTGACTTTTAAATAGCTTCTTCCTGTGCCCGGTGTGTTGGAGCCAGGTGGAGTTATTCGTACCCGGTACTCCTCAGCCCGCTTGGCAGCAGCTGTCTGTGTCAGAAGCACAGTGGAGTCCCACAGAAAGCGGCGATTCTTGGTGGAAATCGGTCTAATTGCATGGAATGATTGATGCCGGTGGAAGTCGCGAAAAGACGCAACGCACTTCCTGCTTAGTGCACACGCCATCCTCGTGATGACCTAATTCCCCGAAGGCGGGCCGGCGTGTCGACTGGTGGATGGGGGCGTGGATACGTGCGGCCCGTTTTTGGTGTTGACAGCCGTCGGACTAATGTTACCTTGTTTGTTTTTCGGTGGGTGAGAGGTAGAGAGGAAAATATTGCCACGTGTTCTATCAGTCTAGTTCATGTCAAATTTTTGGGTATTGGACGACTGTAGCTGTGGTGCCACATTACATACAACATGTATGTATGATTTGTTTAATAGCAGCTCTAAACCCATATCTAAGGGGTCTGTCCTAGGGATCCTGTGTAAGGAACCCTGTCCTAGGGAGCCTGTCTTGTGGGCCCTGTCTCAGTGGGCCTGTCACAGGTTGCCTCTTATAGGGGGGCTGTCTTGGGGGTCCTGTCCTGGGGGACCTGTCTCAGTGGGCCTGTGCTGGGTTGCCTCTTCTAGGGGGCCTGTCCTGGAGGGCCTGCCAGTAACAAAATCTCCCTCCTTTTTAAATCTCATTGCTCACATGTGTGTTAGCTTCTCACAGGTCTGTTCCAGCTTCAGTCACTAGCTACTAGGCTCCGGCCCAGTCGCGCAACTTCTGTATAATTACATACTTTAAGCCAGTGCCAGGCCCGGCCAGCATTCAGATGTGCTGCCGTGGACTTCATTAAGACAAGTTCCCCACCTTTATTTGAAAACAATACCTCTGACGTAAGTCCCCCTCTTGGACCAATAATTGTGGTTGCTCTCCCTTGTCATCCACATGACTGTGCATCAATATACGCTGTCCAATCTGTATTCAGCTTGAAGGTTACGGTGCGCATAGGCATTATCACATTTTCATAATTATTTGCTGGAATTGCATTCAGGCCTTATATACAGTGATGTAATTGACAGCTATTTAAAATGGTGGGCCTCACGGTTTCAAATTGTGTTGAACCACTTTTCACCTTTGCCTATCAAAATTCACACTTATTCATAAACGGTTGATCAATCATAGGTGTTTTAATATACAGACCCTTGATGTTTTCTAGGGCTCCTTTAATGCAGTCAATGATTATGAGGCTACCCACCACCGCCACCACTACCAACAAGGATATCATCCAGCAAAATGGACCTCCAGACATTCTAGTGAGCACGCCAAGGCTGCAGTCAGAGTGCGTCATATGTCACCCACACACTTACACACTTAATATTTAGCATGTCATAAAAATAGCATCAGGCTTAGTGATCATACTAGATATGTTGGGAAAAAAAAACGTGATTGTGTTTACTTTCATATTAATGCATCATTTTTTAAACTATTTGCGTATATATGTATTTATTATTTGCCTGCAGTTCAGGAATGCAAAGCTAACATCTTCTTCAATTAAACTTATTAACAGAACTAAGATAAAGGAAATCTATTCATTTTCTTTTTGATTAAAATTATAGCCACACTCCTGGAGCTTTGGGGTTTATATATTAAATAATTCATAATTTCATAATTATATAGAAAGTATAGATTTTTAAATAGGGTACCAGGCAAAATGGTGACTTTAATTAGATCAGTGTGTAAAATATCTCTGGGGTATGATACTACAGCGTTTAATATGTCGCAATGGATGTAAAAATACATTTGAAATGGATAATGTATTACAAACTGTGTGAATTTGTCAATTTATAATGGTTTTGGAACCATCTCTTCGAGTTGGTGAAAGGTTACCTGGGATGAAATTGAGAAAACATGTTTAATATCTATAGTAATATCTATATAAGGCATGTGGCATTTCTCTAATAACACTGGAATCCAATGCGGTTTGATGAAAGCTTTTAAACAGTCTGCATGCAGATCACAATAAAGTATCAATAAGGTGCCATTTTTGTTTTCCTAAATGTTCTAAAGGATTTGCTCTCCTTTCCAGATGTACAGCTTTTCCTACTTATTTCTTTTGTAGCAGCTACATTCTGCAAACCTTGCATATCTTTCTTTTAAAGGCTTAACAAGGTTCATTAATAATGCAAACTGTGCTGTTCATAACGGCACTTTACAGTATTTACATGCGAACACGTCCCCCATCTGTAAGTCTGGATGCGTAATCGGTGTAATTCAGGTTAAACGCTTTTCTGTCTCTGAGGTTTTCTACATCGCTGTACGGAACCCTAAACCTATTCAAAAGAGCCCCATACACACCATCCAAGGGTGATATTATGATAAGTACATATCCATTTTTTTTCAATACCCCTTGGTCCTCGTTGGAAAAAGATATGTTACATTTTTTCACAATTGTAATAAAACTCAGGTGGAAGATGTTAATAGTACTTTAAATATGTAGGGTGAAGGTGCATCACAGCGCTGACTCACACCGGGAGGGTGGGGCTTGGCATACCATTTCGAGTAACGTTACCTTCAGCTTCCTTTAGGGTGGAGAATGCCCACCGGATGCATGCTTTGTAGAAGTAGGATGGTCAGGACTGACTCAGGGGTGGCAGGAGGTAAAGTCTGAGGTAGGACCCAAAACCTCGAATCATGCAGAGAGGACATGACAGCTTGAGGGGGAGTGACACGGGAAGCATCCTGAAAGTAAACTTGCATAAAAAAAATGACGACTCAATGAGACGAGGGTCTGGTCCAAACAAATGGGACGTGGACACTGGGAGAGGGATGAGTTAAGAGCGGAGATGACATGAAGCCATCTGAAGAGCAGTCGAAGCAGAAAAAGCCTCTCCTATCAGGACAATTAAAATTGCTCTAAAACACGTGGCTTTGCCAGGCAAACAATGCCTGCAGTCTCCCTTTTTTAAATTACAGCAACTAATTTGAAATGAAACACAAACAGTTGCGTGTTTGTTTCGAACCTCAATTATAATTCGCAGCGTATGCCCCACTGCTATATATAGGGTATGCAAATGTTAGCTGTAGTCAAATACATCAATGGGACTTGACAGCTGAATTATAACCATAGAGAAATGCAACAGTCTTTTGTTTTAAGCTAAGAATGGAGCATTTTTAAAACTCACAATGGCTTTAATCAAATTCTCAAGGTTGTTCAGTTTAGCATTGTATTAGTTTAATAGTTTCTGGTCTGCCGTTGACGCTAATGACACTTCCCTATGTAAATATGATGGGCCCATGAAAAGCCATCAGAACATTTTAAGGTCCAATGAATGCCGCTGCATTGATATTTCTCATAAACAAATCTCTCTTTATTCGGCAATCTCTGCTGCGCTTGCTAAATAATGAACCCGGGTGGGTCCATTAATGGAAAGTTTAAGGTGGCGACGCATTCTCACAAATGGCATCGGGGAACCACGGAAAAGGCAGAAACAGGGGGCAGAAAACATGGCCGCCTCTGGCTGCCTTTGACGCCGAATTACTCGCCCTCCATTTGCCATCACAAGTATAGATTTAAGGGGCCTTTGGCAATGATTCATCACCTTGTATTGAGAGATAATAAAATAGCACATTTTCCAGGTCTCAAATAGTGATGAAACCATTTAGGGTAATATACCAGAATACATTAGAGTCTCTGTCAATTTATTTTCATAATATGTTGCTATCTAAAAAATGTACGTGGAAAGATCTTTGTTCATATATTTAGTATTGATACACTGCCCCTTCGACTGACATAAACTACTCTAACCCCTGTGCCTCTTGTCTCTTAGAGTTAGATTAATTCTTCAAATGATAGGTCTCACCGCTGTGCATCTACTGTATTTAAGGCAGAGCGACCGATCAATTAGACCTGTGCAGATTTTTAGTCATGATATTCTGGTTTTGCCTGTAAAAATATGTGTGACCGGACAACACTGAAGAGGTTTGGAGAGATTTCCTAATTTGACGTTCAGTTCGGAGGCAGTGTGAGAGCGAGTGATGGAGAGAGAGAGGGAAAAAAAATCATTTAACAGGTCACTGACAAGCTTCAGTCTATATCAGAAACAAAAGACAATTGTTTATCAGGACAATGACAGTCAATTCACAGTGTGCCTCACCTATGCAAAACAACAATTATGAATTATGGTTTTTAAATGGCTTGGCGTAGGCAGTAGTGTAATTTATACAATTGCTTTAAAAAAGCCTCATTCTGCTCCACAACAAAACATACCAGAGTCTCAAACGAATATTAGCAGAAAGGTGTCAGGTCTTCCACCGAATTCTGACCTGAGCTCAAGACTCAAGGCATATAAGGGCCGAGGCACGAGGTGACTGACATATAAACAGCGCTTAACAAAGTCATCTTCAGACTGAAAAACTAAAATCAACACCTGAGGACATATGGAAGAGTAACCAAAAAAAAAGAGCAAACAATTACCCTTGGTTCTAAAGACAGATAAACAAGGACTAGCAGCAGATTTGGGAGATCATTTACAACTTTTTATTTAGCAGATGCAGTTGTCCACAGCGAAGTCCAACAGAGAAAAGCTTGGGGTCAGAGAGCAGGGTCAGCCAGTAAAGGGCCTTACTAGAGATTTGATTCCATGACCTTCAAACACTGATCCCTAACTCTCTGTTCTACACACCAACATGAGATCAGGGTCTCCTGACCTTTGACTCAAGTTCCCTCCCTTGTCGCAAACATATAGCAATGATGCATATCATCACTATCAGCTGGGGTGCTTCATTTGAGAGATAACATTAAGGATTAAATGATAGCAAAAGTAAAAAACAGGAACTATTTTCAACCTCCAACAGCAATAATTTCCTTCAAGATTTAAACTCTGGAAAAAAAATAATAATGAAAACACCAAGAAAACGAATTGCCCATTTTAACTTAAAAAAGGAAAGGTTTCCAAATTATAATCCATTCTGAGCCATTTATCAGGAAGTGGGACAATGTACACAAAGTGGCAGACGTGCTTTGGTCTGTTTCCATTGCCGGCTGTGTACTGGGGTGTCACACTCTGCTCCGGAGATCTGATTTGCAACGGCCGAGGCGGCGGGGCGCGGACAAAAACGGCGCCGCTTTAATTTCTAAAGTGGAGTATGAAAACAGAAGAGTGAAGCCTCGATTGACTCTGGTTTGGAAGCAGAACACCCAGTCCCTTCCACCTTGTGCTTCCCCTATGCCTTGGAGAGGCGGTTTTCCGACGGGTGGTTAGAGAGACAGGAGGGCCAGATCACAAACCATTTCATGGGGAAGGTTTCCCTGAGGGCCAGCCCAACCCAGCAGAGATGCCTGATAGAAACCTGGGCAAATAAACAGCGGCTCCACAGTTTTATGCTTGGAAAAAAACAATTAGCTTTGGCACTATAAACCAGCGAGAGCATTTATCAGGCATAGATTTTACCATGCTGTAAGCAAAACACGGGGGGTGTAACATAATGGTTAAATGTGTAGTCTTGTAAATAAGAGGCTACACTTTCCAGCTAGTGCATGTGACACTCTCTTCTCTTACCAGAGCACTGTGGCTCTGTGGTGAAGGTCTACCCACCTTAGGGATATTGTTCCCCTGAGCTTGAATTGGTGTCACAAGATGGTGACATGGCTCACTTGTTCCATTGACATGATGAGAGACGTCCGTGAGCCACCCAATGCCTGCCCATGGTTTTTAATGCCAAGGATTTGAACTGACATTTAAGAAACTTATAAAAACTTTGCTGGATGCCATGTTTTGTGGGTTTCTAGCTAAAACTTCTGTTGTTGTGGAAGTGGATCTTTGCTTCTTTGCTGTGGTCTTGTGCTCGTGTGATTGTCTTTAAAGTCCCTTCGGGGCGATCTTGGGTCTGACTTTCTTCATGTCGGTGCCCATGTCGAAGAGCCATTTGTCCAAGACTTTGGACAGTGCAAACTCCTTATCTGACAGGCCAGCCTGGTAAGCTTGGATTAGCATCTGTATCTTGGAAGTGGACTTCTGTATAGGACAATGGCTAGAGAGGGGACAGGAGAAGAGATATGGGGATGGTAGGATAGAGGGACAGATCCATGTATAAACTCTTTAATTAGGGCTTTTAGCCATCTTTAACTCTTTTCCTGGTGTTTTTTTCTGCCTTTCTATTTCACCCAAAAGACAAAGTACAGGATTGGGAGAGGCCTCCTGTAAAAAATGTTTCCGGTAGCGAGCATGCGGTGTGAGTAGGACATCAAACCCCGCGACATCCTACTGGCGACAAGGGCTAAATGACTGCGCTTTTGAAGTATTTCTTTGAAATAAGTTAGGCAATCCCTTGGCCCGTGGATCATATTCTATTTACATTCCCAGTGCCAACGACAGAGGCAACGGCGGCCAAATTTACAAAAGAAGATCCACATTGGAAAATCCGGCTAATCCCTGATTGAAAGTTCATGCATTGGCTTCCATGTATGAGCTCTGGCAGATTCTCCCCTGGAAAACCAGGATCTTTTGGTGAAATGTGCCTCCCTTCAAGGCAAACAAACTCCATGTCAATGGACAATTGCACGCCCATTTCCGAAGGCTCCTTTTCATGCAAAATCTAGTTTTGTCTTTTCCATCAAAGGAAAAGAAAGAGGGGTTAAGGCTAATTTCTTTTCAAAGAAGCAGGGGAGCATGATGCGGCATTGTTGATGGGGCTTAAGGAGATCACCCTAATGGTGGGAAATGTGTTTTTGCCCCACCACAAGCTTGTACCTGTAATCCTGTCCACTGTTAGGTCACACTCCTACTCCACTCATTCTGCTCCAGAAGGTTCCAGCAGCCATAGCTGAAGGCATTTGATTGGGTGTCAGGGTAAGTCCAAATGGAAATAAAAGTCACCCTCACAAACTTCATAGGAAACTTTGGAATGTAGTGAGCAAATAATTCAGGCAACGGGATGTAGGATCAAATTCCCAGATCCTCATACATACCACAAAAGCCCTTAATTTCCTCGAGACAGTCGTCAAGGTCTCTCCATTTTGACAGGCACACAGCCAGGGTCATGGAAGTCAAAAGAGTTCCTATGAATGCAGTTATACACCTGAGCTGGTCACATAGAGCAGGACAGAGTGAAAGAGTGGGCGAAGCTTTGACACCAGCCTCCTCTACGGGGACCTGAAGTATGGGGGCGTCAGCTCATGCAGATGAACAGGAGCCGTTGTGAGGTGCTTATACTGATAGATGCTTGTTGCCTGCCAGGCTCCGAATGCGTCGGCCGTGCATCTCCAACCGCGGTGTCTAATGATAGTCGCCTCCTGTCTCTGATTCACAATTATTCTGTGGGTGAAGGCTTCTCCAAATATGTGTCATTTTGGCCGCCAATCCCAAATCTCAATAACCTCTCTTAAATGTTGCAGAGGGCCCGTCTTCCAGATAAAAAGTAAAGTTGGGAGAGTGCTTGCGTGGGTCAAGCTGGTTTTCCAGCAGGGAATCATTATCAAAAAGCGAGCGAGCCAGTCAGCACCTTTGCAAAGTCAGATTCTGAAATTTCACCATCCTTTTCTAGGTTCCATGTGGATGACCTGGCAATAAGGCAGTGCAAGCGCCTTCTCCAAATTCCAGAACATTCCACAGTGCAAAGCACTTTGCAGCACTGTATTGTATTTAAAGCGATACACTGTACAAACGACATTGTCAGTGGAGGTTCTCATTTTTATCGGACAATAAACTTGACCTCCGCAGAGGGAACATCTGATATTGATGTTTTGAGCTTTTATTCTCTCCACAGGCCACAGATTTATAGCAAAGCAGAGAACAATTAGTCTTTCCTCTGTCCTCATAGGAGTGGGGTGGAGAAAATTATAAAAATTACTTCAAGGTCTGCAGAAGATCAGCTGGTGTGTGCCGTGTCAAATTGCTTCGGCTCACAAATAAATCTGTCTTAAAGGAAAGATTTTTTAGACAATATGATGTGAGTGAGATATTCCCAAACTTCGTGTGTGTTTTGAATGGTAACTTACTTATGTTAAAAAAAAACCTCAGAAATTAAAAATGATATCTTTCTTAAATGACCAAATGGGACATTGAGAAATTCACCTTTGATAACATTTTTTTTGTGCAGAGAACTTCGTTAACCTTTTTTATAGATAAAAGGTGATTATTGGTGATGTTTACAGGTGGACCATTGTTCCTCAGAATGTTATATGGGATAATGTTTCACCTTCACCTTCCCTGTGAGCTCACAATTACTTTTGATATTCTAATTACAGAAGGCGATTATAACATTTACAAAAAAAGATTATTTCATTTAATGCACCTTATCAAAGTGTGGTTTTATTGCATAATAATTAAGCTTCAAGGAGCTTTTTTTTTGCATATATTTATAGTGGTGGAAGTAATTCAGGCCACCTGATCAGGGCTGGTGAGCTATGTGCTATTTTTCAACTTTGTCGCAGGAATTGGTAGAGTCTCCAGTTGACATCAGCGGGGAATCGGATGTGAGGTGTGATAGCACAGACCGTGATCCTGCCTGAGCCGAGGAGGGCTGGACAGGGCAAGGCCCAAAATGGTCGACGTTCTCCCGATCTCTGTTGACCCCCAAGACCGCATTCGTCTGTTCATGTGTCAGGAGAGCAAGGAAAACATAACAGTCGGATAAACGTGTACACGTGTTTGTGTATGTGCGTCCGTCTGCCGGCCATGTGAGGTCCTGGAGATGGTAGACCCTGTGAGGTATTTTGCAGGTGCTTCAGCATGGACCCCTTCTGCAAACGCATATCTTGGACCAGAACCGAGCAGAGCCAGATGGATCCATGCATGTTCGTGCCCCCTCCTGCCTCCACCCCCAACCCCACATTCTCAAAAACTGCTAAAACCTGGGCTTGTTTCCCCCCCACAGATAGAAAAGCGTCTTGGCTGAAGGAGAACCACAGCTGAATTTTATGGTGCCGCTTCTTTTGCCAAGCTGATTTTAGCAATTCAAAGGACGACGTGTGCGGAGATGGGAGACGCAGTTTCAGCTGCGCCGTTGACGTGCTTTTGATGCGAGTTTGAATTGGCAGATTCCTACCCCTCTAATATTTCTCCACTCTGTGGGGAATCTCGATATAATCCAAAACCACACAGATATGATAATATGGGGCTCCGAGTGATGTTACAGCACATCTCTCCCAACATAACGAGCCTGAATTGGTTGTCATTACTGTCAGCGAATCCTCTAATTAATTTTGTGTGATGTATAGAAACCCAGACACGTATGTGCAAGCTGTGCTCTGAATGACTTTCATATACATTTAGGCCATATATGTATACATGCATGTTCCTGGAGGATGTGTTCAGTATGTAAGTCGTCAGAACATTTCCAATTATGGGCAGTCGTATCTGTTGTATGTTGACTGTTCCATAGTAATACTGTCAATGTCACGCCTTCTAATCAAATGAAAATTCTGCGTCTCAGTTTTTAGTTTCAGCTAAAAGCATTACATTTTCTGCACATAAATAACAAATATGCAAATGATACGAATTTATGATTAAACATCAGTGGTGAACAACACTTTTACATGTCTCACTTTGTGCACAGAATAGCCATTATTAACATGAATGACCTTATAAAGGAAGTTAAATCTCAGGATACTATAGTGAAATTTGATCCATGATTTGTACAGGCCGATTTTAAGTTTCCAGTTTCAAAAATAATGTTATTGAATAGCAATAGCTTGGTACAAAACAAAAATGACATCTACTGTTTATTTCAAAGGTGCCATAATTAAAAGATGTACATCTAAAAAAGTTGGGTCCTGCTTTGGTTGACCACTTGCAGTTTCTTGGGATAAGCATGGCTTTCATACTAAACTGGCAGTTAACAGTGGGTGAGTCTCTTCATTTGTGGCAGTGGGTATTTATATTTGATAAATTCCCCATTTTGGGGATTATCCTTTCACCACATTAAAAAGCAGAGTGAGCTTCCAGATATCTTATTTCTAGCCCTCTGTGTCTGAAGTCTCATGCTTAAAAGATGCCCTGTTAGTGGAAACAACATGCAGCGTTTTCCACAGCAAAATATATGCTATTATACATGGCAAAATATAAATGACATTCTAACACTGAAAAAAGTTATGATATAAATCATTGAAACAATATAACTGGCAAACAAAGAATAATATCAGCAGTGAAATTATTTTAAATAGAAATATAAAATTATGTAAATAAAGTTGTGATCATATTTTAGAAATAGCAGGGCAAAATATAATTTGAATATAAATGAGATTTATAAAAGTACAACAAAAAATGTTTTCAGTGTGAGACTTACCTGGTTATTACAGCCACTTTCATTTGCTGTCACAGATAGGATTAAATGAGGCAGCCTATCAGGACACTGCCTTCTCAGACTGTCACAGCTGGGAATAAATGAAGCAGCCTATCAGGACACTGCCTTCTCAGACTGTCACAGCTGGGACTAAATGAAGCAGCCTATCAGGACACTGCCTTCTCAGACTGTCACAGCTGGGACTAAATGAAGCAGCCTATCAGGACA
>JAACJT020000007.1:15891314-15911587 GCA_009936485.2 Gymnarchus niloticus
CTGCCTTCTCAGACTGTCACAGCTGGGTATATATGAGGAAGACTATCAGGATGCTGCCTGTCCTGACTATCACAAACAAGACTTATTGAGGCAGCCTATAAGGACTCTGTGTTCCCCACTATCACATGCTGGACTAATGAGGCAGCCTATCAGGCTTGTGCTTTAATGGCATGTGTGTTCAGAGCACTGACAATGTAGCACGTCGAAAGAGGAGATGAATATTGATATGTGCGAATGTTTGGTCCCGTCTGCTGCTACATCAGTCACACAAATGCCGCTCATGTCGGGGCAAGCTCAATTCCAGCTGGCCTTGCCACAGGTCTCGTCACGTTACTTGGCCTGATGCCTTGTTCTCTTATAGGGACCTGGTCACGCAGCTGACGTCACACCATGCCCAGCTGGTGGCCACCTGCGATGAATTATGGTTAAAAAGTCCTGGTAACGTTTTCTTAATTTACCTGTTCTGTCTTGCATTCTTGCATGCAAATAGTGGAAGAGATATAAACATTAATTGTCAGATGTATCCTATAAGTTTTGTGAAGGTGAAGGAAATTGTCCTCTTGGCTTTCTGAGTACAATATGCAATGCTGTGTCTTTTCAAGGCCCTAGTAGAGAATGTCTGAATTAAAATGATCTTATTTTTAGACATGTATTACATTAAGACTTCCAAGTCAAGACAGGAATCCATATGACCAGATGGTAGAAGGCAGTTTACACTTACACTATCATTTTTGTACTCTGTGACAGAAAAATGAGCTGCCATAAACCTCTCTTATTTATTGCCCAAATCATATGCATATCTTTTATTTCTTTGTTATTTAAAGCTTTTTACAGTATTCCTCTGAGTGAGAAATGTTTTTTTCTCTAACAAATAACATGGCTGAACTCTGGCACAGAACAGAAGAGTCCCCATCTGGCTGCCAGTGGAGGTTCTGTCGACACTCAGGGATGACGGCCGGGTCGGCATGGCGATGCTGCAGAAGCACGAGACTTAAACAAGAGCCTAGCACAAACCCCCAGGCCAGTGCGCTGCCCTGATGGGTGCCTCAAGCTAGCATCTCGGAACCGTGGTGTAAAACACAGATGTCAGTCGGGTGTGTTGCCCGACGGCACCGCCATAATTCCCCCTCCTTGACATGGGAGGGAGAGCAGAAGAGAGAGAGAGGAATCAGACGGGCGGCCCGCCCGTGTTGTTGTTTAATTGTTTATAAAATGAAACTAATGAGATCTGGAGTACACCAATACCTGATATTAGTCTGGGATCTGATGAGCCAGTCAAATTGCCCCGGTTAACAAATGTAAAGGCATCAGTTTTATTGATACAGGTTTGTGTGTGTGTGTGTATGAAATTAATCAGAGCGTGGGAGATGATGAACAGTTTCTGTAGAATTCTGTCAAAGGTTAAGAGCTAGTTATTTTTAAGAATGACATGAATCTTGCAGAGACAGTGATTGCCTAAATGACCACTGTAATTACCAATTACTTCTTGAAGCAGAGAATATATTCACGGCATGTAGCCCACTAAATACAGACAGACATTAGCCCATTTATGTACTAATGCACATAATTTAGATCTTGAAAAGGGCAGATGGGAACACAATGGAAGATATAATAGATACCATCTAATATCGTTCCAAAAGAATATTGGATTCATTGAAGATGAATATTACTTTGCGTCAGATTGTTTTTCTATGAAACAGTCAAAATATATTTCATCTCTCTCTTTCCGGTCTTTCTTTTCGGAGCGGCTGTTTCAGGAGCCACTGGTGAAAACAGATATTTGGAGATTCAAGGTGGGTGTTGGTGGCCAGGGGCTTTGGACTTATAGCCCCTGCTCACAGCGGAGGAAAAAACATAGACGTGTGAAGCAGAATGAAAATAAAAAAGTTGGAATTTCACATGCCCTTTCTTGACAGGAAGCCCTCCAAGATTAAGGTCACCGAAACGGTTAGGAGTCTCGTTGGAGCTGTGATGAGCCATGTAGACAGCGAGTCAGAGCGTTGAGAAAACGCTGCCACACGGATTCAGAGTCTCTCTTCGGCCCCCCGTCGGTTCTCCACATGACAAACTCTGCAAAGAAGAAAGGGGAGAAATAAAGAGGAGGAAGTGAAGAGGGAAAAGTTGATGACAGGCCCAACTAGTGAGAGGGCAATTTGTAAATTAGACATAAACTGCACAATGCTGCAACTCCACAGAGGCATCCTATAAATAAATAACAATGACAAAAAGAGAGACGGCAAACCAAAGGGATGCGGTGAGGGAAGCGAGTCGAAGTTCAGGATAATGAGCAGCTCCCCACCCGCCCCACACAAAGACGGCTTCTCTCTCCGTCTCCCCAGAAGCACCAGTGTCAGCTGGATTAGGAAAATAAGGAGGTGAATTCCTGCTCTGTGTCATCTCCCGTGACCTCAACTCGATAAGCACATCGACCGCGAGCCACATGGTGTGGAAGACCCTGACGCTTACAAAAATGCACCATAACTGTGCATTTGTACTGTGCCAGCTTTGGGCCTGCACTCACACGTGTGTCATGTGACTACCTTTGGAGTGGTATTCTACGTGTGTTTTGTGACCCAAAAATAATGTATGGGAAGTCAAATGCTCTGGTTTCATGTTACAAGACTAGTAATTGAAGATTTCCATCAGTTCCTCTTCCTAAACCCCTCTTCCCCAGCCCAGTTACGAACCGTTTTGGGACTTAAATCAAACAGGATAGAAAGTGGAAAAGCAAAACAAAGTTGTGTGTACTTAAAGTATACTTTCTTTCAGAGTTCCCTGTCATCTTCTGCCAAAGAGATGAGCACCGCTCAGTTTAAGAAGAGTAGCAGTGGGTGGTATTTGGCTCAGTAGGTTAGGGCTCTGTGTCCACATTCAGAAAATCATTGGTTCACATCCCTTTGCTAGCAGAGCAATCATATCATCATTGGGTCATTGAGCAAGGCCCTTAACTCTGACTGCTCCAGGGATGCTAGCTGACCCTACTCCCTGATAACAGTCTTTTCTTACTTGCACATCATTTTGGACAAAAACTCTTGCCTATTAAGTAAATTTAAGCATGACTATGGTTGTGTCTCCTAAATGACATCTTTTTTTAAACACTGCAGCAGCTTCCTGCTGCTGTGTCACTCGGCACTTTTTCGCCTTGACTTCGATGATGTTCCAATCAGGTCCATGTGTGGTGGAGTATCTCTTCCTTCTTTTCTGTGTCTAAATGAGCTCTTTTACATGAGTGCGGCCCCTGGCACCTAAATGGAGCAGCACGCCACTGTCAGATGATAAACTCGCGGCAAAAACCCAACCGCGGCGGCACGAGTTTCCAAAAGACGCCCAAGAAGTCCAGGTTGTTGCCGAAATGTGACGGTCATTGGGGCGCCTCCATGGAGATGTGGCCAAAGCGTTTGCCTGGAACATCAAGCATCCGGAAGATCCAACGCGGCATCCAGTCTCGCCAAGTGCTTAGCAGGGAGTCTGCAGCATGTTCGAAGCTGACATTCTGTGATTTGGGAACAGTCCGACACATTCAGCTGACAGTCCCCTCGATATCCCTCCCTGCTCAATATCGTTATCGCCATTGATCATCTTTAATTGTTTTCCATCTGTAATTAACAGGTCGATGTGTGTGTGTGTCTGTGTGTCTGTGTGTGTTTATGTGGTCCTTTTTTCCTTGCTCACTGTGCTACACTTCCAAAATAACCCCCACATTTTTTGTGTCACTTCTCGGGCTAAGCTGCAGAAATTGCTGATGTGTTGTGTAGTCTTTTTTTTTTAGTCTGATAGGTTTGGAATTCATTTAATGGGACCAGGTTTGAGTTAAGTGTGAGAAGCAGATTGCTTTCATGTTCTGATGCACCCAGATTCTATTCTGCATTAAATAAATAAAGAAATAAAGAAAAGAGGAGCCTTCTTTTCTCTGAAAAACAGCAATCCACTGTTAAAGTCAGCAGTAAAAGTATGTTGTATTTACAGTTACATATACTGCATCTGGTCTCTATGCGAAAGACCATTCTTTCATAGTGACAAATCCCTGAATGTAATTTATAAGTCATCCTTATGGGCCTCAGTACTGTGCAATTAGCCTTAAAATGGATTAATGGAATAGGGAACAAAAACAAATATTGTGTCAAAGAGTAGAGACAGACCATAAACAGGAAACTGTAAAATCCACACAGAACATCCTCGATACCCTTACAGGAATGGGAAAGCATCACCATACCTCACGTTCTTGGAGCAGCCCTTCTAAACACTTAGAATATGGTAACAGACCGTTGATATCCAAATCACCCAGGTTTTCTGGGTGTCTTCCCGCTATATAATCGCATACCATGAAATATGAAACCTTTATACTTTAGTACTATGTTTACATTTATTTTTTTCAAACGTCCCTAAACTCTGAGTGACTTACGGCGATGTCAAACCATGATCTATTTAGTGCTGGCAACTTGAAGTCTCCGACTGCAGTGCCAAGAAATAACGCGGTAAAAACAAGAACTGTAGGGATATATACAACAAAAGTATGGCATGCATTTTTAATATCACTTCAGAATATTCTAAACAACCCTCTGAATGAATTAACCCACTGCAGGGCTCTCCATGCATGTATACGGTTTCTGCCAAGCGATGCTGGACGCCTTCAAACTTTACAGCCAGCATAATAAAAAAAGAAACGTATTTAGCATGAAATAAGGCCACAAGGGATAAAAGCAATATACAGTTAAATTAAACACAGGGCTTTTATGCTCGTGCGCATCGCTGTGATGCCACAGATGATGCCCCATAAATCCTGTAAATACAACAAATACCATTTTAATGCATTTCACTTTGTAATTATAACAGCGGAGCATTTGGGATTTCCTTTAAAACACTTCTCCTCGCTCTCTTCATGTAGCTCCCATCTCTCCCCTTCATTTTACATGGGCTACTTTTTGTACCCAGGCTTTTGAGATCCACGCGGCCTCACGGTAATTGTTCTCTTTTCAGTAAGAAAGGGCACATCAATTAAAAATAAACAGTCTTGACAGTTATTTTACATCGCCGTGTAGCCGTGAGGTCTTCACTGAATGCTTTTACCGGTATTTTTTCACGGCTGGGATTGAATGTGTTTATTCCCCGCGATGCACACTTGTTATGTGACCCTGCTCCACATCCATGTGGTTATGAGAGACGGGGGGAGAGAGAAACCTCAAAGCTGTACGTTCTCAAGAAGAAACCTTTTCATTGTTGCACCGTCGTTAAGCAGAAGGAGCTGTGGGATCAAGGAAGAGATCTTAAGTCACCATTATCTATAATTACAGACCAGACCAGAGAACAGATTACAGAGATGACATACAGTTGGCTTATTAGTGGTCTGCCATTTCTACGAATCCCATAAATCCATTTGCTTGGTCTTGGTTGTGATGTGAGGCTAACAATCTTGATATATCTTGATATAATATGATACATCATATTTCCCAGAGACATCTTCAAAACGTTCCCCAGCCTGGTGACCGCACCCTGATCAGTCAGGCAAACCCTCCCAGCCAAGCTGACCTCCACAGGTTTGTACAGTGAGACACATTCAGTCCATCCAGAAAAGATGGATCACTTGAGGAAAGCAGGAGCGTTCATAGCTGCAATATTTACAGCCGGTCCCTATAGCTGATGTGTGGATCACATGGTTTCAACGACCAGGTGCTACATCCTCAACTCAAACAACAGTGCACATCGCTAAAAGAGCCAGGGCCAGATTCACATTAATCACACTGGGCAGCTGTTAATTAGTAATTAGCGCAAGTGCGAGCACAGTTAAGTGGTAGCTCTCTAAGGTCTGGGAGCTGAGACTCGGTCTGCAGAAGCACAGAGTGAAGTGACAATGAAAGGTAGGCCTGCTAAGTCCTTCCATGCTTCAGGGTACCTCCAGCTCAGAACTTACACAGCGGATCCAGAAGGCAAGCGGTTGGAACGGAGGCCATGGCGCATGGTGGCCAGGCCGAGTCGAAGGCGGCTGGGGACGTGGTAAGTGGTAGACTGATGGGCACGGCATTCATAATTGGCTGAGCAGAGTAGCCGCTGCCTTTGCTGTCTCGTATGTCCAAGGCCACAAGGCGTCCGCCGTTAGCCAGTTGGACCGCTTCAAGCTGTGAGTATACTGCAGAAAAAGTAGGCATTACGTTTCCGTTGCATTCGGCTGTGGAACTTTACATTTGATAAGGACATTGGATGAGTCGATAAAATGTAAAATTTAAATGCAAGTCCTCTCCCAAGCTGCCATTTCCTCAGTGCTTGGTTGGAGGGTTAATGTGTGCTAAGAGGTGGGTAATGGTACACAAAATGTGTTTAAAATAAACACAACTAACAGCAAAAAGGAGAAAAGATGTACTTAAGCAACAGAAGCATTAGTGTCCCTATACAAACATGAGGTGGATGTTGTCACTCAATCATAGACATGTCTGCATGCCCACTTCATGTCTCAAATCGAAAGTGGAGTGTTGTTTGAGGCTACTGGCTTGCAACCTCCTGTCAGCTGTTCAGGGCATGGCTGGAACAGCAATTGCAGTAAGCTGAGTAGAGTGGAGAGCAGTAGTGAACCATTAGCAGAAGGCCCTGACCTGGCCATTAGTAAAGTTAGCACATGTGACCGTGCTTGAAAAAGCTGACCCTTTGCTATGAGCCACTTGTCACAGGTCAAGTGGTCATTTATACCTCCATGCTGCCCCAAAAGGAGTTAAAGAAACTGATCTGGTCATTAATGGTCAAGGACTCTACCCTGTTAGAACCGTTAGCTTCTTTTGTCATTGAATACTTACTAAGTGAAGAGTCATCCCGAAAAACTGACCAATTTTTTTTGACCAGTACCCTCCTTCCTGTCGCTCCTTCTCCCTGTTATTCTAACCCATCTGTACATCGCCCTAATCATCCTGACCATTTCATGCCCTTTTACATACATTTCACCTTGACCTTCCTGCTCACTACTCTATTTATAAACTAAGTAATTCAGGACTCACCCACTCCCTGACCACTCCCACTTCATCCTTCCCATCTGAACTTCAAACACCCCCCCCCCTTAGAGGTTAATTAGACAGTTGTCTATCTCCAGGTTGTGATTCTCAAATATGGAGCCGTCTTCAACATTAGAAAACAAGCCATTTAAGGATGTTTCTTGTCTATAGACTTCAGTATTTACAAATTCATGAGAATTCAAATATTCCTTGCAGAATGTAAGCCATACTGGAGCGACCATGAAAACACATCACATCTCAACTCTCCGTGTTGTTTACTGACTCAGAAAACCAAGGGTGCGGACAGAATGCAAATGCCTCTGATTGAATCAGGTGATGCGGAGGCAACGGTTTGGAGGAATGTCCAACATATTCGTTTCTGTTAGTGTGGAGTGGAGTGGTGTGGGGGGGGCAGTTCCGTATGGCCCGGTTCTGTGTAGATCTTTTTCAAACAAAAGCTATCATTGTTCCCCCACTCACTCACAGATATGGCCACAACTTTAATTTCCTTTCAATTAACAGTAAATATTCTGCTTGATTTTCTCTATAGTAAAATCTGAGGCGACACAAAAGGATGTCAAAAGAATGTTAATTTTGCCATTGTCGTGTGATTCGAGCGACATACTTTCACCATTTCAGAACTGTTGCAGATTCAGATTGTCGTTTTCTGTATTTGGATAATTTTGAGGGTGGGGGCGGCCTTTATCCAAATTCTGTCTGCACCCACGCAAAAACATAGAAAGGCACAGAGGCATAAAGAATAATAGCATTTAACATGTTAATGGATGCCGGTTGACTTTTTGCCCTTGAAAACATGCAAAGGTTATGAGATAGGTCAGCCACCTGGAGAGTTACCCAGGTGCGGAGAGAAATGCCAAGCTCATACTGGATTTGTTTGCAGGCGGGGTATCCTTCAATTTATAATGTCCGTGCGTCTTCCATAAACTGCTAATGTGAATCAAACAGGGCAGAGGACTTGGTGAAATGCATGCCGGCCCTTTAATGTTGCCGTGACATTTCTCTGACACTATGCTGTTGCCACGACACGGGGATTCAGTGCAATTTACAGGGTCGCTGCGTTGTTTTACACCAACTGAGTGTCTTTGGCGACAATGATAAGAAGGACGTTCTTAAGTGCACTTTACGGAATTCCGGTGGACGTTCTGCAAAGAGGTCCAAGTTTCTAATTACACGTCAGGAAGGAGACAAGTGAAGTCTTAGTAATACCAAACGAAAGGTTTTATTCCGTTTCTGTGATATCATTACAGGATTGCATTTCAGTGTATATTATGAGATCTATCAAGCTACCCTTTCACCAGCTGTCCCCAAGGGCAGAACGACTGCTGTCTGGATGCTTTCGAGTCTAACAGAACCCTAAAACAGGCGCTGATCTGTCTGTGCAGTCCAGGCACCTACTACGATCTGTCAGCGCTACTTTTCCTCATTAGCAGAGCGGGAATGTTGTATCATTAGTGGTCATTGCTGTTGTCCTGGTTGGTGACACAGAAAACTTGAGACTTGGATGCTTTCACTGGCACGACGGATGGCGTTATGAGCTGATCAGTAGATATGTAAATGACCTCATGCTTAGGTGCACCAGAAAACCTGGTCTTCTTTTGTGTCCTTAAATTAAGCATGGCTCCTAGCTTCTGAACCTCCAGAGGTGCTACACTGAACCTGAAATTTGCGTCGACTTTACCCTTTGTTGTCAGGAAGTTTTCATGAGAGATGAAGGGGCAAATGGAAAAGCGCCTCAGAAAAGTTCAGGCATGAGAAGCCTTAGTGAGCAGAAATGAGTGTAATTGGAAGGATCTGACTGAATATCGAAAACGGATCGTTTGTTACTGTGTGCCTGGCCTTGGAACTGGGCTCCCGAACACTGAGGTGGGCTGTTTTGCTGAAGTGCCTCTTTGTTTTCAGTTATTTCATTTCATTTTGACCTCACACCGTTTGAAGAATTTTAAAATAAGAGACACCGGCATGGTGGATGTCTTCCACACGTCTCATGTAAAATGGATAGATGGGAGATTACTGAAGTTCGATTTGAGTGGGAGAGGGTCAGAGGACTTTTCATAAATTATTTTAGCAGGATCCAATATATGTGACGCTATTAAAAAATGCAGTGCCTGGCTCATAATTAGGACAACAATAGTCTCTTACAGTCACAAGAGCACTGTGGGGTTTTTTTTCCCCCATAAATGAATACGCACACTGAATATTTTTGAAAAGTATGCTCCCATCAAAAATGGCAGGCAGCATTTTAAATTGATATTTCGCTCGCGACGACACAAGTTATTACTTGAGTGCTCATTATCATTTAGACACAAAATAAGCAGCGGTAATGCTTCATATCGGACGAGCCGATCAGATGACCGTCCTCATGATAGCCTCCTTGTGTGTTGGATATAGGCTAGAATTACAGCCTCTCGTGATCCAGGTTGTTTGACTCTAACACGATGTGACATAAAGCAAAGCGCTGTAAAAAATAATATGTATTTTCCTTTGGGATAATGCCTTAGGAAAGACTACCTGGAACACTTGGTACTGTGGTAGAATCTGTGGGTTATTGTCTGATTTGGGAGGTTAATGGATCTTTTTTGGTGATCCCGAGTTCGACCTCACGTTTTCAAAGCCATGGAAGTGCGTCGAGATGAAGGCCAAATCATAAGCTGCTCAGAGGCCTTGAGTGCTCTTAGGTGCTCCAGAAGTCAATGCAAGATGCATATTAAATGTCCTTTTCTTACATTTCCTCCAGCCTTGGGTAAACCGATATCTCTCTACACTCCTCTTATATGGCTGTATCACTAAAAGACACACACAAATATCAATGGCAGCAGTTGGAAACAATCTGCACCATTGCTCCCATTAAAGCTGAAACCATGTTACATCTGCATGCGGAGCTGGCATATTGCAGGCAGCAGGTGGCGTGTTAGCTAAAGAAACAAATTGACCAAAGTCAGGGGCTTCAGGTGCTAAATTTCACATGTCCTTGAGAATGACACTTAAGCTGAGTTGACTCAGAAAATATCAAGCCCTGTATCTGAGCATAAAGTACACTTTAAGCTATGCGGGGCTTTCCGTATAAAAGCATCTTGCTAGGAGCATAAATAAAGTGATGTAATACCGGCAACACATTGGGAAGTGAGCGAGGAGAGGTAGGGAAGAGCCATCTGGTGCGACATGGCGATCAAAGTCACCTGGGTGTCTGCTGTCTTCCTTCCTACCGTCGCCCATCTTCCGTTCGCTTTCAGCTGTGAGTTGCGTTCACGCAGCATCGAGTCTGGGTGCCAAGAGCTGGCACGGCTGGTGATGGGAACAGTGGCTCTTGGTTGAAGAGCTGAACGGCCAGCCCTAGTGCTGCTAGATTGAGCCCCCGTTATCGTACCTTTGGGGGAGCTCGTTAACCTCCACTACTCTAATTTGAATGCATTTGTTGTTGGTTTTGTTTACGAGATGCCTTAATTCAAAGCAGCTTAGGGTTCATTGCTTTGAGATTTGACAGTGCCGACCCCCCAAGTGTGTTGATTAATCCTGCTAAGCTATGGAACGTGCGGCCTGCTGGGGGGGGTTGAACGTGGGGTCAAGTTCCTAACAAACAGTCCTGGACCAACCCCTCCGACCTTTGTCACTACCTCACTGTAGGGGATAGGAGCTTCTTCAACAGAGCTGGGAATGCTGTGCTGAATTAAGTCCTTGAGGCAACCTGTCAGGAGGGCAGCTCTACAAGAACGTCATCACGTCGCATTTCCTGGACAGCTGTAATTACACTACATCAAATCCCATGGGACAGAGGTGTAGAAAAAACCAGCAGCCCCCATCAAATTCCATAGGAGTGACTGATTTGGATGACTTGTACATCTTCTGATGTTTGGGCAATAAATTTAACCAGGGCGTAATTAGGACAGTGGGGTGTGAGGGGTGGGGGGCACGTAATGGCACAAGGCTATATGGAAAACAAACTCATATCTTCTTTATTATAAATAACCTACATGAAAGGTCACCAGAATGACAATGATATGATGGATGTTACAAGGATCCAATTAAGTTATTCTGAAAAAGGGCCCCCAAGCGTTGTGCGTGCTTATTAAATATAAAACAGCTAAATCAAAAGTCATAGGTCGCTGTGCTTTTGTTTGCTCCTGGACAACTAAGGGTGCAATTCTGAATTATTCATAGTGTTGATGAGAGGGTCAGTGGCTGGAAGGTCTCATTATAATTGTTTGGAGAACGGCTCAAAGGTCACAAAACAACTTTTCAGTTGTCTGAAGGTTTTTTTTTTTGATCGAGACATCTGAACACGGGGCAGAAAGAGCTGTGTTTTGTTGCACGTGTGTAGCACGCTACGCGGTGGCTCCTGGAAATGTCAATACAAAGGGCCTCACGGGTAGTGCGGGCATTCAACAGATGAGCGCTCTGTGGCTTAAAATCCCTGCAGGGGATGCTGCTGTCGTACCCTTGAGTGAGGAACTGATGCTAAATTGAGTCTGTAAAAACATCTATCGGAATAAAAGTGGCATCTTGAATCCTGCAAGCTTTGTTTTGAGTAGCTGAGATTTACAGTTCACTGTTCAGACACCAGGGGTCATTGGGATTCAGGAACTTAGGGTCGCTGCCACCACAGGAGTGCAGAGATTCCAAATGCGGTGCATATACCTGCAACGGGTACTGGTTAACCATCCCCTGAACTAAATCTCCAATATATATTCATGTTGCATGAAACTGGCCAACCAGGACATTTCTGCCTTATTCTCCTTTTTAGCTCAGATAATCAAACACAATATTTCTCCCTCTGTCCCAGCAGAAGGCGACTGTAAGGGTTGCACTCATGTCGTGAAAGTCAGCATGAGGGCAAGTCTGAGAAGCTGTGGGGCAGTAATACAAGAAACTGGGAGCATATTAGAACTGCACTCTGACCGCATAAATCGAAGGCTAATGTCTGATGTGAAAGAAGTCCCTTTTTCCTCTTAAGTCTACCTCTCACTGAACTTGTGCTTCATTTTTGTCTTGTATATCTAGACCAAAATTATAGATGATGATAATAATAATAATGTCATTCTGGACTGGAATTTCAGTCATTACCTGCTATAAAGTGCTTCTAATTGATGCCCGCAGAGGGCTAATGATTACGATGCCCTCCAGAAAGATATTATTGCAATATTAACCTTTGTATATACTTTTATGCAGAAAAGTCTGACACTTTAAGTGATCTGTAAATCTTTCTCTTTGGTAATGCCATTACAAAGAATGGATCTTCACAGGGATGGCCGTCCGTTCATTTAGTGGATCCGTGTGAGGACCCGCCCTCTGGACACTCATCTGTTCAAATTGATGACTTGAAGGTGGCAATTCCAGGTCCTTTCCTCTCCATAGAAAGGTTCTCCGTCTTGCAGGGGAGAATTCCGCTTAACAGTTACAGCAGTTAAGGCCCGGGTCATATGATCCAAAACTCACAGGTGACAGACAGTGGCTGTTGTACCCCAGAGAGGAACCTCAGTGTTTTGCAAATTGGTCAGGGAAGTAAAAGATGCCCTATCTGTTGAGAAGCCTGACATGTTAATGACCGAAACCTAGGCTAAAAAGATCTCTCTGCTGTGTCTGGTGAAGAAATTCTAAAATTGCAGCAGTAACTGCAGCCACATCTTGGAGGGTGGCAGCAATGTTGTAGAGATCCTGAGAATAGAAGACCAGTAGTTTTTGGCTGGTTAAATCCTGAAGGTGATGAATGCTGATTGTAAATATTTCTGTATATTGATTCATTTGATCTTAAATAAAACAAAACACCCAACAGCATCCCATCAAGACTGTCCCCCGCCTTGTGCTCTGAACTGCCTAGGATAGGCTCCAGGTCCCCTGCAACCCTGCATAGGATAAAGGGGTTTGGAAAATGGGTGGATGGATCCATCAGCATTCTATCCAGAGTGTATCCCAGATGTGTGCCCTATGCTGTCTGAAATAGGATCCAGGCCTCCCTGAAACCCTGTGGAGGATAAGCATTTAGATGGATGGATGGATGGATGGATGGATGGATGGATGGATGGATGGAAGGACGGACGGATGGATGTCAAAACAATTTTTGATAATCAATTATCCATTGTAGGGTCACAGTGAAATAGAAGCTTCTTCCAGAAGACATAGGGCAGGTGGCAGAGGACACTCTGGGTAGGATGCCAGTCTATAAGAGGGTACACACTGAGAGAAGTTTAGAGACAACCAGTTCACCTAAACAGTATGTCTTTAGACTGGGACACGTGACTGGAGCACCTAGGGGCACCCAAATTAACAGAGATCTGCAAACTCTACTCACACATAGTCAGATGCAAGAAGTGAAAACACAACATAGGGGGTGTGAGCCAACAATACTGACCTGAGTATAATATTATAAAAAGAATATAAATGGTTGGATCAAGACTCTCTGTTACCCTGACCACTTCTGCTCTCTTCTCTCAATCGTTAACCTTAAATAAAGTGCTTTAACAAAAAAAAAAAGAAAAAAACATTTTGGGATGCCTAGGCTGTCATTTCCTCTCTAACATGCCCCCTCCCATCTCTTACAGTGTATAACCCACAAGGACATTTCACTGCACTGTTAAATCTTATCCTTAAGTCTCTTTCTAATATGCACTATATCTGAGATGATTAGATATGGAATTTAGCATTTGCACAAGAGACTTTTCCCTGTAGTAGATGAGAAGAAGACTCTATTTACTGCTATCATATTACAAATGTAGATGTAGTAAAACAGATCAGGAGATGGGAGGGGGAATAAGCGATAATTTAAACCCGTGACCCAGAAAAGTATGCCCAAAATGGCATCTTTAAACCGCCTGACACACAGGGAGCTTAGGGCATGCTGATGCATCTGTAAAATGGCGTCTTACATGCACTTACATGACTAGTGGTCAACAATTATATAGCCAAAAGGCAGCCAAAGATAAGGTATGGCTAGGTAGATGTGTAAAAAATGCATGTTTTTCATTTTCTAGTTACTCTGTCAGGGTCTTGATTGCTTTGCACCGTGGCTGTATTCCACATGTCTTCCTTATCAGAGGCAACATCACTGACATACCATCACGGTAACAGTGGTCAAGGGCTTGGCTATATTCCCCTCAGCGTGGTGACACAAAGCGAGAGGCCGATAGCCATGCTGACACAGCGGTTGACCGTGGTGTGACCACACAACCGCAGCTCCGATCCCTGAAGTACTCGGTTTCAGACCACCTGGGCGTCACAGACCTTCTGGCTCTCCCTGTGCCTGATAATGTTACCCATGTCAGCAAGCACTTTCAGCCTAGGAAGGGATCTTTCAACCACAGGCATACATTTAGATGGGGATGGTAGGAACATGTTCTGACCAACTTTCAGGGACACATTGAAATATCCCATAATTGAAGAAATTGTTTTGGTTCTGCAACAACTTTCGAGCCGCACTAATGCCTCTGCTATCAAGCTTTCAGTCACTAATTATGCTCCTTACCCTCATCAAGTCTCTAAGATTCCTCCAACCTTTTCCTTTTGTGAGAAGCATGACTTTTTAGCTGACAGCTCATTGCATCACTGTTACCCAGGATTGCTCCACCTCGTGCATATGTGTGTACTATATCCACATACATTTATATGCATACTCAAAGGAATGAATATGGTGTTTTCCCTTGTTCCCTCTTGGAAAGGTTCCTGCACCTCTTCTGCATCTGTTCAGCAAGTCATAAAGACAGTGAGCACCCAAGGAGATGTGTCCTGAAAGCTGGGACCATGTGAGAACCATGCCCTGGCCACATCAGCCCAAGAAAATGTACACATGAAAGTATGAACATATACATGAAAGAGTGCAGGACCTACACAGGTGGATGCTGGGTTTGTGGGAGCAGGCATTGGAGGGCGAGGACTCTGCAGGGGGTCTACGAACAACAGTGCCCTCCACCAGACTGCTGGCCCACTCTCCGCAGCCTGTCCGTAACCTCGGCGCCAACATGCACATGAGGCAGAAAGGTAACCAGAGAGAGAAAAACACACAGGCCAGTCGCCGAAGTCACCAGCGGTCTGAAGGTTCTAATTACGTGCTAATAGCCACCAAGGAGGTCATTTGGAGCCATTAACAAGCGGCTGTAGGTAGTTAACGGCCCACGGCATAACCGAGGCCCGCTAATGTTCCCATGGAGGCCGTTAAAGCTCCGTCACGACTGGCAGCCCGCTCATTATTGTGATTAGAAACCAATTGATAGGTAATAGTAAAATATGAGGTTTCGCTGTCTCGATAATGTGGGTTAAGCATTGGAGGAAGAGGGAAAACCACCGCGGTGGGACAGGAGGTAGATCTGGCAGGAAGTCCTCATGGTCCTGTCGCCCTTCCTCTCACCCGACCACTCCTAGTGATATGAACACAAAAGTGGATGTTGGTACATCACTCGATTTTTAGGTTCCAGCTATAGGATTAGCCATAAAAGGCTTCAGTCGTGCGTGTTGACTGGGCTTTTTTTTGAGCTTGTACTCATTCAGACCAAAGTTTGTCTGTGGATCCCAGCCTCTGAGTGTACAGTATGTTTTAGGAGTGGGTGGGTGTTCTAAAAACCCTTTAAAAAGCCAAGTCAGTAAGACACATAAGGATTAGTATGTGTATCGGTCTGGAGATATTTTAAGCATGCATTCATTGTTATTAAATCTCTTAAAGAACATTGCTAGCAATCAGTGCAAGTCAGATGTTTTTGTTTAGATATTTTTGCCGTAGAAATTTTGATTCAGATGATTTAAATGCGAATCCATCCAGCTATCAATCATAGTCTATATACAGAGCTTTCACTGCTCGCGAGGCTCAAGGAACAAGTCTGACAATGCGATTGGGCATTTTATTTGATCCTAAGTATAAAAAATAGAAGGAACTTCTCTTCCAGGCTGGTCACAGTTTTGTGAAGCGTTTGTAAAACTTGAGAGTTCAGCTCTAAATATTTTTCCTCAGCAGTATTTTGTCATTGTGAAATCATCACACGGTCATGTCAGAACAGTCAAACACTTCTCCATTCCAAATGGGGAGGGGGGACCTTTGAGTGTTAGTGGAAATTAACTTTTCCACATAAGGAAACAATATGGGCCCTTGTGGGGAGTTTGAATTAAACCAAATATGGCTACAGAGTCATGCTTTACCACATTACAGTTAAGCTTTTATCTTTCTATTTAGGCAAGGTAGTTAAATGTTTGGGTAATAACTTCATACAGTTTTTCTCCCTGTGCATTGAATGTGTGGCAATGATCAGGAAATAACGGCAAAATCTGTGGATAACACACTTTGCTCACACATTCTCTGCTACTCTTTAATAAATCCTTATTTTTCTCTATATTCACGACGAGTCTACCTTTTTTAACACACAGCTGAAATGGACATCACTTATTGTCTTTAGCATTGCCTAAATGTTAGGGGAACATTGTGAAGGTGTTTCAGATGACCTTGGTATCAGTGAAACCCCGTGTAACTCAAAGTGTACTGACCCTCCCGGAGGAAGCAAAGTGTGGATTGGTGTATGTGTGTGTGTGTGTGTGTGTGGGGGGGGGGGGGGGTTCTCTAAACTGGTTATATATTTGAAAGTACCCATCAACCAAGGTGTGAGAGTGGGGTTGGCTGTGACAGAACAACATCTTAATTCGTTTGAGCATAAACAGAGCAGGGTCTCTTCCTGGAGCTGACACAAGCCCAGGGTGAAGCAGGACCAGACCTGAGTTTGCTCTGCTTGGCTTTTCCGCTGATTGTCTCTCTTCTGTTCGCCGACCAGCTTGTTCTGTCAGCTCACTGTCTGTTATGTTTCATTCCGAAATGAGGTGCATGCACATATATAGCATCTGAGGATTATAAAATCATATATCCATGCTAATTAATATCAGATTGCATAATTTCGACACTATGTAACCAGTAATGCCACATGTTTTATATCTAATAACACATATTGAGGAAAATGTGAAATTTACAGCAGAAGATTACGGTATATTACGGTTAACAAATGTACTTGCATATCTTGGATATTTGTATGCCTTGGAATGCTGAAATATTTATCTCTTTGCATTGTTTGAATGGTTGATTTCCATGCATTTATGTTTAACTAGATAAAAAAATTGCCAATTACAATTCTGTCTGAACGTATGCAGGTAGCACCTCTATTAATGGTTCACGAAATTTTCTAAAAATCATTTAATGAGTAAGACTTGGCTCGGATACTTAGAGGACGCGTAAGAAACAAAAAAACTGTAACTAAGCTGAATGGAAAAAAAAATAAATACTAAAAATGAACGTTTTCTTTAATTAATTAAGTTTAAGTATCACATATTAAGACATAAAAATAAGGAACGACGGGGAAAAAGAAGCCAAAAAAAGAAAACTTTTTGAACGCGCACATTCACTTTTTAAAGACTCCAATTAATTTTTAACTAACCACAAATGAGTTGAGTATTTTAATTCAAACGGAACGGGTCTGAGGGAACGGTCGCTTTTTAATCAATTAAATGGTGTCAGATTTTTCAAGTTCATCTTCTTGGCAGCACCTGTTGACAACTGCATACCCTGGTGGAAAGGTCACGTGGTCGGGACGCCGGGATTTCTTCAAAATAAAGGCTACACGTTTTAATTTCAGCCTACATCATGACATCTCTGAGAAGAATAATCATAATGACACTAACACAAATTCGGTCATATTTTTAGACCGCTGACCGGGATTTTTCCCCTTTTATTCATACTATTGACATGATAACAAAACGGCCGATATTGCTGTAATTTATTTTAAAAGAGCATGCATCCATTTCCTTTTTTACTTATGAATGCATTTGCTCATTGTACATTGGGGCACAAAGGCGGTGGAGTTCAGATTGGTTTCTGTACAGAAAAAAAAAATATACTGAGTTTAAATGATCGTCAGCGTCGTGTGACAGCTATACTCCGTCTCTTCTGTATATCCTAAGAAACGTTAACCAGCATTGTGTCATCGTTCGCCCGCTGACAATATAGATTTTGGATATCTCCCTTCTATATTGTTTAAATTTGCATGTTTAAGTCCATATGGCTACTTCCTTTTGACCTCCTTTCCCATCCCAGTCTCTTTGTCAAGCCTGTCACTGATAAAGAATCACTTGACTTGCTATAACAAGTTCAAAAGAAAACTCAAAATGCGCAGTTGATCCATGAAGAATGGGGAAAAGGGACACCCCTACTGCTTCAGTTATCATTCCCATAGAGATTGCGATATTATTGATGGGATGATTATGCTAATTTCTTTAGAGACAAACTTTTATTTTGGAATTTGTTCAAAAAAGAATTTCATACACATCAAGCTGGAAAATGCAAGCTGAATTCCTAAACATTCGAGGGAAAGCATGGGAACGTTATTTTCAAAGTGAATAACGGCGATGGACCACTTTTTTGAAGTATGCCTTGGCTAGAAGAAAATAAACGACTTATTAGCGGACGCGGAGTTCTGAAAAAAAAAAATTAAAATGTATATCTTCATAGGATCATTTAACACATCGTAATTAAAGAAAAATAAAACATTCACCAGTAAACGCAATGTGCGCAAAAAATCTATAGATATCTAAAAAGTTAAGCTGTATATTCTTAAGTTTACAATAATTCCTCTATAAAAATCTTTACCCCTCAGATGTATCGCTTTCTCAGAAATTTCACTTGCAACAAAACTGAAGCTGTCAGCCGCAGATAGCATTACTGGTAGCTGGTCCTTTTATAGGATGAAAGTGATCTAAAACGTAAGAGCGTGACCCCCTCTTTCATGACCATGTGCTGGATGAGATGATAGAAATCAGAACAGGAAAAGGACTGGACAGAGTCGCGCTGTCTTCTGCTGTCTCGTCCGTTCAGTCCTGATTGCAGATTGTCCGGACACAGGGGGTAGAAATCTTGGTGTTGTTGTAAATGAAGTCGGGCCAATGTTTGTGTGCCTTCCCCAGGGGAACTAATTTCACTCCTGGTGCATTGAAAATCTACTTTTACCTGAATCGATATGTAAAGAGTCCCCGTGGCTCGACATTTGGAATAATCAATCCGTCTGCATAGGCTCAAATCGTTCGCGTCACTCTTCCCGTCTCCGTCAAGCTATTCAAATGACCCTTATTTCTTATCTCCATCCTAACGTCGTATCCGCATATATTCTTTAAAGGAAAGGACCATGTTGGTGTATTGTCATACTTTTTTTATTACTACCAAACCATTCTCCCATTATTACACCATAATCATTATATAATCCCATAACAAAGACTCTATTGAAGCTGTAGCTTTACTCAACTCTGAGACACTGAATCTATAATTGCATTATTCAGCTTCCCTTTTCTTCTATAGAGGGATAACCCACATCACAATCCATACTGGAACATTTTGCTACGTTTACGGTCGACCTACACTTAGCTTTAGGAAAAGCATGCTCGAATTAAGGTTTTAGAAAAAAAAATCAAAAAAGTTTTTTTTTTTTTTTTACCCAACTCCAGATTCCCTTAAAATATATATTTAATTTTACATTTGGAAAAAAAAAAAAAAAACTTTGAGCGAGTGCAAATTGCAAATGTTACTATTCTTAAGTTTAGTAGCGCACGTTCATGTTGATGACCTGAAACGTAGTTAATTAAAATCACATTTACAAACAGATTGGCTTTTTCCCCTATTGTTTAAAAAGAGCGCTCCTGTGCTATGTGTTAGAATAGAGTTCGTCCGTCAGGGAATGTAAAGAATGCTCGTCCACGGACGCCTGGCGTTCGTGTGCTGGCGACTGGCAACATAACTGGCGTATTTACATTAAATACGCCACAAGGTTACAGTGCACATCAGCGTCATTTTATCGCTGATTACTTCTCTTAAGCGCTTACAGCGCTGACTGATGCTTGGGACGCGCTGTCTGCACAGATTTACCCTGGAGTTTTTTTTTTTTTTGGGATAGAAAAGACACTTGAAATAGTTATCCGAAAAGGTAAGGATCATATTTGAACTGAAATGTGTATTTTGTCGGACAGGCAGGAGCGATCAGTGTTCTTTGCGACGGCAGGTATCAAAGCTGATTATTCGCGGCGTCTCTGAATAACAGGACTGACAATGTGAGAGGGCTCTAAGAAAACAGACAGATTTTAAAGAGTGTTTACGGGAGCTCAAGGTCAGGACCAAGCTGCGCCGCGCTAAATATTTTTTCTCTTGTTACACGGGGGGGTGGTGGTGGTGGTGGTGGTGGTGGGGGGGGGGGAAATGGCCGATTAGAGATTATTTTCTCTTCTAGTTTGTTTTATCAAGGGCGGAGCTTTCTGGCCTAGAAAAAACAAATAGGCGAATGC
>JAACJT020000007.1:15917970-15992216 GCA_009936485.2 Gymnarchus niloticus
ACAGGGGGTTTTTTTTTTGGGTTTTGGGGTTTGGGTTTTTTTTTTTAAAACAACCCTAGGTTAAACGGGGTTTGGATGACTGGGGGGGGCCCCCCCCCCCCCCCCCCCCCCCGGCCTGGGAATCGGCCTCATTTTGGCCATAGAGGATGTTTTGGTTTATTGGTTAATTAAACCGCATTCGTGCTTTCTCCCTCGTTTCAAGCAGGTGAAGGTTAAAAAGGCTGATAGTAGCATTTTCAATTAAATGTGAGTGTCATAGTAAATGAAATGTTACTTGTCCCGCAGTTTGACTGCATTTGAAGGACGAATAATTGAGAAAGGAGGAGAGGCGGAAGAAAACTTGGCATTTTTGCAGTGACACCGCAGAATAGGGGCTATTTAGAACCACTATGTAACAAGAGCTTTACAATTGGAGGGGCAAGCATTCATTAATTAGGCTCCGGGGTTAAAACTGGAGATTAACGGAGCTGTGACGGTTTCCAAACATGCGAGGGCCAGAAGCCGCCCCACAGTGTCACTCATGGAGCAGATCGAGTGTCACAGCAAATCACAGGTGGGCGTTAGCGTAACGTGATAAGGAGGCGGGGAGAAGGAGGCAGAAGTGGCGTAGCTAGCATCGAGCGGCCATCGATCATGTGTTTGTGAGGACACCCCCCCCCTCACAGGTCACAGCTTTCAAAGCGGCATGTCTTTAAGGTCCATGCGCGAAGCCCCTCTCCAGTGAGCTGGCAGGCCCGTGGCATTGCGGAGCCGCCTTTCACTTAACGACGTGATGAGATGCCCGGCCTTCAGCAGCGCCATTGTTTTCCTGCCCCCCGCGGACTGGCAGCTCCCGCTGTTGATTCTCTCGGTAATGATGTCACCGCGATGGCGGGGAGAGCAAATGTCTCCTGATTTCTCCATTTAACGCCTGGTTGATTTGGCTGATAATGATAGCATTGGCGTTTTTTCTGCTCACAGACGGATCAGGCCCCGCAAATTAACAGCTCCTCTCTGTCCGTAGAGGGAGCTGGAAGGTGGAGAAAAACAGAGGGTGCATGAAAAAACGTCTCCGGATTTACACCTCCACCCTCAGTGCCTGACGGTGACGGAGAAGATCCTTCACCTCCAGCAGACTCCATCCATCTCTGAAATGTTCCTTTCTTCTCGTGGATTTTTAGACGAAGAGACATTTCACCATTTGATCTAATTTAGCCCCATGAATGACACATTAAATTCAAGGCAATATCGTACTGTATCATAACACAAAGAAACAATTATTTATGGTCATAATTTTAACAGTAACAAAGATAACAGAAATACAGACCTAGGAGTCGATTGATTGTTATGCTTGCATTTTCGTATTTGAGGCACCGTAGGGTAGGGTTGACGTTTGTCCCAATGCGCAGCCTGTCTTCATGCAGTCAAAGAGAAGCACTGTCTTCTAAACGTAAAAAAAGGTGGAGCACAAATGAACGGAGGCTCCTTTAAATCACAAGCTTTTCAAATGCGGTTAATTACAGACCAAAATCACATCCGACTGGTTACCTCGTATATATTTTTAGCTGAGAAGCCCCCAGACTCCATCTCTCCCCCCTCCCACCTGGTGCCCCCCCCCGTCCCAAGTAGATTACCTACAGGTGAACGCGAGCCGGGGAATCCAAGATGCATGGGAGGGGGGTTCTCGTTCCCGAGTGAAACATTTTTAAGCAGAGCTCAGTGTATGAACTAAATAGTGTTTCCTCTAGGGGATTCATCTTTATTTATCCGGGTTATTATGGAGCTGAATTTTAAAAGGGCTTTTTGAGGAAAGTCCCTAGACGCCTGGCTTCCTTCGCACACCTTTTAAGTCTTGAGGAACGCTCGTCTGTGCCGTTTGCCCGCCGCTCCTTATGATATTAACAAATCCCTCTTTTCTGTCACTCTTTCATGTCTCATCGACCTGCGGTCCCTCTGCCATTCCCCTTCGCATCCGTGTCCCACCTAAGCGCCCACCGCAGGCTTGGTTACGCGTCTGCGGAGGGGTCGGGGACTCACCTCTCGTTTCCGTGCATGGACGTGAGGGCCGCGCTTTAGGACGCCTCTCAGAATCGGTATGCGAGGCATTCCGTGAAAATGGAGGTCATCGTGAGACAGCTTTAAATATTGGATGCGATTTCTCGTGCCCTCAGGTTGTTTACCATTTTTGAACTGAACGATAAATAAAAAACATATTTTACTATTTGTATTTTAACTTTACACATTTTAAGTGGTTTAATTACCAAACACACAAATGGGGGACCTTATAAAAGAATATCATATATCTGGTTTTAATAATATTCGTTAACGACTCATACATTATTTTAAAGGCATCCATTAATGAGCATTTAAGTATAACAACTCTGATCGGAGAAATACAAATATATTTTGTTCAAAAACATTTGCTAATGAAATAAGTCCTGTGCAAAGGATTTCCTTGTCTTTTATTCAACTCTGTGGTGGGGGGGGGGCTTGTATGTTTTTGGAGGATGAGTGGAAAAAACATACCTTCAGATTAAGAAGTCCTCACCCTAAAGCAGCCTTAATTTGTCTCCCAGCAGACTTGCGATGATTCCTGTGACACCTAAAAGTCTGTGTGTCTCTCGGGCTTTGTGTGGCAATGGTCAACAGTAGTGGATGGTGGACCTTTTTAGGTGAATGATGGCTGCCCCATCTTGAGGACGGCTGGGCCTTTTGGAGGGCTGTCTTTGGGGGCCCGGCTATATGATCGGCTGCTGGTGAAGGTAACAGATCCAGGACTGTTTCAGTTTGTACGAAGCCCCACCGATGGATGGTGAGGTGTGTTCACAGATATAATCGTGGGAGACTGTGGGTATTGGGCGTCGGCACGGAGCTTGAAGAATCAGGTTTAAAAGAGTAGTTTGGCCATAGGTGTCTCAAATGGGTGAAAACATAAGCTTGCTTGGTGTAAAAATGTACGCTAAGCAACGAAACAATTGCAACGTAACTGAATTTAGCCCATAGATATTGTATGTATGTAATTGTGCCTGTAAAATAGTTGTGATCCTTGTGATATTCTTTTGCTTTGGTTGGTGGGACACAGACATTTCTGCCAAGCATCTGGCTAGTCGTGAACATTTTTTTTATTTTGAGACGAGTTCTGTGCAGACCTGGGAAAACATCTGAGGAAGAGTCATGGATGCCTGAGAGCTGGAATTGAGTGCCGGGTAGGCTGAGCCTGGAGCGGGCCTGTCTGGTGATAGCTCGCCATATTGTTTCACTTCCGTGAAACATGCCTCCAACATGAATCACCTCCCAGTTTACCTGAAAATCATTCCCAGGCCGACACAGCCTGTGACTATGGGTAGCCCTGCTCTAGGCCCGTGTGCATGCATTTACAGCGGCCCTTTTGACGCGTGGAGGCTCCTCTGGTGGGGGGGGGGGGAGGGCCTCTTCCCGCGGTGGGGGGCATTTAATAGGCGGGTGCTCGTGTTTGTGTGTGATGGGGGGGTGGGGGGTCATGGTGACCCTCATTCTCTTTTTCTTCCAATTTCCCTTTCTGGAGGCGGCAGCTCCTTCAGCTTTTGTTGTCTGCTGTAATCTGGAAAACGATCTTAATTATGGAGGTTCAGCCTCGTTTTTACACGGTTCTAATCAAACGACGTAGTTAGTAATTAGAATGACGAAAGAGCACTCCTGCTTACAGATGCTACTGCGCTTTGAAAGGCAGAGAAGACACGGGAACAGATTATCGCCCCGTTAGGTGTCCATATATGGGGTGGCTTCTGGACGAGTTACGATTATTCAAGCCGTTGAGTCGAAAGTCTGGTATCTCACATTGATTATCGACGAATCAAATCAAATAAAGTTTAAGAGGGCCCAGACTCCTTCCGGAGAAGTCTTCCACTTTGTTTTAGGCTCTGTTCCGGCAGTGGAACTAACAGACATGTACCTGCTTGAAGAGAGGCCCAATATTCCTACGGGGAGAACCACGATGCTCTTCTGTGTCGTTGTTCATTGGCGGAATTCCCACTAATGCCCCCGAGGTTATGAGGGCTTCTGCTAAGTCGCATGGGGTCTGGCACGTGATTGAAGCTCATTGTCGGATAAAGACACGTTAACGTTTTAAGTCGTTATCAGCGCCACAGCCACCAGTCGGAGCCGTGCAGGCACTTTCCAGAAATTGAAGCAAACTAAATGGAAAAACCAAAGTTAAAAGCGAATATGGTCAGCAGTGAGTGGTGTCATAGTTAGTAACCGAATGGGAAGGGCTGACGTCTCACACCTACTGGAGGTATGTGTGTTGGATTGACACGGTGAAAACGTGAAAGAATGAAGCCATATGTGTATAGAGGTTGTTCACACTGATCTGATGGTGGGGGATGTCAGGGCTGCCCTCAGAGGCCCAGTGGGATTGTTCTGCTGGGACTGAGCTGAGTGACGAGGGTTAAACGGTGTGACGGTGGAGGTCGTGGCCGATTAGCCCCTGTCTGACCTGGTGCGAGTGTGCGGGGTGATCCGTGCACGTGTCCGCCTCTGGGATCTCCCGTGTCCGATGTGGGCTTGCTCCCCACCTCGCACCATGATTAACTCTTTTCCTGTGGTGTCTTTGGGGGGTATCACAGTCAGATGACTACATCACCTGGGAACAGTTTGTTTTTTATGCTATACGCAGGCTTTGGTGAAACTACTTAGGAGTTTGCATTGCCTTCTCCAGAAACAGAAAAAGAAATAAAGCTGAGACTTTGTCACTTAGCATCCGTGGTGTGTTTGAACCGGCAAGTTACACATATCGCCTGGAGCCCTGTCTTTACTATATCTCTTCAACTGTCTTGCATTTACGCAATAATGGACGTTCGCTGTACATCTAGATGCGAGCTAAATAAATTAATTAAATTGTATACCACCGGGACACAGCGAGCTTGTAGGTAGAGTTTGTGAGAAGGTTAGCCTTTCTTCTGAGTCTGTTGGTTACCTCTACATTCTCTCTCTTTTTTTGGCTGAGTTGTGCCCATAACAGGGTAATAAATGTATATCAGAAAGGAGATCAAGGCCTTGCACGGTCCTTTTGCTCGATGTACATGTCACGTCGCGACCGTCATCGTCTCCAGGGTAAGAGACGGGAGCTCAGATACCTACTGTCCCTCCCCCGGAGCCCCAAATGCTTGCCTTTGAAGTTTTCATAATCCATCTGTCGCCCTCGAGCGGAGAGGGCACGTGTTCCATGGGGTTCTCCTCTGCCAGCCTCAGCGAGGTGGGAAGAAGGCCCATACGGGGCAGCGGGGCACTCGACATTCCTAGGATTGCCCCCCCCCACCCCGCGAGAGAGGGCAGAGCTCATCTGCTATGGGTGGAATGCCTAGGACACCTCCCACAGTCACAGTTATGAGAAGCGGAAGGGTCATTGTTCCATCGCGGCCGGGCGGAGAAAGATGCTGGCGTTTGTCTCTCGGAGAGCCTCAACATCTTCTGTAGCTAATCTCTCTTTATTTCAGAGAAATATTTATTTTGACTGAGAAAATGGGGATCTCATTTCCAAACGACGGAATGTGTGTTTAAATTCATGGCTCCCCTTTTCGCTTAAAGATGCGTACAGTCGAGCAGTTGGTGTTTGTTTGATGTGCATTCTAATGAAGTTCGTCGCTGGGCTCGGTGTTAAAATCGTCTTTAATTAGAATGCGTATCGCTGTATTCTGGTTTTTTAAAGTGACAGAGAGCAGGTTTCTCTTTAAGGAGAGATGCAAACTTTGCATGCAGCTACTTTTTTAAAAAAAAAAGAAAAAGAGTTACCACAAGAGCAAATTATTTTGATTTGTGGCATTTTTTATTTGCCGATAAAAAGCCTTTAACAATTCTTTTAGATTATAAACACCACCGTTAGATCCATGTGTTGTATCTCGGCTTCAGGAAAGGGAATAAAAGCACCTTTATATGATAAAAGATTGTGCTTGGAAGAAAAAAGGAAATTTGACATTCTCTCTTGCCTTTGAAACTTCAATATTTTAAAGTAATTGTTTCATACAAGTTATATATCTTCATTTATCACAGAATAACACGCTGGCCCTTTTTTGTAAATAAAAGTAGCTCCCATCTGCTTCTTGAGACAATTCTGGCGCCTTCACATTGCAAAAATAATACTCGTCCTAATGACTTCCACATATTTTGAAATCTCCCTTTTGAAATTGGTCTTGGCATGTTATTTGCAGGTACTTGAGTTGCATCTGTTTGCAATTTTGCAAATGTGGAAGACTTTAATGCAGAGCTCCGTGTGTGTGTGAAGGGGGCTACTCTAATCCTCGGGTAACACCGGCTGTCATCACAAAGGAGTGCTTATCTCCATCCTCCGAGGTGGGGGTTTGGGGGGTATCTGGGGGGGTTACTGACGGGTCTTCGCGTGATGCTAAAGAGGCACTCATGAGGTCAAGGGTCACCTTCAAGGTCTAAAGTGAAAGCACATCTGCCCACATCTCCCCACCTCCAGTAAATTTCTGGTGACGCCATAGTCCACCCTCACCCCCCATCAGAGGATGGCCTCCGATAAAAGGCGTGATCAGGAGGTGAATTAAGCTGAAGGAAATGTGATTTGAGTACCATTGTTTTTTACCATGTGGCAGGCAGCTGACCGACATAAGCCGTTTCCTGTTAAACTGTAATAATTCGCTCCTTTGTCCCAAGTGACCCTGCAGGAGTTGTGTGGCCTTGCTGCTCTAATTGTATAGGTGTTGCCGTCGTGTTAATTAAAGAGCACTTTACTGGAGTTTGCCTGGTTTGACTGTGGTGGGGGGGAGAAGCCTTTGACTGCAGTCATGACTGCCAGGATTTTGTTCATTTTCATTGGGTGTGTATGTGTGTGTGCGTGTGTGTGTGTGGGGGGGTGAGGCTCATGTTGGGGGCGGAATTATTTTGAAAGTGTATGCCTTGAAACTTTCTCTCTGTTGGAAATGTTTATTTGAACAGTAAGCTCATGATTTGAATATTTGTAATCCATGCTTAAATTTACAGGCCAGATGAACTTTTTGGCACAGGATCGCAGCCATAAGTAGGATTTTCTCAAAGCTTTACAAAATTTTAAGCCATTTGTGCAGCTTATCTAATTTAGAAAAAAATCCCTTTCACCTTTAAAATTTCTCTATATATCTGTATATATATCTCAAAGTATATATATGCCTATATTTAACTCGTTGCTTGTATATTTTGCATGCACTTTGGACAAATGCTTAAAAGCAAAGGGAGGAACAGGAGAATGAAATATTTGAAGAGTAAAGTATCTTGTAAAACGGACTCAGTCGAGGAGGGTTTTGTGTGTACTGTGTTCAGATAACATCGCTCGATACAGGCCGCTAATGGTAAAAGAACGGACATTATGGGGGGGTGTTGAGATTGGGGGCCTCCTTAAACACTGCTAATTGGCCTGGGGGGGGCAAGCCCCTGTTACTATCGGCCATGGCTGAGTTAGATGTGCTGAGAATCTGAGATTACGTGTCAGAATACAGCGCTGGGTCAGGTCGGGGAGGGATGAGATACAGATGAGCACCGAATTTGCCCCCTAAACCGAAAAGGAACAGAGGCTCCTGCATAAGTTGCTACCAGAGCCTGCTTTTGCAGTTTGTTTTAGGGGTAGCATGTGTGTGAGAATGTGTGTGTATATATGGGAGTGGGGGTGGGCCTTGGCAGGTGGGCTTCGCACTGCGCTCTGGCTGAGCAGCTGAATCTCTGTTTGGGGGTCTTGCCAGTTTGCAGTGCGAAAAAGCCAGTTCTTCCAGAGCATTATATAGATTAATTTACTGTGCCACCGGCTTCCAGTGACACCTCGCAGGGGACCCTGTATCCCGTGTCTGTTAGCTGACTGGAGTGTGGAGGTGGGGGCTGCTGGGGGGTGGGGGGTGGTTTGCTGAGCGGACCAGCGTGGAGCTCTGCTAAAGGCAAACAGCGACGTCTGGGCTGGATATGAGGGGATTCTGATGGCCGTTGTGTGTTTTTGGATGTGCATCATCTGGTGGGGGGCAAAGTCGACACTCTACTCCCTTGCGGGTGGCCTGGCCCATGTCTCTGCTGCTTCTCTACTGTCCACCTGAGGTCCAAAAAAAAAAAAAAAAATCAGCAAAGCAGAGATGGGTCACATACTCTGGCCTGTGCTCTCGGGTCCTCCTCGGTGTCCGAATGGCCTCGTGCTAAACTGAAACCTGCTGTGACATTTGGAGGAGTTGGGTCTCCAATCTGTAGGTCCTGATGCCCTTTATGAGGAGGGAAACATTCCCTGAACAAGGCAAAATATAGGTGGTATGTAACTGAGAAGAAAAACAAGCCCTTGTAGGTGCATGTGGATATAAAAAAAGGCTAGAAAAGCAAACGTAAATCTGACGTGAACCTTGCCTGCATGAACAAATTAAGAACGACAGCTTCTTTGTTGCCGCCGTTGTTGTTGTTTGTTGTTCTTCCTTCTCTGTTAGAGATTCACAGATCTACATCCCCTAACCATGCCTGGTAAAATGAAAGAAAGGAAAAACAAAAAGGATGGAGGGGAAATCTTTGTTTATCGGGATGTGTGATTGCAGCAAAACCCAGTTTGGCTCTAGCTAGTGTCTTTATGTGTGTGCCCGTGTGTGCATGCACGCTGCTATTGTTATAACAGGAACTCTGCTTAAATAACCTACTTTTGTCTGACAACAGCATCAGTTGTAGAGGTGCATATATGCAGAAAGCTATTTGGAAAGGCGTCCTCGGAGTTGTCAGCTTTTATTATGCGGGAAGGTGTCATGTTTGTAACGAAGCTGAGTGCAGATGGCAGAGTGGAAGAAATGGATCACTAATTTTAACAATGATTAATGAACAGAGATGGAAAATGAATTACATCGGACTATTGGAGGCAAGGAATATTTTCAGCAAAAAATGTTAACTCCGTCTGTCAGGCAAATGCTGGGGCTAAATTATTATTTTTTTTCTGAGATCTTCTGTAAAGTCGTCACTTTTCTGCTTATGCCTGTTATCTTCTCCTTCTTTAAGTGCCTTGTGTATAATAGATGTTTGTGAGATCTTTTTACCCCAAGTATAAAGCGACAAAGGTAAATAAAACCAGGGGTAATATTTCAAAATGGGGTGATTAATCTGAGACGAGCTTGCCTTTGTCTCCTTGTGTCAGGTTTGAATTCCACAAGGTCGCAAAAATTGCGTCAAAGTGTCTGGGGGCATCGTAGGGGGGAATCAATGTTTCCTTTTGAATCAGATCTGGTCCTGCAGTTGTACCTTTCAGTAGAGTTAGCATTCATCTGTATGAAGGGATTAATCCAAATCAACCAGACATTTTGGTCAGATAGGAAGATTTTGCAGTCTCTATTTGTCAGTTTCCCAGAGATGTTGTACCTTGTGGTTTGGGGGGGTGCAAGTACATCTCCATCGTCCCAAACCCTCTCTTAAACAGCAAAAAGTGAGGCACACACCCCAGTATCTCCAATGAGACAATGCAGCCAACGGGAGAACAGCTCGCTCTCGGTTTCCACCGAGCGGCTCCGCTTCGCCCCCCGGCAACGTGGCGTGCGGCGGGAATCCGCGATCCGAGATAATAGATGTACGTGAACTATTTTGAATGTAATTAAGCTCCTGATGGGAACTGCTTTGGGGAAACAACTTCTGGAAAGGGAACGGGAGCACGTGTGTGCGAGTGCGCGCGGGGCGACTCGGGTTACGGCAGCGTACGTTAAACACTCGGCAAAGGTTTGCGATGCCTTCGGTGAACAAGGTAGGGCGAATGCTCTGGGGAGCCAATTTAGAACGTGACTTAAGGCGAGTATGGCTTCCTCCGGCTGCTCCCTTTCTTCCGCTGTCGGCTCCAAGGGTGGCCTCTTCGGAGACGTGCATTTGCGCCCCCGCTCCTGCCCTTTTGGACCATAATGGGAGGGGGATGCTGTTACTGGGTTACGCATTGCTTTAAAGACAGAAGATTTGTGGTTCGCATACTTTTTCCAGCCTACTTATTTGTGTAGCGGGAACCTTTTAAAGCAAGATCGGGTTTCCCTTTGTCTTTCTGTCTTCCTATTCTTTTTCTCTTCTTTTTCTTAGATGCGTAAATTTTCTGGATAAGATGGGAGTCTGTTTATTAAAAAAAACAATTTGAGGTGAAAGCATGCGATGTACAAAAAGCAGTTTGCGGGTGCGTGCGTGTAAATACGTGAGCACGTTTGACAGAGACGAAGGGCCATGTTTGACGGATGAAGGATTGGTGGGAGAAAGGATGGAATTGAAATGATGCTTGTTTTCAGAGAGGGGAAAGGGAAGGCAAGGATTCTGAGTAACATGAAGAGTTGGTCCAGTTTGCTTACCGCTTAGAATACAGCCGTGTTACGTTAAAAAAAATGGTGTTCCAATCCACTCAGAACAAGAGTAGTGTTGCTTGGAAAAGTATATATACTTTCACTTACCAGCAAGTGGATAGAGGTGTTTTTAGTATTTAACTGGCAAACTGTATGCCAGAGTGGCTATAATTTTGACTTGTGCTACTCTTAATACATCTCAGTGCTGCGAGCGTGTAAGAAAACAGGATGCGTTCACGGGGGATGGACTCCGATTGATTCGGGTGGGGGTGTGCGCTTCAAAATAATCTCGTTTTAATTTACGCCAGGGGACACTAATTAGGTGTCGCAGGGAAACGGCAGACCCAGGAGCGCAGTCGTCGGATGGGGCCGGGTAGTACAAGAGAACACAGTGCTGTCGACAGGCCCCTGTTAGCAGAGGCTCACTATAGTGATGCCAGGATGTATCAGGACATGTGACAGTAGCTTTTGAGGTCACATGCCTGCTCGTATGTGAAGCCTGGCCTGACACTGTGAGCAATTCTGAAGCTGTGGCTCAATCATTATGACTTGTATGGTTATTTAGGAAAAAGGCAGTGCTATGGGCATTTACATAAATACTGCATACTCACATATGTATGGGAGCAGCGATGCCTTGGGTGTCTGGGAATACCATTGGGGGTGTCAGATAAACAGCCCATGATTTTGCAGTGTCAGGCCCCTCCAGAGTCTACTAGCGTAGTTGCTGTATCAGAATTGAAGGTATTAAATAATAACAGTAACTGGGCAGAGTGGTTTTCCATCACCTAGTTCTCATTAGCGGTCACTGAAGTTCATTCTCAGTTGAACACACAAAGTCTGATTGACCTTCTGACAGTAACATACCTGTCCAGCAAAAGGTTCTAAACATGTGGAAACATATACAGACATCTAGACATGGAATCCGGCAGTGGACTGAAGAAAACGGTCTCCAAAGGTCAGCACGCGTGATTCGCGGCCACACTAGTGTTGGAGCATTTCGGAAGGGGGTACAGTCTAAAGGAAGCATGTCTTCGTTGAGTTAATCACATTGGAGTGAGGACGGTATTCCTGTAGTGTCCGTGCAGCATAGCGCTCACCTCGCAAAAGAAGCGCGGTTAACTGGATAAGTGGGCCTAATGTTCAAAAAATGGTAATCGCCTAGATCCCGAAGGACGCTCTATCCCAGCAGCAGTTGAGGCATTTCTAGACAAGGATTCAAACTGGCAAGCGTTTTTTTTTGTAGTTTCTGAAGGCGTTGCGTGAATTTCCCGGTGTACTCGCCTTCTTCTAGGGGACTTGTCTTCTCCCTCATAAAGCAACCGTCGTTGGCGGGCGGTTTGCTTGATTTCGGCAGTCTTGCAGGTACGGCGGTCCCCGAGCGGCGATTGATCATTTAAACGGGAGGATATTAAAGCTGTCTGTCATCGCCTCCTCTTTAGCCCCCCAAATAAACAAGTGGATGTGAACTTTTAGCGGCTCTCGCTGTCACCCGACTAATCAGGACGCGGGATCTGCACCACAACACTTCATTTAGTTTCACCGAGAGAAAGGAACAATCGCGCTCGAGGTAATGCGATTTCTAAATAAACGTCACCTGTCAGAACTCGAGACGCATTTACTTCCCAATGTAGCTCAAGGAGACAATTAGCAAAGAGAGGTGACACGGTAAACAGGTGCACCCATTATTCCCAGAGCTCATGGCAATACATTGCCATCTCTTAGACTGATGGGAGATCATGTGACAGTTTGGTGAATTATCTGTCTGAATCCACCCCGACTGATGATGCCTGCCCGCGGTTTGAGCAGCGTTTCGAAACGGCTGCTTCAAATTATACGAGGAAAAAGGGGGGAAAACACTCGATACTTTACGGAGCCAAATCTCTCTCTCTCACTCTTTCCCCCCCGAATAATTATTAACGCATTTTATTCCGGACTGCCACTTTCTTTTAATTCGTAAGACACAAATGCACCCGTGTGGAGGTCAGCCCGGTTTGTGAGAATGGATCGCGCTAAAGTGCTAATCAATGAAAACGTCTCCCTGCGAGCGGCGACAGCTCGAACCATTTATTTAAGAAATACTTCCAGTGTCAAAATCTCTGTTGTTCTACAGATGTCTGCTGTAGCCTACAGTGCTTAGAAATTAAAGTCAAATTACTGGTTGTCTTCAGTTTGAACATTTTGCCTTTATCGAGAGACATGCCCTGGGTAATTCTGCTCCAGCTCTTAAGAATTATTTCTTTTCTTAGCAAATAAAGATTGGTTGCATTTTCCTAAGACGGGCTGATTTTGTCATTACGTATGAAGCTATTGAACAGCTAGGCGTATGTTATTTTTCCAAATGGTGTCTAAATTACTACGTCATCATATCACAAATATTCTTCTATTTGCAATAAGTATATGGTATTATTTTCCTAAAATAAATGTATCGGAATTGTTTTCAGACATCACTTAGCTATTTGTACCTTATTACCTTCAGAATTTTAATGTAAAAAAAGCATCTTTATTTAAAACTTTTTTTTGAAAGAGGGTACATTTTAAGTTCTTCACATTATGTTTCATGCAAAATAATTCAAAAGATACAAGCAATTCTTTTGTTAATCAGTTGTGATGCTGTTAATGAAAATGGTTATTAAGCATTTTTTAGTCCAGATAAGCAGTTAAGCGCTTCATACAGCAGAGTCACTGGAGTAATTGGTGAAGAGAGATTACTGAAAATCCACAGGCTGGCAGCTGTCGTGGAACTCACCTGAAGCAAAATGAGTGGACAGTTTGAAAAGGAAAAACATTGACCACTGTTATATTGGAAGGTACTTAATACAGGCATTTCTTCAACAGACCAACCCATGCATGAAACAAATACAAAAGAGAAGTCAGATTTTAAATGAAGTATACATTTGCATTAGAGTCGTCAAAAGAATAAAATTTGTTACTGTGATTTGTAAACCATCCCTCAACACAACCCAGGTTAAGCTCTATCTAAGTGTAAAAACTATCTCTGGTGTGTGCAGTTCTGCATGTGTTCTGGCCTGTGACTATGCTATGGCAGCGTCGAGGAAGACCAGCCTCCCTCTTGCCGGGGTCAAACCTGCTAGAGCGCAGAGGCTGTCCTACATTCCCTACTAATTGTCTAATTGGGAAGCTTCTAAATGAGCAGCCCTCTTCCCTAACTGCACTTCCAAAGATCCCCCCCCTTCAAAGCAAATCACAAAAGACCATTTTGGGAATAATAATAATTTCAAAAAAAAAAAAAAAGGCTGTTGCTAATCCTCGCGCTGTCAGCACACCCCACCCCCAGCCCTTGCACCCGGCCGGAGCCACACACGACTGTTGAGGAATGGAGGAAGCTCCCAACATTACGAAACCCCATCTCTTGTACCTCCATCGATTATCGATTATGGTGGTTGAACTGCGGGAGCCCAGAGGAGGGTGGTGACAATGTGACAGTTTTATTTAATGTCCATGCCTCTCCTGTTGCGTGTACATTCCGGGCGATGGCTCACCCACTGTAAAGGATGCAGTTGTCAGAGGCCCATTTCCATGGACAGGAGCATCCCAAGCCTCATCTGGTATGGGTTTTTGGATTTGAACTTTAAAGTTTGATGTTGAACATGACACAGACATCATTTTCAAGTGGCACACCAAATAATTTAAGCAGATATTCACATATTTAATGAAAGTTAATTTGACCTATTGCATTCAATAATTATACAAACAACTTCATTGTTTAGGCTTTGAAAAACACATTTTATCATGCTGTATAGACAAGATGTGCTTAAAGTTCTCTTTGGAGTCCAGTTTTGAATTAATGTCATGTCAAAATGGTAGACACTGGTATATGAAACTACGTAGGTGCGTAGGTATTGCATAGTTTTAATATTGTGATTGCTTAAATAACTTCTACTTAACTGTACTGTCTCACGTGTTACTTACCCGGTAGATTCCTCTATCCTCCCGGGACACAATTTGCACATTTTAAAGATGCATGTTGTCTATGTTTATTGTGTAATTACTATATCTGAGAATAACTGATTTTCCATTCAGCTGAAAAGCCAGGACGTGACGTATGGGTGAAAGACCTGAAATCCGGGGCATTCCTCATCTTACACATGTGCTGTATCCTTGTTTGTTTAGAGATTCGTCACTTTGCGGCTCCCTAACTGCGATACTCCAAACAGCCCACGCAGGCACGCTGACGATTGAGATCCGGTTTGGTGGTTGAAGCCGGTTTTGTGAAAAGTCTTCGCGAACGATTTGGAACACAAAAGGGTAATTGTTTTATCCCAGATGTTGCCTTAGCACAACACGCAGGATACAGTGTTCCCCCTGAGCTGATGAGTCCAATCAGGGAAATGATTAAAAATTGATTTTGTCCCTGTAATTACAGTATGTAAACTACTTAGCCAGGATTGCAAAGGAAGTGATTTTCTAATTACGTATATACTCTGGTGTCTAATGATTGGTTTTTTGAAGTAATGAAGAGAGAGCCCTAACGACTCCTTGGCGTTCTGTTGTTTAAAAAAGACCATCGTTAGGGTGAGGCACAGGCAGACAAAGAGCTCAAATTGAATTTTCCCCACTGTTAATGTGCGCGCGTGCGTGTTGCTTGCCGAGTGATTAGTGCGTGCGACGGGCTGTGGTCGTAGCATTGGGAGGCCCCGACGGAAACGTTGCGAGATCCTGCCAGCACGCTCGTTATGCGAGAGAATAGTCTAGAGCTGAAACGACAAATAGGTTCTTTCAGGAGCCCTTGTAATCTATTAATACAATGAACAATTTCTAGATAATGTTCTGACTGGGTTGTGAAGAATTTCCAACTGGTCTAACTGGGGTGTAACGAAGACTGGGTCACGTGATCTTCATGAAGAAATCAGTATGTTTGTATTAGGAAGAGAGATCAATTGTTTATTTTCTCTTCATTTAATTTTTTTTTTGCTGAAGTTTGACTGAATCGTGCAGATTATGAGTTGAAAATCACCCATAATCACACATCGTAATCGTAGCCAGGCAAACAGAGTGGTGATGCTTGAGGTTGCAGTAGTCTAGGGTCCTTGGCCTTCATGACCCATGAACTCACTGGTGCGGATGCTGTGATAGTCACCATAATGTCATCTCAGCAAAAAGCCGGTGGACATGTCAAAACCATGGAGCTTCTCAGATCTGCTGGCTGTCAGGTTCCTCTTTAACTCGACCTGATATTTGTCTGCCTTCCCCTGAAGTGAGGAGGACAGAAACACAAATAAAGCACGGCATCCAAGTGCCGTAGAGTAAGTTCCCGTGGCTCCAAGCAGGAAAAGGTTTGCGGTGCCCTTCCAAAACCGAATGTTACGCTAGAAAAGCAGGAAATCACCAAACTCCTCCCTGGATAGGTGCTTAATCGAGAAACGATACTGCAGTGCGCGTTAGTCTTTAATAATTTACCTAGTAAAGATGTAATCTGTCATTTTGCACCTTTTGACATATGATATTGAAATTTAATATCGCATTAGTGGAAATGATGTATTGCCAGGGAGAGATGGAAGCCTTTCAATTTGTGTTGTTGAAGCTGCCTTCAACTTGAGCAGGAAATACTGGCAGCTTCTATTAAAATATACAGGATATATGTATTTATGTATTCTATATGTACAGTAGGTACTATGTTCAGCAATATTTTCCAATTCAGGAAGTTATATTTAATTGAAGCACTTAGTTGGCATGGTAAAGCTTCATGTGTAATGTGAAAAGATTAAAAAAAGGTGTCATGTGAAAAAAAAAACTGTTGCTTGGATGGCCTTTCGGTTAAGTGAGCCATTTTGGCAGGAGCGTGAGCCAGAGTGCTGGGGAAGGTATGGAGAGATGGCATCCGCTTGTTGGACCGTGTTTTCGGTGTGAAAGCCGTGCGGTGACCTCCACACCATTTTCCGTATATGGCTTAGCAGGCGCTTTGATCCAAAACTGCTTGGATAGTGTAAAATTTTACACAGGTTTTTCTTTTTTTTTTTTTTTTTCTTGAAACGGTTCTGGGAAATTAAGCACTAGAGGACAACGACGAGTCCTCCCGTGGAAACAGATCCGGCAACCTTCTGGTCACAAGTCCAGTCTGCCACGCTACCAGCTGCCTTCACGGCTTCACTAGAACATTCTCCTTATGTTCTCTGCTAGTCAGAACGGCGTTGGATCCCGTCTCTTCTGCCGGAGTGTTCTTAGCGATTTATATCTTACATTACCGTGTTTAGAAAGGAAATGTATTCTGGCCCAGTTTGGAACGCGATCTCTGGTTGGATGAGAGTCGTAGTCCCTTTTCCGTCTTAGTGTTTCTTGACACGTAAAGAATACGCTGTGTTTTTAGCCTCTGCGCGGGTGCTAATGATTTGTTATTCCTGTGATTTCACTGATGTTTCGCATGGAGACGACAGACCTGCGAGGGTGTCATTAATGCGGCTTTCGTTTCACTCCCCCCCCCCCACCTCCCCATTCAAGTCCCAAACCGTCTGTAGATGTATATTCTATGTCTAATTTCAGTTGGGATTTGTGTTGTGGAGTGAAAAAAGTTGTTGAAGCTGACTTGGGGTGCAATGTGCGTGGTGACATTATTTTATTAACTCTTATCATCCAGAGAGACTTGTATGTAGCGGTGCGTTTACTCATCTAGCAAAGGCTCCTCATTCAGTGGTACGATAGCTGGGCTCATCGGAAACATGAATGGGCTATCCTTTAACCACACATCCGAGTTCTTATGTGGTCCTTATTTTCACTGTGTGTGTGTGCAAGGGGAATCCCTGAGTTTTACAATGCACGCTGATGGTCCCCTCATTGCCCCTGCGGCAGTGGAAGGGGAGACCCTGCTAAAAAGCTCTGTGGGCAAGGCCGGCAGGGCCCCTCGGGGGCAGTTCATCACGCTGTCTTCCTTGTCTTCCCGGGTCAGAGGGGCTAAGTGGTGCACCCTCCTCCCAGAATGCCTTCCCCTCTGCTTCTTTCCACAAATGCCCTTCCTCCTTCGATGTGATTTGTATCAGTATCGTATGGTCGGGTGATTGGGGGGTGGGGTGGTGGGTGGGGCTCAGCGGCCAATTGGCCAGCAGAGCTACCCGATCTCTCTGTGTGCATGCATCCACTTCTGAGGATTTCTTGTGTGTGTGCGATTCCAAAGCAAAAAAAAAGAAGGATAAGTGCGTATAGTACATTTATAAACCTGGCATCCAGGCACACATTTTACACCTTAGGTCGGAAAATAGTTAGGAGGTATTACACCCTTACGAGTGCGTTTAAATGGGACGGCGTCAGACATGTCGCATTACCTCACCCTGTCCGTGTGACCCCCGCCTGGTGTTTAACAGCTGGGCTATAGCTAGCACATAAAGGGCAAAAACGCGGAGGGAACTGGCGCTAGGTGAGGTGCATTTGTTCGGGTCGTTCTGCCTCTCCATACGGTACGCGGAGTGTGATATACTGGGGTGTGGTTGCTATACAGAGCGGGGTTTATGACTCTCACTTCGTTTCTGATGTAAAACTGCCAGACCTTGATGGAGTGTCCCATTAGTGCCTGGAACAACATTTGATTTGCTCAGAATTATCGATCTTTTGTTTGGGAGCCAAGTCGGCAATAGATAACCAAATCTGAGATGCGAGTCATTATCGCTGTCCCAAATGACAGGTCCCTGTCAAAATGCCCCCTACCCATCCCGCTTTAGCCCCTCCCAATACCTAATTTAATCCATTTTTAATTTTGTGTTTTTTAACTATCAAACCTACTTAAGGTTTCTCGCCTTATCTGATCTCATATATATTTGAATCCTGCTATGATAACCTGTTTTATTTAACATTCTATATACATTATTTGGGAGGGTTTTCTGTTTTATTCCTACCTTCTTAGGAAAAAAAATCCTTTTATCACACAATGGGTAATTTATATCCATTACCAGCGTTTTCAATCCTTTTCAGTTTCGCTGTCACTGCCTTTGGCATAGTAATGATTAATGTGATCTAATAATAGCGTGCCATTATATTTCCTTTAGTAAAACATGTACCAACATCCTTCTCACATCCACCAAATTCATAGCTCTGTATAATATGTTGCGTGTGTGTATGTGCGTGTAATTATATTATATATATACACATACATACATTGTTGATTTTTCTCTTGCTTGAAGTGACTCCATTTTGGGATTTGTTTAGATTTTGCAGATTAAATGTTTGTTCTTAGTATTTTGTTTCATGTTTGAAACTTCTTGGGAATTTCTGGCTGGAGGAATGTGGACTACGGTGGTGTAGGGGTGGTGACATTGTCCCTCCCCACCTGCAACATTCCACGCGGCACGGCTCACTGCCGTTGCATGTTCCCGGGCGGAGAACGGCCGAACGGCCCCCATCCGCTGTGATTGTGTTTTCCATGCCACCATCGTCGCTGGTGTTCTAGGTGAACATGTGGGAAGGTGTGTTTTCCGTGTCGGATCAATCTAGCATGATTTTGTGAGAGACCAACAGTTGTTCACTAGTCTGCACGTTCGTGTTTTCTTCATCCATTGCGTCTCTCTTTACTGCCTCCGAGATGCACTTTCTCCACACTGTTTGTATCATCACATTGAGACACAAGAAGATTCAGAATAATAGTAATAGTTATAAACCGGTGGCCAGTCCAAGGTGTTCGGTTTCTTCTGTCCTGTGTTGCAAGAGGTGTCCTCTAGTTTTGGATGGATGGAGCTTTTTGCAGTGTAGAAAATGTGACATAAAAATGTACTTTTTTAAAAGATGTTGTTTAAGTAGAAAAACACACGCATTTATGTAACACATTGAACATAAACGAGTACATATGAAAAATATAAAGGAATAAAAATATGCAAGGACAAGTAATCTAGGTGGTATCTAGAGCATAATAGAGCCCCAGAGATGGTGAAGAGATGTCTGTTTGTCAGCTTTACCCCACAAGTGTTTAAAAGATGTCTGTAGAGATGGATTGAAGGATATTCAGAATAAAACTTGTTTAGAATGTAATAAAAGTTGTTTGGAATGTGGGATGAGCCAATCACAGGGCTGTGAGCCCGCTCAGAATACACGATGAGCCAATCACAGGGCTGCGAGCTCTTTTAGAATGCAGGATGAGCCAATCACGGGGGCCGTGTGTTGGGGAGAGCCGGAGCGAGACTGTCCTTGTGGAGTGCCTTGGCTTCTCGCTGAGGGAAGGGTGGATTTGGGAGGGCTGGAAAAAACGTGGAGCGGTCCAGGAGTGGGCTCCAGTCCCACCGGGCTGGACCAAGCGATCCGGACCACACAGCATGGGCACACATACTGGCCAAGGGTGCCAGTACCCCCCCCCCCCAGCAACCCCACACCGCCCTCCCTGAAAGTGTTAACCCTTGTCATGAAGTGCCAGAGCTTTGTTTGTGTCCAGAATGAACAGGTGGTCTCTCCAAACATGGGCAACTATTTACAGATGACTAATCTCGGTGTGTGCGTGTCTGCGTGTGCGTCTGTGTGTGTCTGAGTATTTATGCGTGTCTAATCCCCGTGTGTGCCTGTGCAGCTCCATGCATGTCTTCTCTGTTGATGCATGTGCTCCAGTGTGCGTGTACACGTTTGGTCTGTGTGTATGTGACCACGTGAACTTGCATGTGTTTGCGCACCCATCCCTATGTCTGACTTTCTCCATCTCCCTCTCCATCTCCCTCTCCATCTCTCTCTCTCTCTCTGTCTCTCCCCCTCCATTCCTCTCTTCCTCTCCGTGCATGTGCGTCTCTTGCTTCGCTCCGCACCCATTGGCTAGCGTGTCGCGGCTTAAGGAGGTCTCTCTCCGACTGTCGGACCGACATCACGTGGGAGTGGCTTCTCTGACGGTGCGTGTGGTGTTAAGGTGAAGCAGATAAGCTACGTCCATCCGGCACATGCAGGGTCAGAGGCACAGCCGTCGGCAGGCCACAGTAAGTCCCATTTTCCAATTCTCTTTGGACGTCTCTGTCCTAGAGAGACGTAATGTCCCTTTTTTGTGTTATTCACTTATACAAATACAAAGATACTCGGGGAATTTCTTGAAGCAGAATGGTTGTCAGCCTCTTCTGGGGATAGTCTTCAGGAGCAAGACAAGCAGATTGGGGGACCACAGTGAGTAAAGATGAGGTGGCTGAGAAACCGGACGGCTGACCAGCTGTGAGCTGCACTGGCTGGCCAGCCGGTGTCCAATCCCACCAGCAGAGCCTGGGATGGGAGGGGCGTGAGCGGTGGAGAAAAGCGGCTGACTTCATCACTCCCCAGGCCTGGAACAGGCCTAGTCTGAACTGCGCAGGAAACTGCAACCATGTTTCTACTGATAAACCTGTTTTACCTACATTTACACTAGAAGCTTTTGTCCAAAGCAACATGATATTGAGGAAGGCCTGGTGTCGGGGGGTAGGGTCAGACAGCATCCTAGGAGCACTTGGGGTCAAGGGCCTTGTTCAAAGGTCAGTGGTTATATGATTACTTGGGATTTGAACACATAACTTTCCAGACACAGAACCCTAACCCAAAGGAACATTTGCAAATTTGTTAAAGAGGGTGCTTTTCATGCAGGGGAATTGTGGTTCTTCAGCCTTTGACCTAAAGGCAGGGTTTTAGGGAGGGGATGTTTTCCGAGACTTCACATTCAGAGAGCCGAACTTCATTAGTGGACCCCCCCCACCAAAGGCCTTGAGGTGACACGACACTTCAGCACCTCTCCGGGAGTCCCATAGGATCAGAGATTGGGTAGACTGGATTACTGTAAGGCAGGTGACTGTGGAATCCCCCTGACGCATGCATGCACGCGCACGCACGCACGCAGTTGCATGTTTCATCTCTAAAGGGAAGCCCATAATGTTTTCTCTGTATGTGTGACCATGTGATCACAGGAGGTTGGGGGGGGGGAGGTTGATATGAGCATGGCATTTTTCTTACAGGGCTGACAATCAGGTGGGGGGGTGTGGACAGAAAGTGGGGGGGTATCTATCTCTTACACATACCTACTCTATTTCTGGAGAAGGAAGGCCTGTTCAGTGCTGGACTCTAAACTGGTTCCTGCTGATTTTCAGCTTATTCCCATAAGAGCCGTTACATCAGAGCAGTGCCATTAGAGTCCCCATCCACACTGATCGGTCTTTTATTGGAAGAAGGGTGGGGTTGCAGCGGTGGGTCGCCAGGGGGCCACAGGCGCACGGCCCCACGTCATGCCCCGTCTGCTACACATCGTTCACTTACGCGCTATTTCTATCTACTGTGTCGAAATGCCATCACCATCACGACACAGGGTGCGGGTCATCTGTTGATCTGAGAAGTCTGCAGAGAGAAAGCTGGGGGGGGGGCAGATCCACACGTGTTGATTTATACGTGTGTTTGTTAATCTGCAGAGGGGCGGCGAGCACGCGGACACCCAGACGCGGCATTGTGGAGAGTGCCTACCCCTTCTCTGCGTTCGAAAGCTGACGTTAAATGGATACGTGTTAAAATTCAGAGGAGAGTGGGAAGACAGTCGCCGAGTGCGTGGTTATGAAGTGAAGCATTGTGGCAAAACGCTTAAATAATTTAACACTCACATTATTTTGTAATGTAATTCCTCACAGAAGCTTCAGTCATGCTAATAAATGCTTTCTGGAAAGTTCATAGAAGTTGTGGTAGACTTATGACAGATTACTTCAAACCCCCCCACCCTACCCCCCATTACCAGCACCCTGTATGTTGTGCTCTCTAATAAAGGGAAAGCCTCGACGGAGAACAGAAACACAGGCGTTGCTTTTGTATACTTGAACGTTCGCAAAGCAGCCTGTGTGATTCGAGAGGGGGGACTCCGTCCTGTGAGGGTCAGGCCGATTTCTGTGTCCCGCTCCGCACACGTTTTGCGCCAAAGGAGAGTGGTGAGTACAAGGGTCTCCCACGGCGAGCCCCGTCCACGCGTACTGCAGAAACGTCTGCCGCAGCCCCGGGAACATTTATGGCCGGCCTGAAATTCGACAGTGATCCGGCACTACTCCCAGCCTTCCTATAAATGTCAGGGCTGCGCTTTAAAAAGTATTTTTTAATTTCTGTAAAGGCCGCGCTACTGCGGAGACCGGTGCTGCCGTTTGATTGTAATTCATCCCTCGCATTTGAAAGGGAAGGGGAAAAAAAAACTGAGGATTCTCCACCATAAAAGGGATAGTTTAACAATTGATTGAGGGTAGTGGTTGAAATGGCTCCCCTAAATCAATTTTATCTTTGAGGTTCTAAAGAATGTTTTCTAATGAGGTTAATACCTTATAATGACCAGAATCTCCCATTCAAAAATGCCCTCCAGGTGTTCAAATAGATAGATGTCAGTCAGTGAGGCAGACAAATGACTGGCAGCCTCGACACGTTCCTGCGGAAATTGTTCCCCAGCAGATTGAGTTTTAAAGCTAAAAGGTGAGGAAAAAACAGAAAGACAATTTTTTTTTTTCTTCCTTTGCTGTGATGACTTGGGAAAATGTAGAAATGGTGCAAGGAGGCTCAGTTTGTGGTGTGGGATGGGGCAATGATGCTGTCCAAACGGGCCTCAAAGGACAGGCTGACCCGTCACTAATGTCCTCTGAATGAACGCTGCCCCCACGTCTGTTTCTCTTGGCTGTTTACGAGACCCAAGGCCGTCTAAGGGGATTGAAAAGAATTAATTATTGACAGGCAAAAAAATTAAAAAACACAGAGGCCGTCACTCTCGGGTACAGAGGATTCTGCCCGGTTCGGCTTGGTCATGAGCTTGTGTGAGGCGGTACACCAAAATGCAGCCTGTGTGGGCCTGTTTCCCATAATCCTCAGCTGCCAGGTTGAGGCCACACAGCCCAAGGCCCTAAAGCTATTACCGTGATCCAATTAGGCTCACCTTAATACTAGGTCACGTGGCTGTCCACATCAGCATTGTTCTCGATTCCAAAAGTTCGACAAGCCCCACAAACCTAAAATTAAAGAAAAGGGAAACTATAAAAATGGACAAATGGGTAAATGAATAGCAGTCGGATCCGATTTGAGCAAGACAGGTAAGTCTCAAAGAGCAAGGGGTTTGTGGGGAGGGATCAGGGCAAGTGAATCCGCTTGTTTTTATTGGCTGTGGGAAGAACATCATATTTTCCAGCTGGAGGGGGGTGTGTGCTATAATGAATAAAGCTGGAGATGTGGTTTGCCGAAGTTCCGCTTGGGGGGGTGTCCAGGTAGCGACCTATAAAGGCTCCCTCTTGGAGTGCCATTAATCCCGTTGTCAGGGAGACCATATTTATATATGTTTTATATCTAGGTTTCGGTGATCAAATACAATTTGAATTACCAACACTGACATGTAATTAATTTTCAGTGTGATTAGGCCGCAACGCCTTTGTCTGCTTGGGTGGGTGTCTGGCTACACGCTCTGTGGCACTGTGCCGCGTTATTTTTTTTCCTTTTTTTTCCCCCCACAGTGCATTGTCTAACTGTGTGAGCAGAGGAGAACGGGGCTTTCTCAGAAGAGAGCGGGAGCGTGTACGCATCCGTGTGCTTGTTTGGATGAGCATGAGTCAGCGCCGTGTGTTTCGGATGCGTGTGCGACTCTGTGCGGCTGTCCCTTGAAGGCACCTGTTACTCGTTCCTCGGCGCACTACCATCCTGAAGTCCACCGCCAACCTGAGATTGGACTGAGCAAGTGCATGAACAGTGCCAGCATCCAAAGAAGTATTTATCCCCTTAAAGAGTTTACTCTCCTCCCTCCTTTCACTGCTGAAGAAAAACCCAAAATTTAACACTAAAGAGATGCGGTCCTTTCTTTTTGGCCGAGATCTGACCCCTTGCCTTTTACACATACATATTTTTTACATTTTATTTTCCTTCTCTGTAGCGTGCCCCTATTGTGGCAACGTCCCGCTAAATGAGACACTATGTACGCGTTCTCAAGGACCACTCTTCCTCCCGAGAGTCTTTGGAAGCCCGGTTCCTTTGATTGATATGTGAAATAAGTTTCTTTCTGGGGACATAAAGACTAACCCACTGCAAGGCTGAAAGGTGACCATTGTCAGAACAGGAACACTTTGTCAGGGAATAATGCCGTTCCCAAGGCTGAGGAACGTGTAAGAAAGATACTGCCATTGTGTACTTTAGGAACTTTAATTTTACTTGTGAGGTCATTTTAATCCTGATGAATTTTTATAGCTAGCCGCACAACAGAATAGCCAGCGGCTCCAATGCAGAACCACCCACAGACTAACCAGAAGCCCAAACTTAAAGAGGAAAAAAGACTTTTTGTTGAAGGACACATTGGGGTGTATTTAAAGTTTTACAAAAGCGCTCCGCTGAATGGTGGTAGGTTTTTAACATTACGGTTGTGTGGAAATGCACAGATTGGGGCAGGGCTACAACGAAACCGCCGCTAGGAACGGCAGAACGCCCAGCGAAGATAAATGCCCGGTCCTTGATGGACTGAGTGAGGTCCAGAAATGGGAGTTTGTAGAAATCACCGCCGTGAGAACGGTGTGGCTATTATGGGAGGATATTTTTCCTGTAGTTTTTTTTCCCCCTTTGTGGTGAAAATTTCGGTGAAGTCTAACATGGACCACCAATGGAAGACAAGGCGCATGGAATGGGGTGGCTTAGCGAGTCGATGGCTCCGCGACGGGTTCTGCTAATCCCGATTCCCTCCACCACTCTTTGCCCACCATTGTCATCTCAGTATGGTCCTGACTCACAGCTTCTCCCCCGGTTGTGAATTCCAGGCGCATTTATGCAAATAAACAAGACACCTACAACCAGCAAAATGCACGGCAGCTGTAGAATGGAATTCAATTAAGACACGCCGAGGTGTGGTAATTGATCCACAGAACTCTCTTTTTTTCCTTGCCGCTGTTTAATCAAAACAAAAACCTGTTTCTAGAATTGAAAAGATGACTGAAATGATGACTCATCATCAGCCATTTTCAAAGCGAATGCGTCTTGACTGGAAAGGACTGTCTCTCCCATCATGGGTGGGGGAGAGGGTCGATCTTCCTGCTGTACGCTTTTCTTTCAACCGTTCATTGTTTTATTAACATTTTTTTTTTAATAAGGGGCCTGTTCTGAACAAATAAAATGAAATGCCAGCATAATCCTTTTTTCCATGCAATTTTCCTACTACTTCCCAGAGTAACTGAGCACAAACTGTATTTAAGCATCTTCTAGCAAAGAGTCAACATTTATTTTTGATCAGGGAATAAAACAGGCAGCACGCTACATTTGCTGCCGTGCTGCCATTTATCCCAGCACTACATCGTTTGTTTGCTGTGCTCTACTTGTAATTCAGGGACTTAAAAACGGGTGTGAGTGCAATCCTGCCTGTCCTTTGGTTCTTCTCTGAACCCCCTCTTCCCCCCCACCGCTGGTTATCAGCATCCTCATGCCTGTCTCCGTGGTCACCTGCTTTCTCCCGTATTCCTTGTATTTCGGCTGTCTCCCTGTGACCAGCTGATCCGATCTGCCATTGCGATACCTCCTCTGACCCGTCTTCTAGGGGGAGGGGTGCATGTGTGTGTTAACGTGCATGTTTGTGTGCATATTCCATTGTCTGCTCTGCATGTCTCGCTAAAGTTTCCGCTTCTAATTTTCCCTACAGTCTGAAAGTGAGTGTACAACCACCCCCCCCGAAAACAATAAAGGACGGAAAGGAGAAACAATGTGAATACTTAAAGACCCCAGTATGTCCTGTTATATTATCCTCTTCTAGTTGAGAGAGGAGCAGAAGGCCAGTGGATGGGAATACTTGCTATTTAATTACTGTCAGCTGAATGAACGCTGCTCATCCCCCCCAAACCCACCCCCCCCCCCGTGGTGCAAAAAAATTCTTATTCACTTAGTATGTAGGTCACATTACAGTGGTGTCTAGCTATTGGACATGGGCTTAGATAACTGTTTGTTGAGTATTAAATGGTTTTGCTGCCTCAGCACACTTCTGTGCTGGTATTTTTCACACAGCTGTGCTGCTGAAAAGGAGCAGCGTGGCAGCAGAATTTGCCCCCCCCCCCCCCCCCCGGACTTGGGCCCGTGAGGCACGGTGGGGTGCCCCGGGGCACGGCCTACACTGAACGGGGTCAATGGTATTTTAACGTGAAGGAAAGGGGTCGGCAGTATGCCGGTCGGAGTGGGACTGGTTTGTGCTTCCTTCCCCTCTTTGCGTTCCTCTCCGATGCGAGGCTGGTGAACGTACAGGAGGCTGCCCCATTTCCAGAGGACGAGCCCAGATGGCGATTGATTTTTCCCAGCGTCCACGCTCCTGAGCTGTCTCCCACCTCCTTTGTGCCAGGCCAGTCAGGCACGCTAACGTGATGATGTGATCATTGAGCCCCACACCGTCGAATGATGGGGGCGCTCTGCAACGAGACATTAAGCACAGTCCGTCAAATGGATTCTTTAAACACAAAATACAGCTGCATCCGGGACCCCCACTGCCTGCATACTCTGTCTGAATGACTCTTTTTAAACAAGATGGCAAACAAACAACCAAGAACAGGTTGTCATGAATTCAATTTGAGGAAGCATTGGTGGATACGGCAACGAAAACCTGAAATGGCTCCATTGAGTCAATTCGAAAGCTAAATGATGTCATTGGCTAACTAGCCATTCTCAGGCCATTGCCTCTGTTTGCGTGACTAAATACATACAATTAAAGCCCAGCACTCCTTGGTCTCTATGAACTCATTGTTATCCTGGGTTCAAGAACAGCGATAATGCACTCAGGGTGGGAGGGGGGCACAGGACTGTCGTCTCATTAGTGGTTGTCACTTTTAAAATTGCTCCACCCCCTCTGTATCAGATTCAACAAGGAGGAAGCAGACCTGGCTCCTCTGACCTGGGTGGTCTGAAAGATTAGGTGACAGCTCAGCTGTGGGGTATAAGCATGGGGTATAAGCAGACTGTGAATAATGGGATATGAGATGGGTTTGAAGGCTCAGAAAAGCTAGTTTTAGAAATTATACATGATCGTAAGTAGACATCTTGTGGCAGTTCACTGCCTGTATACTTTTTCACATTCAAACATTTCCTAGGTGTGTTTATCAAGAGCATGTATGGATAAATCCTATGAATAAATCATTGAGATTCCCCCAGATAAGTCATGGTTGACTCCTACAGATATGTCATCGAGACTCCTGGGGGAGAGTTGTATTATCTCCTACGGATGAGTCACAGTCACATTACAGGGACTCCCAGAGATGAGTTCTTTGACTCCTACAGATGACTCAGAGGGACTCCCACAGATTGGTCAAAGGGACGCTTACAGATTATTCAAAGTGACTCCTACAGCTGAGTCCGACTCCTCCCCTTTCTGGCCCTTTTCCCTAACCAGACTACACCTGTCGTGTTCCTCTGCTCTCTCAAAACGGCTGCGGTGACTTTGGCCAGCGTCAGTACTCACGCCGTGTCATCGGGGGGCACTTTCAGCCCAGGCAGCCATTCTGCCGGCAATGTTGGTAAATGGATCTTATTCTGCGGTGCGTCAACACGTGTAAGCGGCCTATGGCTCATTAGCTGCCCAGATCTGGCTGCAGATAGGGTGATGGATGGAGACCAGGCGCCCCCCCCAGCCGCCAGGGAAGCTGCGTGCACGTCAACCGGGCCTGGGACTCATTACGCCCAGACCACACTGGTTGTAAATTGTGGTTGTGTTCGAAGCTTTTACCAGGCCGACCGTCGTTAACATTGTGCGGATCCCCAGCGTGACATCAGGAAGCTGTAGCCCCCCACCCCCCAGTCCCATTTGCTGTCATGATGACACTGGGGCCGCTTGCCCACCCACACACCACCCCCCACCTCTCCGAGTTCAGGCACACGGTGCGAGTTTACATTCCTCCCATTCATGCGGTACTAGGTTTGCCCTTCGAGCGGCTAATTGGTTACAGATTGCTCTGTAACCCTGGGGTGACTTTACCGCACTTAGGTTATAAAAGGGGAGGGTTGTACCACGTGGGGGGGTGCACGCGTGGTGGGCTGTGAGGCCAGCACCCGGTGATATGAATGCTTGGGGCATGGGGACAAGGGGCTCTGGGGGGCAGCCTTCCAGCAGCCTGTCACATCATCTGGCACCTTCCTCTTGTCCTCTCTTGCTCACTCTCTTCCGTGTGTCACAGGAAAAACACGCTCAACTGGGTCTGTGGCGGCTGATGAGACAACTCCGGTTTCAGTGAACGCAGGTGTATCGGTGGAGTCCTTTCATTTGCCAGCCACCATTCACCCACCGCTCATGTGTGAGTCATCCCCCACTGACGTTTTTTGAAACCACAGGTACCCCCCCATTGTGTTAAAGCCCTGTCCCTCTTATCGTGGTGGGGGCATGAAAGATGAACCTTTAGGTTTTGGGGCTGGACCCTATTTGAGATGGAAACAGAACAACTTAAAAAAATGAAAATACTGATAGAAATCGAGGAGATTAAGATGATAGGGGGGCATGTGCTGTCAAAATCGATAAATTAATAACAGCTCTAAATCCTGATGAGGACCTGGGTGGAAATGTTGGAAGAATTCATTAAGCCTGATAATCCAGGACCCCGCCAACTCTACCTTTCGTAAGGGGGGGTGGGGGGTTAGTCAAATAAAAAACACTGCAGCGGCAGAGCCGGAGATAAACAACCACAGAATTTAATTTATGTACTGTTAAGTATTTTTAAATGGTTGTCTTCCACTGATTTGTCATTAGGAGGTGTTTTTCTTTAACAGCAAGCTTTGGATTAAAAGGCTTTGTCGCCCCCCCACCCCCAACTCTTCCGATAAATTCCCAGAAGGGCAAAATATGCGAGGACTGCATCAAAGTTGCCTTGCATTTGGGTGTGAGGATAGCAAGCATTTTTTCTTTTGTGGAAGGTAGGAATTAGGCATCTGAAATAAGGAGCATGACGCACTAATATCCATCATCCCCGGCTAGATGCCCCACGCGGCTCATTTGCGGAGTATTTGTGGTTTTAAGGGGCTTACAGCTTATTCAAAACAGCCGAATTCCCAGCGTTTAAAGGATGTAGCGCACCTGTACTCGGTAGTGGCATGCAGTGTCAGGGAGCCATATACAGTAGCTGGAGCAGTTTTTACAGGCATCCTATTTTATTTTTAATCGACTGACAACGTCCCGTAGGATGACTCACCCCCCGAAATGACTGAAGTGCCTTGTTTATAGCATGAGAAAGTTTGGTTTTCTCATCTTTGGCACTCTGTTGAGGCCAGATGACCCGTGGTCCTGAACTGAGGTCTTTGTTTAGGGTAAGATGCATCTGGGTGCTTAACTCAGAGGTGTGGTGTGAATTAATTTGGGGAGGATGACAGTTACCAAAAATAAAAAGAAGAGTCTACCACATCAGTTCAAGGCAATTACGGGTGGACAGTGTTTTTCCCTGAACCTCTTCTGCATTAGTTCTGAAATGACCTCATCTTCGAAGGCATATTTAGTGTGGCGTGGGGTGGGGGTGGGGGGGGCAGTTTGTGAGCTATCATATTGGCGTGGGCCGGATTGTATTTCAATGCCATTTTGTAAAGTCACTCTATACTTTCCACCTCTCTCGCCATCATCTACCCGATAAATGCAAACTAAATCTGGCTGACACTGACCGCAACCCTTCACGAGACGTATTTAGCTTTAATGTCAGAGCTCATATCCCCTCCACCCTGCCCACCCCCAGGCAGGTCTTCTCCGTCTTTCATTTGGAGACGAAGCCAGCGATTGGCTTTGTTCAGTCGTTTTAGCTGTCAATGGGTTTAGACAAGCCCTCCCCTCTCGACCGCTCCAGATAATCATGTTCAGAGAGGGCCGTCCTTGTGATGGTGCTGGAGGACTCCCGGTCCAAGCTCGGCTGTGCTGAAGGTCTTTAAGAGCAGCCATAATCTGCCTGCTGTCTCAAAGCTAGACGGACTGGAAGATCGATTCTTATGTCATTAGATGTCTTTAATGACGCTACACATGCCTGGCTGGGGTAACAAACAGTGACCCACTTACCTGCCTGTTAATAGGAAGGACCGTCCGGCCATGCTCTTAATATTTTTATTCACTGTGCATCGTTAAAAAAAACTCTGCCCCAGACACTGGCAGGATGTATGATATCTTAGACGTGTGGAATTTGAAGAGGGAGTGATATCCAGAAAATGGATGTGCAAAAGCATCCCTTTCACTTTTATTCTCTTCGGTAAATAAGAGTTGTATATAAAAAAAGAACCGAGTTTCGGGAAGAAAGGGTTGTCCTCAGGAACCTGTTTCAAATTAAACGTGAAACTGGAGAGCTGGAAACGACTCATCCAGATTTTTTACCCAGACTTCTTCAGATTAATTCTTTTCAGACATCAGCTGTTTGTTTTAATATATACACACTACCTGGCCAAAAAAAGTGACCATTTCAATTTAAATAAGCAAATACAGTACTTAAGAGCCAACGGTCTGGTCTAGGCTTAGCAAAGTTATGCAGCAATAAAAAGAAATCAGCTGAGTACCTGAATTTACTGAATGACCAGGTTATCCCATCAATGGATTTTTTCTTCCCTGATAGTGTGGACATATTCCAGGACAAAAATGCCAAGATTCTTTGGACTCAAATTGTGAAAGAGTGGTTCAGGGATCATGAAGAATCATTTTCACATGAACTGGCCACCACAGAGTCCTGACCTTAACCCCATTGAATGTCTTTGGGATGTGGTAGATAAGACTTTATGGAGTGGTTCGACTCTCCTGTTGTCAATAGAAAATTCAATGAAAAATGAATGCAAATATAGGATGAAAAAAATGCTGAGACACTGCATAAGCTTGTCCAAACAATGCCACAACAAATGCTCCTTAATCAAAGCTAAAGATGGTCAAATGAAAGACTGAGGTGTGAGACTTCTTTTTCGGCCAGGCAGTGTATGTTTTATCCCATTTTGAAGTTATTTCTCTTTCCTTTATGCATATGGGGAGGAGGTGAATATGTATGAGTAAGGTTTGGTGGATCTGGTACTAGAACTTACAGACCACCCTGAGGAGATTGGGTGGGAAACTTGGCGACGGAGCTCGAGAAGGAAACGCTGTACTACGCTCGTCCTGAGTGCGGTTCACGCGGCTCCCAAGGGAGGTCGCAAAGTGCCTTGCAGAGAGACCAAGGGGTTGTGCTGACCCAGATGTCAGAACCCCTGGCACTAGGAGCGTGCTCCTCGCTGCCCCGTCGCCAAACTCACCCTCCCTTTGGGTCACAGTTTTTTTAGAAAGCTACATCCCTCCTCCTATTAAGACGTTTGCCCCTGAGAACTGCCATGAAAGCCGGTTCCTCAGCTGTTTGAAGCTTTCCTTTTTATCCACCCCCCCTTTCTGTGTGGTGGATTTGAACCTCCATGGTCAGGGCGTATCGGCATTAGGAAGCGGCAGGCTGCTGGCCTGAAGGGTAAGTAAGTGAACAAGCAGGTGAAAAAGACAAAAAAAAAGATGGGGAATTGGTTTGGCCCGTCAGGGTAATCTGCCCCGCTGTGTGGTTATGATGGATTTTTTTTTTTGACTCCAGACGACCATGGAGAACCTGTTCTTAGCCAACATCATAAACATAGGGAGTTTGAGAAACGGTCTGTCATCGCTATGAGAATACGTCCCACTGTGGCCTTGGCCTCCACACAAAAGTAAAGACACTTAGAGGACAGGTAATTGGTCTGATTTGGGGTGATTCATCTTACACGTCAAAAGACGCCATCTGTGACTCCTGCCTTTTTTTCATGCCACAGAAGACCTTTGATTCTGATGTGGCCGAACGTGGCCTCCACGATCTAGGAGGTGCTTTCCTGTTGTACCAAAAACCCGCCTCAGTAGAGTATCCGTCTCTGTAAATGATGACTTAGAGAGACCCAGGTGAGGTGCTGTTATTAATGCCCATGCCTAGTCGGCGCCCCTGACTCCACAGCAGGCTAATGGGCTGTATCTGCAGAATGGGGCTTCTGGGCCTCATCGGGAAGTGTTTGCTGGGCACCTGGAAGGATGGGAGAGCCTGGTGTGGGCGGAGCCAACTTAAGGAGGCTAAGTGGTCATATAAGGCCACGCGCTCCTTTCTGCAGCTGGAGTCTGAGGTGAAATGACAAGAATCTAAAGTACAAACAAAATGGGACATGTCATGTAGGGGAAGGGTTTTTTCAATTTCAGAGTGTACTTTTGGGCTGCACACGTGTGTTCTCTGCTGTTTGTAAGGCTGCTAAACAGAGGCATCGTGTTGGGAACATTTTTGGCTGGACAGTGTGTAGCTTAGTAGGTTAATGATCTGTGCCTGTGTATATAGGTTGTTGGTTCAAAACTCATAGCCTGCAAAGTAATCCTATAACCACTGAGCCCTTGAGCAAGGCCCTTAATCCCAGCTGCTCCAGGGATGCTGGATACTGATTGACCCTGCTTTCTTACCCCAAGCTTCCCTCATCTGTATGTCATTTTGGACAAAAGCATGTGCTAAATAAATGATTTTTTAAAGAAAGACTATACATTCATGCATTCATCCATTTTCCACAAAGACTTCTGTGAGTCTGGACCATGATATTCTCGTGATCATCATCATACAGCCGCACACGAGATCTGCAACTCATGCTCCTGCGTGGAAAAGGTGGGAAGAAAGTTATTGAGAAATTTATTATGTAATACCAGGACAAAAGACGGCAGACTGTGACTGGACCCCCCCCAACATAGATTGTTAAGGAGGACTGTTGTGTTCTGTGCGGTCCTCCTGAATGAATTCCACGTTAAAGTGGCACGTGGAAGTTACACCATAGACCATTTGATGCAATAATCAGCCATACTAAGAAGTGATTAGAATATATCAGCACACATCTCTTCAGCAAGGCAACTGCTTGGAAAATGCAAGTATCACACTGGATGGGTATTTGAGTGTCAGTTTGTTTTTCCTTAAATTTAGTTTTAGTTTTTCTTCAGCTTGACGAACATGTTAGCATGCACGCAGTCACAACTCCGGAATTTATGCATTCATCATTGTATTACAGAAACTTTGAAGGAATACAAACACGCATGAGATACATGTCCGCTCCAGGCACCCCTCTTAAGGTCACATTTCCACCGCATGGTACTGGCTCGACTCAACTCAGCTCGACTGGGCTCGACTTGACTCTACTTGATTTGCATTCTGTTTCCATTGCAGAAAGCTGGTGGTCATGATGCTGCACGCAATTCCTGTAACGTCATCTTCAACACAACAAACAGGAAAGAGCAATGGATGATATGGAAGGCTGTATTTTATTCTCGGTATGTGGCTATTTGTCACAGCAAGGGGAAAATTTTTATTTCAGAAGAGGCTGAGTGCAGCAAAACAAAACACCGCTGAAAAATGGTGGTCTACTCGGTCGAACGCCCAAACAGACGGTCCGCGGTGGCGACTTTGCAAATAGTGAAAGATCTGAAACACACATACACAGCACTCCCATTTTAATATGTAATAGTACTTGACCACGGCGTGGTTTTGCGGACGTCCGTGTCGGTTAAAGTTAAAAACAATAGACAGTCAGTCGAATCCAAAATGGCTTGCTAAAATGTTTTGCTCACTATACCCCGTTGTGTGTTGATGATGCAGTGCTGTTGATTCTCTCTGACTAATCAGTAGCCTACATTGTTCTCATGTGACTGTTGTAGTACCTACTTGGCTTGGTTAGAACCGTGGCAGAGATGGGACCAAAAATAGCACCGGGTAACAGGTACTATCCTCAGTTTTTCCAAATGGAAATGCAAAAAAAGGCAAGTAGAGTCCAGTTGAGCTGGTACCATACGGTGGAAATGTGCCAAAAGTGGCTGCTCTAGGCTTGCCGTCCTTGTCTTTGGTCACTTGTGAACGTCTCACTCTTATGCCTCGCCTGTCCCATCTAGTCAGTAACTAATTATAGGCCCATGGAACCAGGGATGTTACCTTAACAAACGCGGGGGGATGTGGGGCGGGGAAATAAAGAGCGGGCATTCATTGTACGGGGTGAAAGCCCTTTTCAGACAGGCCCTCCCGTGATGCCCTGCTCGCACTGGAGACAGCCCAGGGAGAAGATGGTGGGCGCTTTTCGCCAGTAAGACAGGGCCACTCAGCCGGGTGCCCCCCAAGCCCAGTAAATTGCATTGCTTTTCTTCTTTCTGATTTCCATTTTGCGCATAATGCTCTTTCCCAGCAAGTTTGAGGCGATATTATTAGCATGTGAGCGTTTCTCGGGAGGATCCTGTCAATGGGATTTTTTACTTTGGATGCATTAGTCTCTCGTAATTGCCGAATGAACTTGGGCAAAGTAGGTGAACTTAAATACATGGCCGAATCCGTATCCCTTTACAGAGCAGACAAACGGTCCTGATTAATGGAGTGTATTGGTTTTAAGGAAATAGAAAACCCTGGTTTCAGAAACGGCAGGACTACAGCAATGCATCTCATAGTTGGCGTGTAAACTACTTAGATCTTGGCATTTCCCATTGCGTGAATTTTTAAAATAGCAAATATCTAATGCGACGCACCAGAGTGCTGCCTGCAATTATTCTGTCTCAAAGAAAGCGCTAGTGGATCCTGGAGGGTGGGATGTGATTTCGGATCACGATTTCGAAGAAAGCGATGTTTCAGGCCGGGCAGCAATCTGTTGTTCAGAGAGGAATTGATGGAGCCCATTTTTTGGGATTTGTCTAGTATGACAATATGGTATCGACGAAGGGGGCGACGGAATCAGCCATAATCAGCTAAAACCTTATACTTATGGAGAGATGCTCCATAAGCCAAAGAACTTGCTCACCACAAAATCACTATACTTACATGGCATTCGATGGACTGCCTCCACTAGTCTTCTAGTGAGTTTTGGCACAAGGGTCTTGTGTGCGGGGAACCAGGACTGCACTTATTTATTCAGTCTCCTTTTTTTTTTAGTTTAACCCCCCCATGCTGATCTGTTGGGGGGGCTGCTCTGCAGACAGAATAAGGTCCGTAGAGCCACTGAGATCAAAAAAAAACAACCTGCCAGCTCTTTCTCCTAGATATTGTTGTTTGATAAAGCCTCCTCATAAATGATGAAAAGTTAATGAAGAGGTAACCTAATGATGTAAGGAATATTGTTTTGCAAGGTCACGGGCAAGGGGAGGCGGGTGGGCCAGGCCAGAAGCTGGGGGGTGGGCATTTTTTATATAAAGGAGGAGCTTTATTTTTGGATGGGGGAAGCGATGTTAAGATGTGACTCAGAGTAAAGCGGGTGATTAAAAATTGAGAGGGTCTGAGTGACACCAGGGAGAGCATACTGGAGCCGGGTGAAATCGATGGAGCTTGGCGGGGAGGGTCCACACAGGGCTGGTGGGGGGGTCTGTATGGGGGGCCTGGTAGGTGGCTTTGCATAGGGATGGCCTGCTTGGGCTGGGAACTTATAGTCCAGACCCCAGAAATAGTAATTGAACATCTGTGTTTGTCCACTAGAAGGTGTGGCTGCCCCTGCCCGCACCCATGAACATTTGCACACTCTATTTGTATGCTTACTGCACTGCAGGAAATTCATAGGATGAATCAATAGGTACATTGATTAATGTATGAGGTTACACTGACGGGGATGAATGGGTTTGTGGCCCTGTGTCTGCCCACCGATGGGGTATTTCTGAGTGGCCCATGTCTCTTTCCGTCGCCATCATCTGGATGCATCCTTAACAGTATATAGACTTTCCATGTTGGCTGAAACTCAAGGCACTGGGACATCAGACAGTTGACATGTTTTCTGGGGTAAACCGTAGGGTGAGAACAGGGGATCGAAGTGGCTGCTGGGATAGCCCACAAGCCAGTTTCTCTTTCAGTGCCGCCGGCCCAGCGGAGGTGAAGTGCTTACTCAAAAAGCCACCAGGTGTTTTCTTCGATCTGTTGTATATTTCAGATGGTCCCTATGCATGCCTCGCCACCATACTAACATTGTTCCAGAGGAGTGGCTGCAGCCTAGCGGAATATACCAAGCTAAAGTGTTGCCGGGGGGGTGGTTGCTGTGCAAGACAAATGGACAAGTGCTCCCCAGGAGTCTGGTTTTAGTTGCTTCTATCTGATAGCAGACCATGGGGCACTGTTCATAGTACTAAGCAGCAAAGTAAGTTGGGTTAAGGGATTCACGGTTTTCAAGTTTGTGTCAAATTCTGAAAGGACGTTCCTCTCTTGTTTGGCCAGAGCAACAAGTGCTGTCTAGTGATAGCCTGGGGACACAAGCTGGGGAAGGCTTGTCTATGGGTTAGCTTGGAGGGGACTGTTCTGTTTGCTAGTCAGAGTCCCTAAAACCTCCCCACTTCCCCCCTCGCGCATACAGTCAGCTGCGCAACTGTAAGCCTCCTGGGTTGGACTTTAACTATTCAAAACCGATGGAGGTGCTGCCATTTTTGTTTAGCTTCTAGTTGGATTTTTTTTCTTTCTAAAAAAAATTGTTTAAAATAATCTGGGTATATCCATCTTGTTTACTCTCAGTGCCTTTGTGCAGGCTGTTTACGCTTTGGACGATGTCGAAAATATTTTACAGTGGTGATATTTAGATATCTGGAATAGAAAGGGCAGTTTGTTGTGATTATGGCCTGGGGGCTAATGGTGAAACGTCTAGTAGGACTTAATAAATATATCCAGCAACACAGCGGGGGGAGGGGGCTTCAAGAGGACACTGCGACGCAGGAGGGAGTTGGGGGGATACCATTTAAGTGAAATCATTTCCTTTTCTTAATCAAAAGATGACAGGCTCGACTGAAGGTCTCCATCTGTGCAGCACAGATCTGGGCTCAGCCACTACAGTGCTAGCGTGTCAGAGCTCGATTTGGAGGCTTTGATGAGACAGGGCAGAGAGGGATGGACCTCTGTTCACTCTGAGCAGAGGGCATGTGAATTTTGAATACGAGGGGTTGCAATTCGGCCTGACATTGGACACCGTGTGGGGAAAAAAAGCACATGAATTTGTACCCTGTGTCTTGGAGTAAAATGTATGATGCGCAGGGGGCAGTGGAGGAGCCACCATGGCCTCTCCGGCTATCACCAGAGCCATCTTGTGTCCGGATGGGCCCTTCAACTGACATTTCATTTGGAGAGAAACAACCCGTCACCTACTCGGGAGCACCGGTTAAAAACACAGACATCTGCTCTCCCGCCTGATCTCTTGCGAGGTCTCCCTCCCATGCTGTTAATCACCTCCCGCAGTACACGCACCCAGAAGCCGCAAGACCCACGCGTAAATGTCACCCCCCGCCTCCCCGATGGTTCTCCCATGGCCATCAGTGAAGGAGAGACTCCGACCTTTGCACTTGTATACCATGTGGCTAGCCTAATGGGCCGCTGTTAAATGGGGCCGTTAAACGCTAATGTCCTTTATACGGCGGCCATGTTTACGGGAGGATGCTGCAGTTAGGGCCACCTCTGCCACTGTAGGATGATGTAAACAGGTTGTCTGGAAGCCTCACACTCATTTCCCGAAATCCAGTTAAGCAGCGCCTGACCGACTCCATCTCCACAGTCCCCGTCATTTAAATCTTAAATAACTTTAAATCTTAAAGTGATCGTATCACTGTGCTCGAACGTAATTGTGAATATATATACATGCTTAATAACATGACCACGTATATGCTGTGTTTATAAATACGTAGAGAGGCCGCCAAATTAAAAATACACACATTTAATAGACATGCCACCAATCACATATAGTAGGTTTAGAACCATATCCTGTACTGTAAACACGCTTTAGCTGATCTGACAGCGTGATTCATCCCAGAAAAGTGTCCCTGAAAACAATCACTCTGAACGTAAACTTCGGGGAATGTCCTAAAAGAAGTATGAAACAATAATCTGTGTGTGGGCTGCGGACACCGAGAAGGCAAACATTTCACAATAAGCTGTTTAAATAGAGGCCCTGGCCTCGATGGTCACAGATAGGACATGCTGTGTTAATTACGCAGCCCCGGAAAAATAAACTGACAACAAAAAAATGCAGCTTTCCATATAGCGGGACTTAACCTGTGAATTGGTGAGGCGTCTACTGCCGCCGTACAAGAGGATGTGTTGTTTTTACACAAAACAAAATAGGCCAAGGCAAAGAGAGAGCAAGAGAAGGAGAGAGAGAGAGACAGAAAAGCTTTACAGTCAACAAAGGCTTCAGTGTTTACTCTGAATTTAAAAACTTTTTAGCTCCATCCCTCAATTGTACTGCATTACAAAAAGAAAACGGCTCTCCCAACTACTAAGTTTATTATTCTTAGGCTTCACGAAAAGCAACATGCAGAAAACTTCTGCTAAGATGCCACAGTGGCGGCGTGGGGTGACGGTAACGGCGATACGTCGACCCGGTGAAGGGAGAGAGGCAGGAAGAGGGAGGATTATTTTTCATGACGGCCTGACTTCAGGTTCTGCTGCTGGGTGGCCTGATTTGTACAGCCCTGTTAGCATAAGAAAGGGGGGTTAGCTGGTTTGAATTATTCCGTGCCTCTGTGACCGCATAGCAAGAGCCGCTGTTATCCACTTAAAACTTCAGATGCAACCCACCCCCCATTGCCATCTCTGCGGAGATTGTGGGGCAGTTTATGTGGTGCATAGGTCACATCCCATATCTTGGGGGTGGGGGGGTTAGAGCAGGGGGAAGTGGGTTCTCTGCACACAAGCTGGCTTCTCCCCCTATCCCAAGCCTGTGGAGTGTGCATATCTAACAGCGAGGTACCGTCTCCAGCTAATCACATTACACCCACGGATCTAACCTTTGTTTCTGATTAACATTAACTCACCTTAAAATTGACTTGCGTAGGATGCATGAAATACTTCTGTTCTGCGATTTTAAGGTCTGCCGAGGAATTGGGTTACAAATGCATGTTTAGAGATGTTATAATTTTTATTTATTTATATGAAATCGTTTCTTGGACCAGGAAGGTAGAGAGGATGGGTAGTGGATAAATTCTGCTTGAATAAATCTCGATATGATAAAACACCACACATCCAAAATAAAAACGAAATCCGACCTTGACTTTTGTTTTTTTACCACTTGTGTGATATTGTTAAAAGTAGTATACTGGGAAATATTTCATAGTCGAAAGCCAGGAGTCTCCAAAGGCCTCATTGCAAAATGACATTTTCCCACACCTGCTCTGTGGTCTATATTCACACTGACGCCATGGTCAAGTACAGCTCTTAGAGAAGAGTTGAATAGTGATATTTTTTGAAAGTAGATATTTATTTTGTGGGGTTGGCTAGGCCCTAGTAAAGATATTTTCATAGCCTTCATGCAGGAGATGTTGTTTATGAGATTACTTGACCCAATATGAAGGTGGGTACATTTGTAATGATGCATAATTAAATTCTACAGTGATTTTTGTTTTCTGCTCTTAATCACAGAAAACCTTGGACGACTGTGGACGCATTGTGAAAATGCTGACTGGTGTTATTTAACGGTTCTTTGACCAATTACTTCTTGGCATAATTTAACAAAAAAATGTTTATTTGCTTAAAGATTCGAGCGTGAAGTCTTCGGAGCACATGCGAAGGGGAAGATTTGTGTGAGGGGCGAGGTGAGCCAGGGTGTGGCCAAGGTTATATTTTGCCATTTCTGATCGACTCTCGGATGTTCCGAGTGACTTTTGTGTTATTGTTCTGCTCCGCTCACGGCGTCCTGGAACACATGGCACCAAAGCGAGGCAGGGACAATGGCGAAGCCAGGAATGGGACAAGTTAATATGTAAATAATACATCTAAATGCGAAACACTACAAGTTTCTATGTCGTATGTTAAAATTCGAGTTAGTACAACAAATACGAGTTAATACGACAATCAATCGCTGACGTTACAGTCCGAGTGAGAAGCGGGTGAAGGGCGGATACCGGGGGGTGGGTGAGAAAGAGAGAAGCACCTATAGATTTATCTCCTTCTTAATTCTATTTAAACAAATAGTCCTGAAGCCCAAGAACGCGGTGCTGAGGCATGCCTGGAATTATAAGCATCATGAAATCTAATCAGATTTATAAGAGGAATTGATTGTTGTGTGGCGGCGGGAGAAGGAGTGAGGTTGACAATAAGATGAAATTTTAAGTGTTAATTTTTATGCTAATCTTCTGGCGTCTCCGTGTGATGCAATTTGGACTCAGCGCGGCGAAGGAAAAAAAATATATATATGAAAGTGTCCCGCATGCGGGCGATGGGGGGAAAATGTCAGCATGCACACCAGACCCCGAAAGCTTATAATTTATTAGGTATGTTTCTATTAGTATGTGTCACGGTTGTTAGTGAGGCGCGCGCACACGCACACACACACGCTGGCCCCCTGAACGTCTCAGCTCACTGGCTGGAACATGGGGGCATTGAGGCATTATCATATATCGGGTGGTCTTTGCCCCCTGGACAAAAGGCTGTTTAATGCTATTTAATGACATTCCTGAAGGGGGGGCAAATAGTGAGGCCCCTCTGCGTTTCTCAGGGGTTACTCATGCAGACATTTCTTCGGTTTAGCACGAAAGTCGTTGGGGGGTGGAACAGAAAAACGGGCAAACAGGAAGGGAAAGCAGGAGGTAAAAATCTGGAGTGAGCTGGGTGTACCACGGCCTCCCGACCTGCCAGCAAGGGAGGGTTTTACATCACTGCGTGATGATGTCATCCAGATGGGTGACAACGGAACGATGCAGATGCAACCTTGTTCGGGCATCTTCGAGCCCTTGGCCCACCCCCCATCTCGGGTGTCCGGCGCACAAGACCCGACCCGCAGCGTTCAGCCACAGTAACGGAAGCTAAGGTCTGCTTGCATTTCACATATAGGTCAATGAAATGCGCCAACATCTGCTCCTGCCTAAGCATTTGCATATAGCATTCATATGTTAATGACACCCCTTGTTTTCTTCTGCGCTCGCAATTCTACGTGCACCCCCCATTTCCCATAGCAGGAACGCCCAAATTGTGCATCTATACCAGTAGTTTTGCTGGCAGAGGCGAGAAGCTCAGCCATCCTGCAGTAGGCGATCCCTGCCCCTCCCTATAGCTTTGAGCAGAATTCCTCAAGTGGCCCACCCATACCGCTCCTGCAGCCCCTCCGCAAGCGGCCCATACAGTACCGAGGAAGCCGCCTCTTCTCAGGCAGCTTACTGCCTTATAAATCAATAATAACACAGATGGACCAGTGATAATCTATTTAAAATGCCTGATAGCAAATATTGTTGAAAAGGGGATTAAGGCTGAAACTGCTTCTATTTTAATGTATATCCTGTTTTGGTGCTGACGTTAAAATACAGCTTGTTAATAATTAATAGAATGTTATCTATACACATAATATAAATATGCATTCAATTATAATATTCATAAAATTATGACTGGACTAATGTAATTCTACCTTACTTTGGTTTGTAATCATATTAAATATATGTATAAAAACGTGGTGGAAGTCATAAGCCGGTTTAGGGAGACAAGGCTGATCATGGCCAGGATGACTCGCCAACCGCACGCAGCCCAGAACCCGAGGCTGTAACGGAGCGTGTCCCGGTGTAGCCAAGAGCGTCGACGTTCCCCTCACCATGCCCATCATGGCAGAGGGACCAGATTTAGTGGTAGAACATAAGGTGGAGGTTGTCAGTGGCAGCTGCAGAGGATCCTGATAAATATAAGCCCTTATTGATCTGGTGAAAATGAAGGATCCCGTGGTGAGGCACGGCATTCGGCTGCCTGTCTGCGGCTCGTCAGTGTGGCCTCGCTCTCTGATAGATTTTCATCCTGCCGCACAGTGCGCCTCCTGTTTCATCTCTGACCTTTCCTAGCGAGTTTCCTTGACCTCTGTGTATCGCTGCAGTTTGGTGAATTTGTTACATTTTGCTTGACATCATTTCTCCCCCTCGCCCTTGTCTTTCTTCCTCTCTACCCCCCTTCTTTTGTCACAGGAAACCAGAGTGCCCACCCTCCACCTCAGCCTAGCCACACCCTCCGCCCCTCTCTGCTGCACGCCTTCTAATCTGACTGGCACGCCTGGCACAAGTATGCTGCTAGTGTGATAAGGTAAAGAGTGCCATCCTGGCTCAGGCCAGCTTGGTCCAGCTTAGCCGGTCTTGGTTTCATCTTGACTTGGATCAGCTTGGTCCAGTTCAGCTCAGCTCAGACTGTCTCTGGTCACCAAGGCCCTACTTGATCTGTCTCAGCTTTAGTTTGGACCATCTTGGCTCAGTTTCATCGAGTTGAGCTTTCCCCATCTCAGCTCAACTCGGCCCAGCTCTGCCCATCTCAGCTCAGCTTTGCTCATCTTGGCTTAGCTTGGTCTAACTGGGTCCGCCTTGGCTCAACTACACTCATTTTGGCTCAGCTCACCTCTGCCCATCTTGGCTCAGCCCAGCTCAGTCTATCTCATACAAACATGGCCCACCTTAGTTTAGCTCAACCTGTCTGAGCTCCATTGTTCCTGCATTACGTTGACATCCCCAACAGAGATATTTCCTTGTTTTAAATCTGGTATCATACACGTTCAACATGCTTCACGCGATGCAGATCCGCATCCACAGTGACCCTTTACACACACGCGCCACTGAGATCGGTCTCCCCCCTCCATTGGTCAGCGTACGCACCAGCACATTGCTCGAAGCCATCGATATCCCGAGGGTGATTTGTCGTGGTGGAGGTAAATTATGATATGCTATCTGGTTTATCTACTCTGCCTGTCAGGGAGAGTCGAGCAGGTAGGTCCAGGTGAACGAACTGAGCGGAGATGTAGATAGCAAGATGCAAATCTGTGTTTGAAGACCAGCTTGCCTGACGCTTGTAGATGATGAATTTCCAGTCAGGGTGACTACAACAGATGTTGGCAGACAGGGTAGATATGAAAATAGCTGCAAAAGCATTAAACATTTATATGCTATTTAGCCTCGGTGTATTTTAGGTATTTGACATTTTCATGTCCGGGACAGACTAAATTTATTCATGGTCCAAAAAAAAAAGCCTTTGACTGTAGGCTTTTGGGTGCTAAAGGCTCTGGATCTGTGGCATTGGGCCCTGTCTGCCATGCCGATCTTCAGTGCCATTGTCGAAGCTGGATCTGTGCAGTTAGCTCATAAATGGAAAAGGAATCGTTATTTCCTGGAATGCCAGGTGTCTTCATATCTGTATTTTTCAGTAATACTGTCAAGAATTACAAAAATAAATACTTCTTATTCCTCTTCATCTTATTTTTCATAATAATAATGATGAGTAGAGTAGCAGTAAAGAGAAGGAGATTAGCAAGGCTGCGAAAGGTTTGAAATCCCACGTCCAGACAGTGAAATTGCTAATCCCCGACTGCTACGTGATTAATTACTGATGTTCTCATAGAACATCCCCATATCCTTCACAATCTAATCGCACTGAAATCTTAGACATGTCCTGGGAGGGGTAGGCATCTTTCTACGGCCACCTCTTGCTCTATCTCCCTGACACTCCTCTCTCTCTCTCCCCCTCTCTCGCTCCTCCTTGCAGTCTTAAGCACAGGCCGACTCATAACAACATCCGAGGAGAATGTTTCACCCAACAGCCCAGCCTCTCTCTCCCCTCACGCGATAAAAATATGCTATTATTCCTCTGGGGAATATGTGGTAATATCCCCAGGGACCCTTCAGTGTTTAACCTGACTCTTTGCGAGTCGTAACTTCCCGCATGGAACGGTCTGGAAAGCTAAAACCTGAGACACCGATCATCCTTTTAAGGGTACAGCGTTGCGCTCTGGGAGCGAATGCGGTTGAAAACTACTTCCCTTTCATTTAAAGTGGGATCTATCAAAGAGACGCGGTAATATCAAAACAATTATTCCGTTGACGTCTACTGAGCCAGTCTCACCGTTGAGTGAACACCGGTTTGAAGGAGACAGCTTGCCACTTCTTCAAATGTCAGCCGTGCTGCACAGCTAACGACTTTCAACAAGAGCGGCAGCAGAACATGATGGACGCTGCGAGGACGACTCCAGTTAGAAAGGAGCCTCTTTTCACTGGAGAACATCTTGGAGTCCGTTATAAGGCTGCATTAGCGGGTTAACTATTTTTCCCAGCTAATGCTGTGGTTTGTGTGTGAGACTGGCTTCTGGCGTGACAGTACGTCATGTTTATTGCTGTGGAATTGTTTCTCAGCTTCTCGGATGGTCACGTTTTGGATTTTTATCCTGTTGAGTGCCACACGCGAACATCCGTGAAGTCAGACGACCGGTGAAGCAATGTTTCCTAACTTAGGCAAAACACAACAGCATGGTTTTATGTTTTGCGATCAAGTATCAGTGTTTCGGTCGCAGGTCATGCTGTGAGGACTCCGAGTGACTTGCCAGTTCGCTCTCAGCCACAGGACCTGAGATGGGCTGAGCTGGGAAACGCTGAGCCTCCTTGAGCGAGATGGCGTGTCAGATGCATGCTGTCTTTTGTCGTCTTCTAACAGATGTTTTCCAGACAGGATTGCTTCTGGACTGTATGAGAATCGGGTGTCAGATCACGCACACCCATGAACTCCTCGTCAGACCCAGTCTTTCCCCATGCCTCTGCCCCTCTAATTAATACCCCCACTCCGGCTGTTGGTGCGGCTGACAGCTAGCCCTAGAGGCCACTCTCTTGGGTCTTCACAATGGCCAGGTCCTGAGTTCTGAAACCTTTACAGAAATCCAGCCAGCACTGGAGGGACTGCCAGGAAGCCAGGATGGGTGTTGGTGTCTGGGGGTGGGGGGGCTACTGTACCGTCAAACCATCTCCTTGTAATCTCGGGAGTAATTGATATTTGGTCCCGTCCCTCTCCGTGGCGAGGTCGACTTATCTGCACTCCGGGCTCAATTCATCCCTCTCCGTTACACCCCCCTGAGATATTAGCGTCGAGCTTCTGGTGACAGCGAGCGAGCATTATTCCTGATGCCTAACCCTGCCCGTTATCAAAGTAACTTCCAGCTTATTAGTGACAAAGGACTTTTATTCTTGGCGCTGGCCCCCGTGCGCCGGCGCTTCCTGAATTAAAGCGCTGATTTCCTGTTCTTTATATGCATGGCCACATCTGGGCGGCTTGCTCACAGCCCCGCTGCTTAATAACAATCACCTTCCCTCTCAGTCTACCCTGATTGTTTCTAATTCGCTCTGACAGATAGCGCCTGACAAGCCGCCCGCGGCCCCCTCCCTCCGTGACCCCGGCTCGCTCACCACACTCATATAGGCTGTCATTTTTAATATTTGATTTCATTTTTAAGTTATGTATTTTACCCCGGATGATGAAATCAGTGTTTAACTGAACACAGAATGGATTTCTTGCTCTCACCCTTCCACACTCTTTCTTTCTTTCTTTCTTTCTTTCTTTCTTTCTTTCTTTCTTTCTTTCTTTCTCTCCCCCTCTGTTTTCCTCCCATATGGACCAAGCGTGGTTGAGACAGATCCAGTTATGTTTGGTTTCCTTTTTATATATAATTCTGTGCATAGGTTTTTCTTTTTCTTTTACTTAAACGCTGCAGTTCTAGGAATGATTTGGGTTCCATGTTCCGGGAAGACCTCCTTCGGCGCCTCGCGGAAACAGAGATGGCTGTCTCACCTTGAGGCCAGTTGCTAGCGAGTGTGCCAGTCCATAATGGTGCCGAATGTGCTTCCAGAACCCCCTGGTTTCACGAGGCTCTCTTTTCATGAACAGGGTATCTTCAGCGGTTCCCTTCAAGCCCAGATTGAAGAACAAACAGAGGGCAGCAGCTTTGGGCTTGATTCAGGAAGAAAGCTGTAGCCCCACCCCCATTTTTGATTTGTGCCTAGTGTCGAATATTTCATTTCACAGGAGCCCAAGGCTCTTGTGGTTTTCATATTTTTTTATTGACAGACTTCTACTTGATCGCTGTTGAAAGTAGATATATTGACTATCTCTATAAGGTGAACTGGTTAAAGGAAAAAAAATCGACAGGTAGATGGATGCCCCGGAGAGACTGTTGTTTCTGGCTCGGTCTCGGCAAATAAAAAATACACCTCAGGTAACTGAAAAGTAAGCGGTAGTGGGTCAGGTGAAGTGATTTAACAACTGTGTAGCTGTTCTTTTACAGTTTTACAGATGGGACAGCACGTTGGAGTTGGTCCCTGAGATGAGGACTGGTGCAAAGCCACTTTGTTTACCTGTCATGAAAGGTGGACTCACACCCTCCTCCTGCAAGGGTGCTGTGCCCCGGGGAACCTGGTCCTTGACCGCCCGGCGTCCTGCATGAACCCACCTTGCCGTCATCTCGCCAGGGCCCATTCTGAAGCCGCCGGCATAGCCGGACCCATTCGTTTAATGATAAAACGCAGCTAATTGGAGTACAACTGCACGGTTTCACCAAAGGCACAATTTAATTACATTTTAGCGGGGAAGAGTATTTGGGGAAAATTATGTTCGTTTTATGTTCATTCAATAAATAGAGCGAATGAAGAGCAATATTTATTTTGCTTTGATTAACAAATCGGCAGTGCAATTTGTTAAAAAGGGAAGGGGGAAAAATGCATTACAAATGGTATTTGCCCCTGCCCCCCGTTTCCCTCAAGGCTGCAGCGGCCCCCCCCTTCATAGTCTCTGCTCTTACTATCCGAAATGTAAATGAACCCCCTGCCCCTGGCTTTGTGACTCTGGGTGCCTGTCCTCTGATCGTCACCCTTGTCTCATAGCACGTCCTTGGTACATACTTTATTAATAAAGTTTTTAATAATGTAAAGAGCGACGCTTTCTCCGAGGTTGTATTGATAAACACGAGTGAATTTATCTTTAACAGAGCATGATTAATACACATTAGCCATCTTATTGCTCAGTCTGTGAAAAAAAAACCCATCGCCGTTAAATATTAATGACACATTATTAATGGCTTCATGAAGAAAATAAGTTATTAATCCTCCGATTAACAAGTGATTAACCTTTTTTTTTTTTAAATCAGTCACGTGATCTATATGTTGATGATACGGAACATACCATTTACATTGGATGAAACCCGGTTTAAATGTTTTTCTTTTTTATCAGAAAAAAAATTGCAGTTGGTTTCCGTAGGCACGTGATCTGGTGATAGCTTCTTAAGGGAAGAGACATGGAACATGTGATGAGCTTGGAGAGCCGGGGAAATTGAAAGGATAAAATGCCGTATTTTTAACACAATGGGGGTAAATGCATGTATCCATGTTACAAAGCATCCCTGGCACGGACGGGGAAAGTGAAAGAGCTTTGCTGATGTTGAAGGACAAATGCCCCCCCCCCCCCCAGTTTTTATTTAGCTCATCACTGTGTTGTCGTGTGTATTTTTAGTCCTTCACTGAAACAGTACTGAAAGAAACTTCTGAAGAGCGACGGGATTGCATGGAAAGGCACAGACAACGACTAATCCACGTTGCACTCTCAAGTGCGCGGTTCTCAAATACGCTGTTCCAGAATGTGGAGAATACCGGTATGGGCCTTGAAATGGTACCCTGAAAGGTAGCCGGCACTACGGCACAGACGTAGATGGGTAGCTAGCATGCTTCCTGTTGGACTGGAGGTAATGGGAGGGATTTGACATTGGGGCAGCGGTCAGATGGGTTGTTGGACAGGGTAGACATGGATGTGGGAGAATGACTGGGGGGCCAGTCTGGTGCAGCAGAAGGAAGATACCTGTCTGGACGTCCCACTCTATGGTCGATATGATGTTTGGGGTGGAGGATGTTAAGGGCAGCATGGTCAGACAACGTTAGCACGCAGCTTGGGACTGACCTACAATCCACTTTACACTCCATTCTGATTTTATTTTTCTGAATACAGCCCCCCCCCCAAAGATCTACTACTTTCTTCCATCACAAGTTGAGTCCGTTAAAGGCCCATGTTGTGGACGCTCAACAATAGATGCTTTTGTGAGGAGATGTGCTTACTGATGAGCAGGTCTGGGACACTTGTTGTCCCTAATGGCTGGTCTCACCATGGATCGGACTTTGCCCCACTGGCTCTCTTTGTCCGGGTCTCTTTTTTTCATTGTGATGACATATTTCACCTTCCTCCAGCTTCGTCTGTCCCCCTCGTTTGGGTTGAAACTCTCCCTCTCTGCCTTCTTCCCTCAGCCTTCTCCTCTCTCTCTCCCTCCTTCCCTCACTCGCTCACTCTCTCTCCCCCTTTCTCTCTCTGAGCAAACTAGCCGCCACAGAATTTTTTCAAATCAAGTCACATTTCCCTCCAAAACAATTATCTTTGAACTTGCTTTTAGTGCTGTTTGTCCTAATTACAGATCATTTTCTCTGTCAGCTTTCTACTTTTCCTGTGGTTTTGCCCTGGATGCTGATCCTATTGAGGTTCAACCTTATTTTACTCAGTGGAACACCCTTAAGACCTGGACTCATCAAATATTCCCTCATGAGTTTTTCTCTTTCAAATATCTTTTTTTTCCTCTTCTTTTCCTCTTTTTTCCCAGATACGATTTTGTGGTATTATCCAAATGAATTAATGTCAGATCCCAAAATGCACCGAAGGACGTACGCCTTGTCCCAATTACCGTATTACAGTTCAAGTTTACAAATTTTGTTTCAGGACTCATATCTGCCGTTGGCTTGCATGACCTACGTACCACATGCGAATCGGGTCAGGATGGCAGCCAGCGTATGACCACTGAGGTGGGTGTTGTGGTAACGGAGGATAGCCAGTGGGAAGGTGTGCGTTAGCCCGGGCCTCTCCAGGCTCGATGTGGTCCGGTCATGGCCGGGTCGTCTCCTATTTTTAACCCTGTGTGGCGTAACACTAAAATGTTCATCCTCAGCGAGAAAATGGCTGATTTCTGCGATCACTTGGCGCAAGTCCCAGGGTTTTCAGTTAGAGCCAGATTTTGTACTGTGGGTAGGATCTCATGGGCCAGCCCCGGTCTGTGAAGCAAGTCATGCTGGACGTGGGTGTGAAGCTCTGGTAGAAGGAACGGTGAAGTCAGGCCGGGTGAGCCTGTCCTGAACCGACTCACGCCCTCCTTCGGTCCAACAGACAGAGACATCTGCAGCCCCCACGTCCTAGTATGAAACTTGAGCCTGGCTAAATCCAGCGGCGTCTGCGCAGCTGGGTGGGAGGTGGCGGGGGGGGGATCTGGCCCCCGTTCAGGAAGTAAATCAGGCGTTGCCAGCTACGCTGACATCATTTATCATTTGCAACAAGATGGCGGTTTCATAGGACCCGGAGACCTCTTTGAGAAATCTGGATTTTTAATTGCATCGAACACCAGGGTAATGCAAAAGGAAAGGAAAAAATAAAAGAGCACTCCGTCATGATCTCTCCAGGCCTTTGGCTGGTGAACACCTTGCAGGAGTATGCCGTACTTAATTACAGAGCAGCGTGTGCATCGATTTTATACTCCCCCTTTTTTGCTGACGATTACAAACAATATCTGTATTCCAATGGCCTTTGTTTCCTTCAAATTAGAGCAGCTGCAGAAAAAAATTGAACTGGCATTGAGATGTCTCCCCATCTCTCTCTCTCTTTCTCTACTTCATTCTCTCCCTTTCCCATTTGTTATCTTTCCCTCTCTCCCTCTCTTTCTCCACCTCATTCTCTCCCTTTCCCATTTGTTATCTTTCCCTCTCTCTCCCACTCTTTCTCCATCTCATTCTCTTTGCCACTTGTTATTTCTCTCTCTCCCTCCCTCTCTTTCTCCATCTCATTCTCTCCCTTTCCCATTTATCTTCCCCTCTCTCTCTCCCTTTTGTTCTGTCCCTTTCTAAGTTGTTCCCTCTTCAAATATTTTCTGAATCCTTTACCTTACACCTCTCTCTTTCTCTCTTTCTATCTTTCTACCTCTCCCTGTCATTCTCCCTCTCTCTCGCTCTCTCTTTGACTCTCTCTCCTTCTCTTATTTTAGAACATTTCTTACCAGCTCAGTGACAACGGAGGGAACTCCTGCCTTATGTGCAGTGGACTAGTATTTCTGCAGTGCTGATTCTCCTACGTTGGGACATTCTGGGTGCAGCGTGCATTGCCGAGGACTGGAACCACCTTAAGCTCCATATAATATTGCATGTTCCAAAAATCTCCTGTAGTAACACACAGGCACAAAGCACAGGATCTTGTTGTAAGCCACAAATCAGTCAGTGCAAAGTTGTACTGTATTAGTCACATTTCATTTGAGTATTTTCTTCAGTATTGCTCTGTAACCACTGCACCCCTTGCTGGTGCAGGAGTTTCATTACATTTCAGAAGTAAAGTTAGCTGTTTTGCACCCATGTGCCATAACAGCCGTTGAGATGAACCACGGACCCCAGTGGCGTTTCCTACAGGAGTTTCTTTTTGTTTATGGGATACGGCACATGTGATGGCAGGCAGTAGTGGTAGTGTTGTTGATATTGCCGTTCAGTGCTGCGGCGAGCCGTCACAGCGTGTGTGCTTTCTTACACTTTCCTGTTTGTTTGTTCCTTTTGTAGTCCCCCTCCCATGTCTTGGGCCTTTAATGCCTGTTGCCCCCCCCGTGTGAGTCGTGCGTTCAACTCACTCCTGACCCTCCTGCCATAAACAGCATGAACAATCAAAGACCCCAAGCCCAGTAACAAGGGTGCATCTCTTCTACCCCCCCACACGCACAGACACATGCATCAGTTCCACCCAGAGTGCCACAGCGCCCCCTGCCTAATGACAGCCGTAGCTTGGGAGTGGGGCGGGTAGCTCCCTGGTACACGTACCTGTCAGCAGGTACTCAGAATAATTGGTAAATGACTACCCTGAGAGTAGCATCCTCTCTTCTCTTTTCGTTTGATAAATATTTGAAATCGCCAGGCAGTTTTATAACATGAAGCCATCTCCGCTGTGAGATTTTGTGTCTCCGCACAAGTCAACGAAGACACGTCTTTCTCATGACAGAGACTCTTATCCCGATTTATGTGAGATGTGGCAGTGGGAACATTTGGGATGTTTTTAAAACTTTCCCTCACATGACGCGTGGACTGAACACGTGTTCATGGGTGCTGCATGCATGCATTTTAGCTGTGTCGTATTCTGCACCTTCTCATATTGTGGATTTGCTCGCCTTCGTCTTGCTGTTTCATTTGAACTGAACCCACAGTAGATGAAATCCAGTCTATGAGCGAATGGACAAGTGATGCTGTGACATTTTAGCTGCTGTTTGAAAAACAATAGAGATACTAATACGTTACGTTTGCCTTGGAGGAATAAAGTCTCCTAGGGTAGTGTGAGTGTAGTGCTCATTCATATGATTTTCGAACCCATGGTCCTAGGGGTTATGCACCTTCAGTTGGCCCCACAGCTCACTCATGTGTCTTGTATCATTAGATGTGTTTCTTACTTGTAGCTGCTTATCAGGTATCCAGTGCCACTCACATACCTTGCAGATCTGTGCAGCCCCCATTTATACAACTGCATGTTTTTTTAACAACTTTATACCCAACAGTGAGGTGCTTTTCATCCTCCAGGCAAATTCGATTCCTTAACTGCTTTTCCACCTGCTGCCTTCTAACCCCCTGACCTGACCACATCCACTGTAGTTACTTGCACTTGGAACTCGCTATTTTGCTCTCAGCCGTAAACGCAAACCATTTATGTCCCGATTACTGAGAAATGCCCGTGTATCAGTCACAAGCCTAGCTCTCCCCCTGCCCTAACCAATCTCACCTTCCAGTTCCATTTAAAAAAATCAAAACGTATAAAACACATGCCGCCATATCTCTGTGGAAGTGATAGACCCTCACGATGCCGGGCACACCGTCCTTCTTTCAGAAAGGATGAATGATGTCCTGTTTTGTATTATATCAGCTTCACGGAGCCAATTCCGAGATGAAGGCTGCTGTTAATATCTGTGTTCAAATGAGAAGTTTGAAAGTCATAACAGGGCCTCTTTTTTATGTGTAAAATGATTTAAATCGTACTTTTGGCTTACAGAATGGAGATTTAAATGTTAAATGGGGGTTGAAGTCTGTCTGAACTAATTTGTAGAGCTTTTCACCGTGTTGACATTTAAATGTGATAAGAATAGAAGATGGTATACCGACCTATTTTGAAGATGCTTTCTGAATACATTCACATCAGTTTCAGTCTATAATTAATAGAAAAAAAGACAGTGGTTTTGCTCCAGATTTGATTATAATAGAACCTTATAAAAGCTACGAGGATGGCAGGGGGAGGGGAAAAAAATAGCTAGGAACAAATTAGAACGAAGTCAAGAGCACACCTGGGCTCGACAAAGATTGCATTTACTGACTGCTGTGCTATCATATTACGGGGCTCAGGCTTGGCTTCTGGGAGCAGCTGTAAAGAGGGCCCTGTGAAATCAGCATGCAAATAACGGCACATTGTTAACTTAATCAGATGCAGGAGAGGAGATGTAGCAGGAGGAGGCTTCGCAAACAGGCGACGGGGGCAGCAAGATTAAACCTCTCTACCCTCGGGGGCCGTGTTGGCGGGGTCACGGTGACAGACCCCCCGGGGGTGGGGGGGGGGGCACGTTAGCCCATGAACCCCTCCGCTGCCGATAGGTGTCCCCGACTCTCCTGTGTCCTGTCAAGTGGCTCTGACAAGCCGTTAGCGATGGCGGGGTGCCTCGGGCCCGCTTGCTGCGCCCGGCGGCTCTCCTCGTGAGAGATCCCAGCTGTAGCATGCCGCTGATTTAATGCCCGCTATTATAAAGAGAATGCGAATGGCGGGTGTGTGCAAGGGCACGTGTGTGCGTGTGTGTGTCCGCTTGTGTGCTGTACGTTGAGCTAGTTGGGTGCCGCTGCTCCAATTAGCATTTCTCGCCGGGTAAACTCCTTTCCTCTGAGAGCAGATCCTTGCCGTTTTTTGCCTCTCTCTTCAGATTTCCATTCTTCTAACGCCAGGACACCAGGCCGTTACGAGGGGCTTAGCCGCCCATTCCAGCCCCGCAAATCACTGTGACCCCAGTGCAGTGTCTCCCACCGGTCCACCCAGGGTCTCATCACGCAATACTCTTATTTACAAGGACGTAATCCAGAGAGGTCCCGACCTTTCCCGGGCCATTCAAGGGGAGAGCAGTTCCAGGTTAACCGCCGCGGCCCTGGCTGCGTTTAAGCAACATGTTAACAAGGTCTGGCATCTGCTGGCTTCATCCTTAGCGGAGTATTGGGGGGGGAACTATAATTAAGAAGCACGTGGTTGGAGAGAAGGACAATTAAAGAAAAGCCAGCGTGTTTCTCTCCAAACAGGAGGCCCCCTGGGAGGTATCCAGTAGATATAGCAAGTGGGGGTCATTTTTCATTAAAACCTTCTTGACATTGTGCCTTTTTATTTTTTCTCCTCACCCCCCCATTCCTCTGCTCTCCTTTGTAACTGCTTTGTCTGAAAGACGATGAATAAGTTATCATCCGCAAGGTCAGGAGGCCAGAATAAAATGGTAAAAATGCGGGGGGGGGGGGGGTTAGGGCAGAGGGCGGCAGGAGTGATCCGGCCACTGGCCAGGGCCTGTGCTTCTCTGACATCTCTGTCATTTAGTACGCTCTTTGCCCCATCTCTATTAAAAGGTGTTAAAACACTTACCACTGTGGCATTCATCTCATGCTCGCTTACAGTGAGTCCTGATGTGTGGGAAGGGGAGTCTTTGGAGCTCCACTTTTCCGAAGGAAGAAGGAACGAAAAATGAACGGCTGCATTACTTTTGGTGATCTTGTTCACGCCATTCGGTCTGTAACTTGAAAGTTTCTAAGAAAGTGCCACCGTCCACTGTAAAAGGGGAGGAGGCGATGCCTTTGGCTGAAGGTGAGGTACGTGTTTTGTTTTGACGGAATTCTTAAGAGGACCCATTTTTGTTTTAGGTTGCTCTGGCCCATTTGGAAAACAGAGTTGCCCAGAACAACCAGGCCGTCCGTGTGTCTCCCTCTCTCCAACGTGTCCCCCTACCTCCATTCAATAACAAATACAACATGGCTTGGATGCCGGATCCCCCCCCATCTTCTGAGCATCACATTACGCCATTGCGGCTTGCTAGGAGTCCATGCCGACCCCTCCTGACGCTTCTCCAAAGACCACAAGCCCACGAGGACAGAATGAAGAGGCGCATAGCATATACCAGAACGCTTTGGTATGTCTTTCCAGCCCCACTTCCTGATAGGTCTGATAAGGGTAGTCACTCACTTAGACAGGATGCGAGTCATCGTTCTGCTGAGCTTTGGGTACACTGCAGCATTGCATCACTCCAAAGCATGCCGCCACAGGCCTGCGCCCCCCTCATGAGAGAACGCGTGAGTCGCTACCTGTCTGTTGTCTCTTGTTATCTCATAGAACGAGGGAAGACGACATCGTTTTTAAAAGGCATCGAAAAATCACTCAGATAACAGCCTCACAATGGAAAATAATTACAGGGCTCGCCTTTCGTAATGAGTCGCTTTAATTAGGCCCATATTTGTTTGGGCGAAAACTAGGAACTCAGAGACACCAGTTGTGAAAAGCTGGTGAGTGTCACTAGAATTTTTCACCGTGCTCTTCGTCACTGGGAGGCACAATTTAATTTTCGATGTATGCACACAAGTGCCGGTAAACAGTCACGGGTGTAAAGACTTCTTTTTTTTTCTGCTCGTTCCTTTTTTTTTTTTAATTAGCTGCGTGACAATTAAAGGATTCACAAACTAAATTGAACCCTGTCTCTGCAGTGTCCCGGTTTGATTTTACCACCTGTCACAACAACGGCATCGTTGGTGTCGTATGCGTTTCGTAAGAGCAGCCTCACCGCAAGCAGAGGAAAACATCAATTATTTCTGATATTTGGTGATCTGGGCTGTATTGACACTAAGTTCAAGTGATCCGCCTTCTTGCGGTGTCCTGTCGGGAACCTGGTGTCCCTCTTCGACAGGCTACAAGGCAGGGAGTGGAGTCTAGCTCAGTAGGTTGGGGTTTTGTGCCTACGTCCGGAAGGTCTTGGGTTCAGATCTTCATGATCCGTATACTGTTAGACTTGAGCAAGACTTTTAACCCTAACTGCTTCAGGGAAGCTGGCTGACCCTGCTCTCTGACCCAAAGCTTTCCTGAACTTGCTCTTAGGATGAAAGTGTCCTGTAAAGAATTAAACAGGTGTAAATGTATTAGTGGGGCACTAGTTGTGTGGTGAGCTGTGTGACATTCAAAGAACTCCGCATGCGGAGAAAGATCTGGAACCAAAAGGACGACAGTGAGTAAAAACAATACTTTCACAGATAGTGAGTGACCTCCGGGGGACCACGGCTTTCTCTGTCTCTGTCCCTGATCGTACGGTATCTATAATTGACACAGGGGCTGTGGAGCGATGATGTCAGTCTCGGCTGACCCTCTGCTGGAGGCGACAGTGTGGACATTGTTCCCGATCCCGCCCCCCCGTGGCAGGGGTCTTGGTGACCGGTAGTGTGATCGTAACCATTGTAGTCAGCTATAAAGAGGTGGCCCTGTCACACAGCCCGATACCGGACTAAAGCGGGCCTTTGTCTGTGTCGCTGAGTTGCCGCATGACCGTGTATATGTATGTGCACAGACATGTCTACGTATGTAAGCATGATGGGGCATTCTTTCCATGATTTAAATTGCTCCTACCCATGGGTGCCTGTACTGTACTTCCTATACCATACAGCTATATTGTACCATACTGTATAACCTGTACCATATAGTCATCCTATACCATATTGTACTGTACTGTACAGCCATCCTATGTCATACGCTGCTCTCCTATTCTATACCGCCGTCGGTCCGTTCCATGGGGCTGGCCTTTGCTCTGTGGGAACAAAGCTGGCCTTCTGGCCAACGTGCCTCCCTGGCAGTGGCATTGGGGTCGAAAAGCCGCTTCTTTTTTCAGGCCCTCGCTCATCAGCAGGGATGAGCTGAAAGCCGAACTACCTGCTGACAGTCCCCTTAAGTCTACTCAAAGACATATCGTCTGACACGGGCAGCGAAGGGCGGGCGCAGGGCCGTGGAAAGATCCATGAGCTTGCTGGGCTTTCATGCTTCCACCGGGGCCCGCTGCCCAGGCATTTCGGGCGACTATCTCTCACTAAATGAGTGATCGCTGCACTTTGGTGCCTTTGTGTTTTGCGATGGGGTCGTCCCTGTGTGATTCTGCGAACAGGACTGGTATTGGTTTCATACACTGCATCTCTAAGCCCGATGGGAACCTCAGCTCCCTCCTGCATCTCATAATCCGTGTTGTCAGAGAACAGTGAACTACTGTTAAACTTCTCTTCTCCTTCCTGTTATTAATATTATTAATAACAGTATAGTTATTATTATCGTGTTTTTGTTGCATTGCCATACACAGTCACTGCTTTTGTGCAGCTTTTGTGAACAATATACATTGATAAGGTCTAATATTGCACACTTGGTAAATAAAGATTGATTTATTTATAATGATGACTTTCTGCATAGCAACTAATGAGCTATTGCATTGTAATTAGTCAATAATTTCTGGTCAATAAGTGTCTGAAGTGACAAAGTAAAGCATAATTAATGTTTTTTAATCATTTTGTTTTTTTTGTTACATTGGAGGGTCATGGCTGCTTCTTATTTCCTGTGCCGTTTCACTGCCCCGTGCTCTGTAGCGTTTTCCTAACAGGTTTTGCGCCTGAGTTATGCATAGTGTAGATAGAAATGTACATGGTGTGCAGATGACAATGACTTCTTCCGCACGCCGCTCAGCACTCGACGTGCCTCTGCCACTTAGGCCGGAGGCTGGCAAACGATTTGCAAAATCCGACTGCTTGCCGCGTCGCTAGAAACAGAGAATATTAACCACAAACTGTAAAGCAGGCTGCCGCAGCATCTTGGCGACGGTGTAATAGGAAGTCCTAGCGGCTTTGAGAAACTTCTTCAGCTCTGTGGTATTTATAAAAGTGCATTGTTGACGCTGAGCAAATGTTACGTGTGGCAGGTAGACCGAGACCTTGCAAACGGGTGTGTGACCTCTCAGGAAGGGGTGAGTTTGATGGAGGCGGGGGTGTGAGGGAGACGGCTGGTGTTCGTCTGTACGGCCACTGGTGCAAGCAGGTGCCATGGCTACATACTCTTGGGAGCAGGAAAGACAGTTGCTAACTAAATAACTGAAATGGTAGGAAATGCAACTTTCACTGCTGCTTGTCCTCTGCTGCTGAGGTCGGTCTATAAGACACCGTAGCTAGATAAACAGATGAGAAGACAGCAGGGGAAATTAACAGACTTGGAAATTGCAGTTGGGTTGTTTTTTTTTTTTGTTTTGTTTGAAACTTTCCTCTTTTGTGTTGAAACAACTTCAGCAGAACCTTGCTTTCGCAATTAATCTGTTTTTTTTTTTTTTTTTTTAATTCCTTTCAAAGGGATGAAATCTTGCAGCACTAATAACAGGGCGAGCATTAACGTTTCCGCTAACTGTGTTCTGAGCTGGGACAGCCCAAGTGGACCAGCAGAAGTTTGCAAGGCTTCTCGTTTTGTTTCATCGGCATTTTAATCAGATTTGTGCTACTTTCTGATGAAATGCTTGCTGGGAGGGCGAGACCAAATTATCCAGGCGAAAGTACGTATCTCATTTTGCTTTGCTTCATCGACTAGTTGCGGTGGGGTGGGGTGGGAGGGCTCACATTAAATGGCTGTTGTTATTGTACTGAACAAATAGTGCTTTTTTAAAGACAAATCGCTGGCATCAGGCTGACACGGTTGCATCATAGCTTCATTGTGGGCACGGATACTGAATAATTATGGATGCAGAGAACTTTGATGCGTGTGTGTCTATGACACAGGAATGAAAGAATCTAGAAAACATTCTAGAAATGTTCTTTTCTCATCGCACTCCAGCATGGCTTGGGGGGAAAGCGTCTGTCCTGTACGGAGCAATCTCTAAGAGCAATCAGTATGAGCTTTCGTTATCCCGAATGGTGCCGACAGTCCCATTTGAAATAATTTCACCGTTTTTTTGTGACTAAGAGGATGCTGAAGATCCAGTAGCCACGGACAAGCGGCCCTCGACAGCTCACTCGAGTCACAGATTTGTATCTCAAATAGCAAGGGATTTGCGATTGTTCCTGCATTAATCGTGCTAGACATGTTGGATGGCCAAGCGGCCGCAAGGCATTCTGGGGAACACGTGTAGAAAACCATTGCCGCCTCTCCTGGCCCTGGTCTGACAGTCATTTCCATGCGAAACTCTAGCAGAAAGGAAGCTGAGGCTTAAAGATGATGGCCCAAGTTACGGCGTTCATGCGCTATGGAGGCGAGTTTGAGGATAGCATAAAGCAGAGAAACTGAGAACCACCAAAGTATGAGTCTAGTCTTATCTGGTTTTACACCGGGTTCTTTTAAAGCTAGCTGACGACAAAGAGCAATATGGGTGCCAAGTTAAAGGGACAGGGAACCCAAAAAGGACTGTGTGTCGCCGGATCAGGCTGTTTTTCAAGGAGAATAATTATTCCCATTTTCATTGTGTCCGGTTTCCTCAAGCAATACTGCCTCGCGTAAATAAGAATAACAACAACCATGCTTCTGGCTGGATTTGGGATTTGAAACCTCTGCTCTTCACTCACTAATGTATTTATATGTGTTTTGGTGATCTGCTCCCTATAAACATGGCTGTTTTGGTTATGCCTTGATTTATGGGACCTGAGCTGGTGTTAGGTTTGCAGTCAACAGTACTTATATTTGATATAAAAAAATGGAACAATATGAACCATTTCCAGGCCGCATCTGGAAGGGCGCATTAATTGGAATTTACAACTGCAGTGGGGTGGACTTAACGACACCCCCACCTTACTTTTGATAACATCCACAGACAACATTAGAGTTGCATGTTTGTTTGCTTAGCACAGTAATGTAATTAGCGTGTGAATTTACAGAGCTGAACATAAATTCACATGGCACGTCCCCCGAAGCCGAACAGGCAGGTAGCCCCGGTGCCCCCGTAAATTTTTGCGGCCCTGCACTCGTCGGGACAGCGGTGACCCCTCTCCTGGGGGGGTGCAGAGAATAGCTTTTCAGCCCCCGGCCCAGTGAGACGCTCCGCGTTTGCTGGACGTGAGTCATACTTAGTCATTGTTTCAGCGTGCGCTTGCGGAGGTGTGGAGTACGTGTGGGTTAGTTTGGGGAGTCGGTGAGTGGTGTTCGCCTTGGCGTGGAGGGTAATTAACTCGCTCTGGATTACATGCTAATAGTATAGCATTTAAAATGCATTTTTTGGTTGTTTATTGAGGAATGTGTGCTTTGAAGCTGTCTTTGCCAGCTAGAGCCTGACCGTGGCTCGTAAATTTACAATGAAGATGAGTTTCTCGTCATGCCTTGAGGAGAACGGCCATCATAAGACTGCCAACAGCGACTATGGCATGTGGCCTTCCCATCGGAGGGCCCCTCTGTGTCCAGGCCGGGGTGTTGTAGAGCACTGGAACGATGGCTACCGGTCCAGCGCACTGGTGGGTTTTAGTGCTGGGAATACTCTTTTGCTTCGTTGGGAGGGGCAGTGGGGTCCATTAACTTCATAGCTGCATTGTATTGCATTCCTCGCTAGGTCAGGCCCTTTTATCCGATACCCAGTGGCTGGATGTTTCACCATCTAGCTGTGTAACTTCCACACCTGGGGGACAAGCATGTCCCTCCATCCATCCTAGTTAGGATCACCTGGAGCTTATCCCCGGAGGCAGAGGCACGAGGCTGGGCTACACTCTGAATAGGATGGCAGTTGGAGGAGCACAGGTTAAGCGTCAGTGAAGTAAAGATAAAGATCACAAGACTTAGGACAAGCTTATAGTATGAAGAAATAAATGAAGAATTAAAGGAACTCGGATCATTGATTTCAAACTCACTTTTCTCTGAACACAGATGAGAGTAACTTGGAGCATTCGTCATTGGTGAACTGTAAAGGCATGGAAGCCGACTCAGGGGACCCTCAGGTAAAACCCAGCACAGCGTGAATCGTGAATCACGTGGTCTGATGTTTCATTGGCCAAGACCCAGCCAGAGGTCAGCTGCCCCCTAATATTCAAGATTCCTCCTTAAGTTTTAGTAGCAACCACACCAGATTATACTTGAGTGTTGTGGCACCCAGCCTTGTTACCAGGCAGCACTCTAATCGGCTTAATCAGATATTGCACAATTATTTTGTTGACTGAAGCAAAACCTCATTTTATTGTTTCCAAAGTTTGACCCACCTGTGGCAAAGAGAAAGAGGTGCAGATTCCCTCTCAAGAAAACTTCAGATAACTCGTGCAGATATCCAGTCGTGCTTTGTGAAGGCGACGGTGTGGTTCTCATCCTCTACTGGACACCTGGAAAACATCAAGCAGTTGTTCGAGCCCTTTTTTTAATGAGTTGGTCAACCTGTCGTTTATTCTTGCTTTGTAATCACGTGGGATGGGGTGGGGCTTAGTGGTTTGGGCGATAGAAGGAAAAAAAAGGCCAAAAACAACACGGCCCAAAACTGTGTGGCTTTCTGTGAATATCAAGCCTCGACGAGTGTGTCTGTGCTGGGACAAGAGGGCATGTGTGCTTGAGTAAACCCTCGCTTTTAAGTGCTGTTGTTAATATCATAATAGTGATGTACCGTGGGCTTCATGACAGTGCCACTGCTCTGTTTCATTAAGGCATGTAATTGAAGGCATTCTGATAGGTTGGACCGAAGCTGTTTAATTATGCAGCGCTATGCCTGTTTACAGTGCAATTACTGCATTCGCAATTGTATTACGGTTTCGAGATCTCTCTCAGAGTGACAGCCTCCCCCAGCGTGAGGGTGTGCGATGCACTTGGTAAATTCAAAAAATGCCTCCTAGTCGTCACTTAAGTGCTATTCTTGTCTGTAATTATTTCTGTGAGTCTTTCACGGGCGGTGCACGAACACCGGGCTAGCTCTGCTCTATGAAGTTTGAGTGTTTTCGCGGCAGTAAGGGAAGATGGGCATAGTACTGTCGGGCTATATTTGATCTTGTGAAAACATGTGATGTGACTGTTAGCTCCAGTGGAAGAAGGGATAGAAGTTGCGGAATAAAAAGTTGTATTTGGGTAAAACCAACATGCTGGGACTCATTTTTCTGGCGGATTTCAGCGCATGGAACAATATTACGTTGCCTGTCATTTTTGGAAACTTGACTTTCCATCGCTAATCAGAGTATATATTCTTTTTTTGCTGCGTCCCGCAGGATGGAGGAATCTAGTCTGTGCCTTGGCGTCTCTTCGGCGGTACCTGAGACCGACGCCCACCTCAGCAGCTCCGTTCTCAACGGCCGCTATCCCATCAGCCAGAAGCTGCACCAGCTGACTGCTCAGCTGGGTCATGCCTTCCCTGACCTCCAGAGCCGCCAGCCGATCCCTGAGGAAAAGGCCGCCGCCCCATTGGACGAGAAGAGTCACACTCCCTTGGCTGGCCAGCCAATCAGCAGTCAGATGGCTTTGCTGGCCAACCAGCTGAACCGTGACATCGATGCCACGGCGGGCCTTGGTATGAATGGCCGAGTGGACCTGCAACAGTTCCTGAATGGCCAGAACCTGGGAATAATGTCTCAAATGAACGACATCGAGGATGACGCACGCAAGAACAGGAAGTACCCATGCCCCTTGTGCGGGAAGCGTTTCCGCTTCAACAGTATCTTATCACTGCACATGCGCACACACACGGGCGAGAAGCCCTTCAAGTGCCCCTACTGCGACCACCGGGCAGCGCAGAAGGGCAACCTGAAGATCCACCTGCGCACCCACAAACTGGGCAACCTGGGTAAAGGCCGGGGGCGGGTCCGTGAGGAGAACCGCCTGCTACACGAGCTTGAGGAGCGTGCCATCCTCAGGGACAAGCAGATGCGAAGCAGCCTGCTGCAGCCACGCATGGACGTGAAGCAGCACCCGCAGGCTCTCCAGCAACAGCAACATCCGGCCCCCCAGGGCCACCAGCAGCAGCAGCAGCAACCGCAGCCCACCTCGGCCTGTGGCCTCCTCACTCCGGCCGACAGTGCCTCACAGCCGTCGGCCTCACCCAAGCCGGCGGGTGCCCAGGATGAGCAGGCCACTGCCCCCGCTGGCTTTCGCTGCACCTTCTGCAAGGGCAAGTTCAAGAAGCGGGAGGAGCTGGATCGTCACATCCGCATCCTGCACAAACCCTACAAATGCACACTGTGTGAGTTTGCCGCATCGCAGGAGGAAGACCTCATCGGGCACGTGGAAAAGGCGCACATCACGGCAGAGTCGGCCCCTGGCCAGGGCTGTGGTTTCGGCGGTGACAAGCCGGCCAACGAGTTCCGCTGCGAGGTCTGTGGACAGATCTTCAGCCAGGCCTGGTTCCTCAAGGGCCACATGAGGAAGCACAAGGACTCGTTTGAGCACTGCTGCCAGATCTGCGGCCGGCGCTTCAAGGAGCCTTGGTTCCTGAAGAACCACATGAAGGTCCACCTCAACAAACTGGCCATGAAGAGCAAGCCGCCTGGCGACGCCGACGTCTCCCTCGGCATAAACACCATGGCTCAGGAGGCCCAGGCCAACCTCTACTCCCGCTACATTTCTTGCCTGCAGAGTGGCCTCCTCTCACCTGACAAAGCAAGCCTTTCGGATCAGCACCAGATGCTCGCCAAGGCGGGGATCGCCATGAAGGAGAAGGAGATGCTGGGCAAGCTGCTCTCCCCAATGGGAACCATGAGCCACGGGTTGGCCGAAGGTGAGAAACGCCCTCTGCTGGGCTGCTTGAATCTGGTGCCCCCCCTGAAGTCCAGCTGCATGGAGAGGCTGCAGGCGGCGGCTAAGGTGGCAGAAATGGACCCACTGAGCAGCTACCAAAGCTGGCAGATCATGGGCCGCAGTATGGCTATGGAACGCTCCTTCATGCCTAAGGAACAGCCTCACGGCGCACGAGCCCAGGACGAGGACCTGCTGGGTGCCACCATGGTCTTTGCCAAGGACAAGCATGACTTCCCGCTGCTGGGGGGGTCTGATACTCACAAGCAGAAGCTGCACATGGAGGCAGTGCAAGGGGCCAAGGGTGGCAGCGTGCCCCCCCCCTGTAAAGAAGACGGGGGCTTTGATGGACACCGCGACTTCGCAGCCCATTGCGGCCGGGCCCCGGGCTTCGACTGCGGCCCAGCTGGCACCCGGGACAGGCCTAGCGAGTGCCCCGACTGCGGCCGTGTCTTTAGGACTTACCACCAGATGGTGGTCCACTCCCGTGTGCACAGCAAGGAGCCACGGCCCCTTGAGGACGGCCCCCAGCATGGCGTTCTGGATGAGCGCCGCGGCTCCGCCAGCGACCCCGAGTCACAGTCCATCAGCCGCTCCACCACGCCGGGTTCATCCAATGTCACCGAGGAGAGCGGGGCTGGCGGAGGGCACTCACAGACGGGCAGCGCCCAGGAGGACAGCCCCCACCCCTCGTCTCCATCCTCAGGTAACCTAAACGATGATCACGCTCGTCGCTATGCTACATAAACTTGAATCTTTCATTGTGTCACGTGTTTACACACCACAGACACCTTTATTCACAGCAGTATGTGCTTCTGCCTTGTGTGGGTTTCTGCTTGATATTGCGGCCTCCAACCACAGTCCAGAAACACTCGGCTATTCAAAGTAACGTTCCCAAATTGCCTCAAGCATGATTGTGAGTATGGACCTGGCCTGCGAGGGCAGGCATCTCATCTAAGTTACTTACCCTGCACTGTGCCAAACTTTAACAGAGAAATGCCCCTCAGTTCCATCCATTACATTGCCCCCGTGGCTGGAGGCAGACACCACACAGAGTGGCTCAGGTGTTCTTCCCAAAGTGAGCCCCCACCCCTTCCCGAATGCTTGCTTCCACATTTACCTGTTGAATCGATGTGAATTAATGGCGGTCCTCCCCTCATTTTTCAGTGGCTGTGGGGTGGGGTGGGGGGTTGCCGCGGTGGCGGTCGCTCGGCGCCTGTGAGAAGCGTGAACAGGACACATTAGAAGTAATTAAAGCGTCCTTTAGATGAGAAATCTCGTGAACCCGCAGAAGGAGCACCGAAAGCCCCATAGATAAAGTGTATGTTTACCAGGATTTAAGTAGGCTGCCACTAATGATTAGAGAAATTTTAAAGGTAACTTTCCCGTTCCTCGGGGTGCAAGTGTATGGCTGAGCAGTGTGCCTGTTAATTGGGTCACGACTGTGTGATAATCAGTTGGTTTAAGCTAAACAAGACACTAATTAAAGATATACATATAAAGCAGGTCAAAAAACCTCAAACTTCATTTGCAGACTAAAATATGCTTTTAAGTCGCAGGAAAAAATGGCTTAGCCAAAGGCTGCAAGCAACTTAATTTCAACAGTACATAAGAAATTGTTTGTTTATTCACAGTACCAGTGAATCCTTATCTTCTCCATGTAGTGCAATGAGTTTGAACATGCAATTGGCTATGTTTATTTTAATCTAAGGAATAATAACAGGCAACCCCACACCCCAATTAGGAATTAATGAAAATGAGACAGAGATAAAAACCTATTTTCTTATACAGACTATTAAACCTAAACACCATTGGAGGCTAAGGGGGGGGGGGGGGACGCGGCACGGAAGCAATCACCTCCGGAGTTATAAAGTAGGAAGTTTTATTTTCTTTTTTTAAATTTCTCAAATGAAGCTTGTGGCGTTCAGCAACATTTTTGTTCAAATTAGGGTTGATTTTGGGGGAAACGACAGGAAGAACATCAGCAGTAACCCTAATGACGGGTATTAAACATACTTCACGCAAAATATATTACAGATGAATGATATCTGTGACGATTGCCTTTAAATGAAATTCATACGGACCAAAAAGCCCTTCATTATTGGCTTTTAAAATGGAAAAAAAGTTAAGAAATTGGGAGGTTTACATAGAGGATCATCCAGGTGTAGATGTTTTGTTCTCGAATTGGTGTGCCCATGCTGTTTTGCCCACCTCTGGCTCGACAGTCAGCAGTGCCCCAGAGTCACGTCACCATTCACCAGCCTGGTCCCTTGCTCACACTGCTGCTACACCTCTTGAAGGTTGCCCTCCACCTTCTCTTTCTCTCACACCATATGCTTCTCCAAACCGGACACCCATATTGGAGCTCACGGTCCCGAGCTCACATACAAACACAAACCCTTCTCACCATTCTTTTGAACCCGCAACCTTTCTGCTCCTGAACCTTCAGGGTAGGGGTGGCCGCCGTCATCTCCCTGACGGTCGTAACCATTAGGGTGACACTGGTGAAGGTTCGATGGTCGATCATGAGGTGGAGCCGTATCTAAGCGACCCATTCCTCCTGCCAACACTGCTTAAATCACAGGAAAGAGGCAGCAGAAAGGTGACGTTCTTGTTTTCTTTTTAATGAACAGGATGTGGTCGGCCATGCACGTTGGCTGCCGCTCACACGTTCGGTTTATTCTCCTTTTCTTTCATCCCTTATTTATTTATTTCCCTCGTGACAACGCGGAGCACACCCTGCCACCCACCCGGCGACCCACCCACTGCAATTTTGACAGAACTAAACTTGAATTACAGTAATCAGCAATAACATCTCAACTGTGAAAGAAGGTCGACGCAAGCTCTTTTTAACACCAGATTTGTTTAAAGCCAGGAAGGGGGAGAAGAACAACAGCTTCACAATGTCCTTTTAAGACGTTGCACTTGTGTGCGTCTTGGTAATAAACCTTAAACATGCCAGCTTCAGAGTCGTCCTTTCAGATATTCTCTTTCCCTGCTCTTCATTACGTTTCCACTCTTTTTTTAATACTGTCTTGGCTGGGAAAGGGGACTATTGTAATTTGGGCTTCATAAACAAGGAGGCCCGGACTCGATAGTGTTTCTGAATTCATTACGGAGGGCTTTTGAGCCGCGGATTGTGGGAGACGGCTTACACTGAATGGCATAGAGCAGGGGGCCGTTCTGACCTGATGTAATACTCTGTAAAGGGGGGATTGGGAGGCAAGCTGCTGTTTAAGGGTCTCTGCTTGTTCGGTGGGGGGTGAGGGGATGGGTGAAGCGAGGTCAGCCCTGTCATGGTTCACTTGGGTTTGAGGTCTGTGACTGAGGGGGAGAGAGAGCCAACGTGTGGTGGTCTCAAGAGCAAAAGGATGAATTTGGAAGGAATAACGTCAGGCCGAGAGGGGAGGGGGATTGTCCCAGGATGTCTGGAATCCCGTATCAGGATGGGCTGCTGGGGATGGTCACCAAAATGGGGGAGTTGGCCTCGCCTGACCTGAAAAGAGGAAACTCGCACACACAGGGTCTGAAACAGAGAACACATGTACACGGACTCTCAAACACACACACACAGACTCTGAAGCACACACGCGCAGGCTCTAAATCATGTGGGCACACACCCACACACACACTGGCTCTGAAAACACGCACACACGCAAACACACAGGCTCGGAAACATGCACACACACAATGACACTGAAAACATACACATACACAGAAGCTCTGAAACAAGAGTACACATGGATTGTAAAACACTTACACTCACTGACGCAGCCTTCATGCACCGGACCTTCTATTGGACCTCGCACCTGTTTGTGTCATTGACAGTCCTCTGTGTTTATATAAAGGGGAGAGCGGTAACTGTGCCGCCAATTCACTGTATAATTCTACGTCTCTGCAGCTTTCAGTTGTGCAAGTGAAACATTCGTCCCACATAAAATTGAAATTGAATTTGCTTTCTGCTGCCTTGGGTTATAAGGCATGGATATCCATCTCATTACATAATTACAATGGGAGCAATTACACACAAAGACTACTCTTACAACGTAATAGCCATGTTTAGCTGGAAATGGCGGGCCTGTAACCTGGTGAAACACTGCCACGCCCACCCGTCAACCAGAGATGTAAAACAAATACAGCACCAATGCACCTTTGGGAAAATCCGGGGTCGTTCTAAAACACAACATGAACTGAAGGTCATAACTTAAACTGACACATGGGGGATTTTCTGCACAACTGAGTTATTCCTTAATTCAAGAAATGTAGCCTCCGACAAACATCGTAATCTTTCAAGTCCACCTGTGTTGGAATGCACAAGCAAGCATGGTGCAGAAAGGCGAAAAAAGGAGGAGGTATCCGTTTAAGCATCATTTCCTTGCGAAACAGTTGAACGGACGTTAGCTTTCTTCATATACAACCACAGATGTGTATGAAGATCCAGGTATCTAACGCAGTTATCACAGTCTCCGTTTTTTCCACTTTGGAAGTCTCTGCAAGTGACTTTTCTACCTACCGTATTTAGTGTCAATGCTTTGAAATGAGGACAGTCTACTTCTGTGTATTTTTTCAGCTAATTATGTGGATCTCTCGGTGAATTATGTCACTGTCTTCCGGTATAATTGACTTCCATTACTGCTTTTGAATCTGCAAACCTACTTTTACTAACCTGTAATTTACCCACTCATTTCAAGCCTTCTGCTTCAATCTGTCATGTAATTTTTTTACATAAAATTTGAAAAGATGTCTTTTTATATTAATCTAATTTATTATAGCGCGGCATACAGTACACTGGGTCAAAGCTGGTGTCTTTAATTTCCAGAGTTCTCTTCACGCGCTGATTGTCTAGGCGCAGATTTGATTGACAAGTCTTGTGTAAATGCCCAATGAATGATAGCTTTGTACATCCACATGCAGCACAACATAAAAAAGCTCGCTTGTTTAGCCCAAAATTCACATCCCCTCTCCACCCAGCACCATCCTGTCTCCTCTCTTACTGATTGCCAACCAGCTAGTCATTTATATATACATCTGTGGCTCTGTAAAGGATAACTATTTGGACGACGGGTGGATTTGTGTATATCTGATTGACAGATGTGGCCGTCATAAGGTGGGTAGTTAGCAGGGTAGAAGGTTATTAACTTTTAGTATTTTGTTATTAATAGAGATTTAAAGCGCTGTGGAATTTCCGCTTTGGTGTGTGAGGGATGTTGGGAAATTTTCCTGAAACCCTTTCTTTTGAACAAGTCCGTTTGGGAGTAGGCGTGCTTTTTAAAGCTCCCCATTTCTGCTTTATGTTTTTATAATTAAACCATAACATTTATCGTTGGGTAACAGAAGGCCGCCTTCCTGGGGTAGTGAGTCGATTTAAATATTGGTGTTTTAAATTCATCAACATAATATTCCTTTGACTCTCTGTGACACTCGGTGACACTTACCATTGGCATGGGCACCTAAGCTGGGGTAGTACAGCCAAACAGCTACGGCAGACGCTTATTTAAATGTTTCCCGCCTTTCCTCACCATGCCTCGGCAATGGAAGTCTTGTAGGCTGGTACAGCTATGGCTAAAACCCCAGGGCCATTCCTCCCGGCGGACAGTGATGGGATTGGGTGCGAGCAGAGTAGCACCTCGCTGGGCATCTTCGCTTCCCGCTCAACGGCCACCTGTCTGTGCCAGGGTATTCCTGGCGACAAGAGGCAGTGCCCTCGGATCGGAGGTGTTGTCATGCAAATGCGTGGTTGTTTGAACAAGTTAACTTTAGAGATGATTGAGGTTGTTCCCATGTGAAAGAGCAGCTGAATACATTGACCTTTGTCTCATTAAATATGGAGGACAAGCCATATGATACCAAGGCAGAAAATCCTCCCTTTCTCCTTCTCCATCCTTCTCTCTGACACACTCTCACGCGCACACACGCACACACATACACACACACCCACCACGGACCGAAGTGTGGAATGCACAGTAGGCAAGGAAAACACAGATGTTGAGCCGGCATTGAGGACGGACTCCCACACGACGGAGCAAGGCGCTATCGTCAACTGGTGGAGTCTTTTCATCCCACCCCAAATCACCATCTTTGGGAAAGACAGACGGACATTCATTACTCAGCTATGTGCGTCCATTCCATCCTTGTTCCTAACCCCATTGACAGACTGCATAAAAAACTCTTTTGTGCAGCGAGCCCTGACATGAGGCAGATAATGACATGAAAAGTTTGCTTCTGGTATTGAGCGATAGTCATCTCCTAATCAGGGAGGGGTGTGGGGGGGCATCAGAAAAAATGTAAGTCCGAGGATTAAGATCTCCATATTCTTTTTTTTGCCCGTGCATTCCAATTGTTCTTAAAATATTTGGCAATGTCAATTAGTAAGTGAGCAGAGCTAGCTGATGAACGCAATTTTCCAGTAGACTGAGCACCCTATTGTAGTGGAGCGAGCAGCAGATTTCTGAGGTCATTATCATTCGCTGTTAGCCTGGGCCAGCTGCTCCTCTCCACTCCAGCCAAACTTTACACCATGGCTCAGGCTAGCAGGCAGCAACAGGGGGCTGGGCGGGATGAGGGGGGGAGAGAGAGAGGGTGGGGGAGGAGAGGAAGGGATGGGAGGGTGAGAGAGAGAGATTATTACTCTTTACATTGAGAAACTGAAAGTAAAAAGGAAAAAAAAAGCTTTAAGATATTATGGCAGGAAAATCCTCTTTTCAGACTGACTTCCTGCTAGTCCCTCCTGCTGCCTATCTACCCCCCCACGCGCACCACAGTCATACCGCACACCCAACCCCCCGAGGGCCCTTCCGCTTGCAGACTGGGGGACCCCAGCTAACTGAATAAACCACAGCAAATTGGAGTTATGTCATTATGTACCACAAATATGTAGAAAGGCTTTGGGGGGGGTGGGGGGGGGGTTGTGAAAATGAGCTCACTCATGCATCCTTTCCCTGTCTCTCTGTGTTTTTTCTTTAAATGGCAGTGAAATAAAACAGGCAGGGGATGCTGGGACCTGCTCTCTGGGTATTTGTCATCAATATTTTAAAATATAAGGAATCCCTTAGAAATAAAACACAAATATTTACCTTCCATTTCACATTATAATGAAGCCAGTGCTAGCCTTGATTTGATTTTTTTTAAAGGTTTTGGTGGCTGTTTCGTTGAAGGGCGAGGGGGGGGCACTTCTTTCGTCAGTCGTCTTTTTAATATTTTATCTCCGAGGCGTATCGCTTGCGCTCGCTGTGGTTAGCGCCCCCGTCCCGTCTCAGCACGGACGCCTGGGCCTCCGGATCCGGCCTCGGGTGCGGTCTACAGGAGGGGCTCATTAGGACATCTCTTGCAGGCACTGGAGAGGAGGAAGAGGGATGGAGGGAGTGTGTGGAGAGGCAGAGAGGGGGGTGGGAAGAGAAGACCCTTTTACCGTCATTATCGTCACGCTGTGTGCACTGAGCGGAATTGCTCATACGATGTTGTGCCCATTGGTACAATTATGGACTACTTAAATACTCATACTGCTACCTGTCCTTACTACTGCCATTTAACATTTGTATCTTTAATGACAGGATCATCTTATGTTGTCATTAAGAAGTCCAGGAAATGCCAAAAATCAAAAGCAGAGGGGGAATGATACAGTCCTTTTAAGGCTAGCTATAAGTTAAGTGGGCTTTGTGAACATTTCTGTCTGAATATGGTTGATTGACAACACCTGTGTTCGGTGGATCCATACTGTCTGTCTTGATCTGCTTAGGGGAGCTCAGGATCATACTGGGGTATGGAAAGGATTTAAGGAGGCCCCCAGCTTACTCTGGTCTCTTCCTTGGGTCTTTTCTCTCATATCTGTTGCTTATAAACCAGGAGACACAGAGATTCTTGAGCCCTGTTACAGAAATCACTTGGGGTGAATAATCTGTGCCCTATAAGACAGTCTGGGCTGGGACTTTGGCCTTTTCTTGGTGGCAGTTCCCCTCATCCTTTAAAGACAGAACTGCTCATTCATGACCCTCAGCTCACTCTCCAAATGGCAATGGAGCAACGGTCACTTGATGAGGAGTGTCCGATTCATGCCTGTAGGGATGACCCGGCACTCTCCTGCTCACATGTTAGCCTAGAACTGAACTTTTCAATAGGCTTGTCCATAGCTATGACTGAAAAGGGGATGGCAGTCGAATGATCTGCTGAATTGTCGGTCAGCATGCCCTGTTTGATGCCTAGGCTAGCTTGGTCTGCTCACGGAATTCTCACAAACATGTAGTTAAAAAAACACCACCATCTGAGTTTATTTTGCATTAAAAAATCCTAAATCATTCAACTGAAATGGTGTTTTATTAGGGAGCTTAATAATAATAATAATAATAATAATAATAATAATCTTTTTTCTTCCGTGTGAAACGCCAGCTTTTGTGCCCAGCAGTTGTACGTTTTATTGTGTTCTTTGAAGCATCACACAACTCCCCCAGCCCTGCCCACCCGGCTGCATACCTTTATATATTCAAAAGCTATATAGCTAATCCCCCAGCCTACCTGTAGAAAGTTAGCATTAGTTGCGAGCAGCATCAAAGCCTTGTCTGGGCTCACAGCTGCCAAGCGTCTTGTCCCCTGTTATTAGACATCCAGCTGTCAGGGAGAGGCAGGAGGAAGAGAGGCAGGAAATCTCTCACCAGCCATATGGTACGGAGATCTGCTGGCGCGCTGGGCTCCGAGCGCCGGTCCTTAGGCAGGCGGCAGGCTCATACGGCCCCTCATGCTTTTAATATCGAGCCTGAGAGAAAGGTGGCTCCTTAAAATGAGCAGGAGCCAAAAATAATGGCCTCTGTGTGCAGTTTTCTGCTCTATGATATAAGCTCGGGTGCTGGAATAAATTAAGGAAATGTTTCGGGGGGGCTGCTGCCTTGTTGTGCCTTCATTTGGGAATCGTATAACATTTGTTCGGGGAACGCACATGGGTGAAGTGCGTCTACATTTCTGCCTTTCTGCCCATTGTAAAAATAGTTCACTTTTGTTTTTTGCTTTCTTTCTCAGGATGTTGACGCTTGTACTCTTCCACAGTCTTGTCTTGCAGTTTATGGGGTGAAGGCCGTGTCTCCGGCACTTTCTGTCGAACCCCAAAGCACCTGTTATGTATCTGCGATTTCGAAGGCTTTCAAGGCGTCATCAATGCGGCTCTCGGGTCCCTCGCAGGGACAGCGACTCTCCCAGCCCCTCTGGCGGTAAATGAGTGTTGCGCCCTAAACAAATTGAGCTAATTAGTATCGTAATACAGAAACTAGAATGCAGACCCAATGTATTTGAGCACGTTGATGCAGTGGACTAGATAAGTGTGGTGTCACAGGTAGTAAAGTGAAACACAAATAAAAATGTCCATCTTGTGAGTAACGCTTAGCTGCTCCGGCGTAACAAGGCTGAAATATCAATTGGGGGAAAGTTGTAAGACCCGTCTCTCATTGAACATCGAAATAGGGTCACTGGACAGACGAGGCATTTGAGGACCTGACTTTCAGGTGTTCTTCCTGAAATCACGTAGCTCATGATGGCCTACCGGTGCCCCGGCCGTGTAAACTGCTTGTTCTGGAAGCCGAAGTTGACTTTTGGCTTTTTGTGCTTAATCCTGCTGGGCTGAGGCCCCTCCCCCCACCAAAAACCCACACAGACGGTTAAATTTAAACATGTGACATGCAGTTTTCTTCCCCCCTTTGTCTTCTTCCTGGGGGCCTTTTAAGCCATGCCATGAGCAGACTGATCAGGCAAGCGGAGAAAGAAAAAAAAAATACACTGTTAGCAATTTTTTTTAGAAGACATGGGGGAAAATCCCACTGTTTGGATACAGGCCCTGTTGCCTGCTCTGTTTGTCAGACTACGGGCTTCAGCAGACACCCTGACCCCTGCTTTATTTCTTTGCACTAAGCCTATTATAAAATCAATAAACAATTGTGTTGTTTTCTTTTTTTAAAGTCTTTTCTCGCCATATATCCTCCACTCGCATTCCTCTACTCCTGGGTAAAAGCAGAAACAGTTGGCTCTTCGAACGGACTTTATGTCCTCTAGCTCCGCTCGCATGAGTTCAAATCTGAGGTTTACTGCGAACACGCAAATTTAGTCAAATGTGCTACATTTTCAGTTCATGGCATTGAGTCGTTGGTTGTCAGGAAGAAGGTCTCTTAAAGGCTCTACATCATGGGCTCCACTGTTACAAGCTGCAGTGTGAATATCTTACCAGATTATCTTGTGTAACAGTAAGTGCTCTGTAGGTTTAACTTTCTTTATCAGGAAATTAAAAATGGGCAGCCGGAGTGATCCTATACTTCACCGACCACTGGAGGTCACAGAGTCACTTGTATTTACATGAGTCTTTTCACTCTCCTCTTTTCTCCTTGTCCTTTGGGTCAAATTTTAGGCCAAAGTTCATTTTCTAAATGCCTTGTATTCTACATTAATTTCAGGCTAGCCTTCTACAAAGTGTATTGAAATAGAAACGGTGAAAGCAACACTAATAAGTGCTAAGCTTCTTGATTCCCGGTATAATGGACACATCTCAACAGCAAGGTCTGGGCAGGGGACCGTTCTTAACCCTCCCATCTGTGAAAGGCGTAGCAATACGTCGCTCTCTCTGCTGCCACCGTCGTCATCGCGCATTTATAAGAGTCCCGTTGCCCTGCCGGTAATTACAGATAATCATCGACGACTGAGGCTTTGCTAATGAGACAGTGTTGTGCGTTCAGTTCATATGGAGCCCGCTCCTCGACTAGAGCAGTGTGGGTAGCGGAATCCGCTCTTTGTTCCGCGTGATTTTGCCAATTTGAAATCGTGCCTTTACAGCATGTTAACGTTCGGCTTATTTATTTATTTCATTCTTTCTTTCTTTATTTATTTTTTAGGCCCCTTGTTATTAGCATATTTTTCCAAGCTGTTGCCTCCGCTACTATGTGCAGTAACCGACCCAGATTGGCGACCACAGCCCACCCTGCTCGCCCCCCCCCCGAGGCCTGATCATTGTCCCAGAGAGTCCATGGGGAGGGGAGAGGGGGTGGACAGTGTTCATATGAAAGTTATTTGTGGACCCTTTGCCGGCAACTAGGGACCATCAGCTTGGGCAGTTACTGCGGGAAGCTGGTGTCCCCCCCCTCACCATCATACGCATACACAAGCATAAACAGAGACGTGTTATGGTCAAGTGGTACACGGCTGCCTGGTGTGACATGGTCACAGTCCTGCAGAATGGTAAACTGCCTACAACCGTAAATCCCATATTTGCTTTTCTTGTTGACGGACGACAACGTCGCCGGGGAAAAGGAATCATTTCAACATGTTTCGCGCTTTCGGGTCTCCGCTGTGTCATGTCGGGTCTTGTGAGCAGAGCATCGTGGCATTAGAATCCAGAGTACCAGCGCCAGGTGAACGTCTCTTTCAAATACGACCGTGCAGCAGCGTGCCAGTGAGTCTGAGCTCAATTTAATCAATCAGACGAATGAGATTCCTCACTTCTCATCGTGAGCAGAGTGCGGGCCACAAGTCACCCAGAGCTGTATCCTGCTGTGGTGTTTGCTGAAGGCCCAATGGTTCTGCCCCCCCCCCCCCCCCCCCCCCCCCCCCCCCCCCCCCCCCCCCCCCCCCCCCCCCCCCCCCCCCCCCCCCCCCC
>JAACJT020000007.1:15992316-16003071 GCA_009936485.2 Gymnarchus niloticus
TGCAGCAGCGTGCCAGTGAGTCTGAGCTCAATTTAATCAATCAGACGAATGAGATTCCTCACTTCTCATCGTGAGCAAGGTGCGGGCCACAAGCCACCCAAGGCTGTTTCCTGCTGTGGTGTTTGCTGAAGGCCCAATGGTTCTGCCCCCCCCCCCCCCCCACTCACCTTGCTCCTTCGCTGGACGCCTTTTCCCCCAGCCAGTCACCTCCATCTCTGTCTTGTTTGCCTTTCCGGTGGGATGGTTGATTCTGTTTGTCCAGTAGCCATGTTGATGAGCGGGGATGTGGAGGGGGGGGGGCAGAGGGGCGTACTTGTGTCAGCGGTGCTGTGGGGGTGAATATGAGACCCAGAACTTACTGGAAAGTGGGGGGGGGGGTGCTGATAGCCTGCCTCCCCATTCACACGCCAACTTAGGCCTGCATTGGTGCCATGGCCTCACCGTTGCATGAAACGCTGCACTTTCAGTACTCATTTTTTTTTCCCCTTACTGCCTCTGGGATGAGCGTTGACCTCATTTGTGAGGACAATAACCCCCTCGACTTTAGGGATTAAGCCATGAAACCTTTGTGGATTAATTAGGCCGGGAGCTGAATTCGTTTAGTTATGCCGGAATGCTAAACTGGGAACGAGCTGAGACTCAGGTTACAATTGTTCTTTTAATGTCTCACGATTGTCAATTAAATATTTACATCGCCCACATTGATAATGTTTTGCCGCTGTGAGGCAGGGTGGCTGTCGGTGATACCCCGATGCCACGGCCTTCCACCTCCGACTCGCCGCGTATCCATGAGAGAACGTCGGGATAATGAGCACTGAGCACTAACGCCGGCGATGTTGTGGGAATTCTATTGTTTTAGTTGTCTTGGTAACAAAGCTAAGTGTTTGTTTGGGAGGATCTAGCACAGTTGCAATTGAGTTAACACCTTTTGTTTTTGTTAAGAGCATATGTTATTTTATTTTAAGTTTTGTGTGAAAAGAGCTGTGAGCACAGTTTGCACACAAACGCTTAAAGTGTTTAGTGTACTGAAGAGGAACAAAAGAAAGCTGCAAAAACAGACATCTGCACTTTTTTTATTTGTCACTTCTTCACACGTTAGTGGAATTAAAGGAACATGTTCCGTACTCACCTTACCTCATAAATAGTTTTTTATGCCAGATATCTCGCGTGGCAGTCGGCTGCATCTTTCCAGCATCCTGGCAGCTCTGCACCGTCGACGCATCCATTGAGGTTTCTCTGTTGGCCTTTTGTGCCACGCAAGCCTTGGGCAGCGGGACGAAGTGGTACGAAAGGAAACGCGGCGCCACATCCATCCTCTAGCCGCGCCAGTTCTCCCAGTATCGTCAGATCCAAGCGTATGCAGATGGGAAAAGTGGAAGCCAGCTTCAGGGATGGAGCTCAGCGTTCCTGTTGGAAAAGCACGCCATCACAGTGTCACAAGACGTGTATCACAGGACCACGGGACCTGGTGGGCCCCCACCTCCCTGAAACAGGATGAGCCTTCCCTTTATCTTATGGGACCGCTTGCTGTCTAAGATGTAGATTAAGTCCTGACTGATTTTCACAACCCCACCCCCCCAACCTGGCAAGGACAAAATAGCTTGTCCCAGACTGCCTCCACAGGTAAGGTGTAATCAAACTCAAACCAGGCCTCTGTGGGCCAGGATCAGGTATTTGCCATTAGACACAGAGATGAGACTGCACCACAGGAGGACTGGAATGGACCGGAAATCCTGCCATGGGGCTTGCACAGAGTCACCGTACCATCTCTCATCCCAAGTGGCCACTTTCTCTTTCATTTTTGTTATTATTTCTCTCACCAAAAGAAGAAGAAGAAAAAAAAAAACGTGAGGAGAAGAAGGCACTTTTCAGAGTTTCAGACGGAAAAAGTTTGGAGGACGTTTCTGGACTGTGTTCATAAGAAACAAGCTGCTCGCAATCTGATAATGGCACCGTGTCAATGAAATCTATTTTCATGAGCATTATTTTTAGTCCCGGTGAGATGTGATGTGGTGGCACAGGAAAGAGTGCTTATGTAAAGTTATAAACCTTGGTGCTTTTCGTCCGACAGTAAAAAGCTTTTTTGGGTTATGACTAAACCGCACCCCCAAAGGAACTTTACAGCGGTGTTAGCTGGCTTCGAGAGGCTCGATGTTTTCCTCAGGCACTGTCCTTGTACCGTTTTCCTGCTATGTTGTTCACCTAGGATGTTCACCTACCTCAGATACGGAATTCCGGAGCACTCCGTGAAACCTCCGGAGACGGTCGGGAAGGGAGAGCTAGCGTTAGGGCGACACGTCGGCTGTCAGCGGAGTCATAAAGGAGGCCCGTTCAGCAGGGTGCGAGGGAGCCGGAGAGCGAAACCCAATGCCTGGCCGATGCAGCTTGTCGCCCCCCCCAAGCCTGCGTTGGGGGTGCATCTTCCTGTTTAATTACACCGATTCCCCCTCTCACGCGTCGCTGAAGTCCGCCAGCTCCTTAGGAGCGCAAGTGCAGCCAGGAGGAGAGGAGGAGGGGTGGGTGGGTGGGGGGGCTTCTGCCGAGGGTCCTGGCAGCCCGGGGAGAGTGGTGGGTGTCTGCACCCCCCGCGTCTCCCGGATCCCGGCGGCGACACTATTTCGGGGGCACAGTGCTGTAAGTGGATCCATCTGCTTGCTGGCCACCAGCGTGGGCTGCTGCCATCCCCCACCCACCCCACGCTCGCCAGCGGGGGCTCCGGGTTGGACGTACAGCCACCCCCCCGCCATCTCGTCCGTGGGCGGGCCTCCAAAGACGATCGAGATAAAGCAGGTGTGGTCGCCCAGTTCGAGGGTCTGCCTTTGAAATGTGACATCCACCCCCGGGTTCTCAGAGGGGGGCAGGGGGGCACGATCGCGATTTCGCCCTTGTCAGCGCACTGATGAAAATAGCCCCCAGATTTCACCCCCACAATGTCTAATTCTCTATATATTTATCTCCTTATTTATCGCTGGTGTGTTTATCTGTCTTTAACAGACTGCGGAGTGGAGATTACTAAAGTCTGCAAATTAACTCTGAATGTCAGTGAAAATAGTTTTCTATAATAATCTAAAAGGCTTTCTCTTTTTTTAACCTTCTTTCCCTGCCTCTGATTTTGACCTAGTATTTTTTTCTTTTTTTTTTTCTTAACCTCCACATTAAGAGTGTATTTATTGCATTTAACAGCCTGATTGGAAATGAATAGGAATAAATTAGCTGTTAATCCTGTAATGATGAGGTAATAGTTAAAGAGCCTGCATTATTATTACAGGCCTAATTTACATAGGCCCCTCCCCCCTCCCTCTCTATCCAGGGCACAGTGTTTTAATATATGCAATCTGGCGCATAAATGTTGCGATTTGGCTCGGTTATTTTGACCTTTCCTTCATGCGATGCTGGCCACTTAAGGCGGTCACGCCACACTCACTTTTGGAAACGTCATTTGCCGGTGAGCCCCCCACCCTGGTTAAAGCCAGGTTATCGAGGCCCCAGACTGACCCATGTGTCCATGACAGGAGGTACCCCTTCATCCAGATAGCATTTTAAAGTGAGGTACTGGCACACCAATTTAAAGAAAAAAAAAATTCCATATTTCACTCGGCCTCCCCATAAATTAAAGCAACATAATGAAGATCGATGGACGTGGCCTAATCCCGTTACTCGAATTGTCTTGGAATGACGAATCCCGGACACGCTCACTGCCGCGTCGGTCATGTGGCCAGGCTACCCACCGCCACCTTCCTCTCTTCCTCAATCTGTCTGCTTTCCGAGCCCAGGAACTGGCTCGAGTCCCGCGTATCATGGATCTGACCATATTTCAAGCTGAAATTAAGTATGTAAAAACCTTTTCCCTTTAAAGGTCAGACATTAGTGCTGGTAAAAATTGATCTGTGGATTTATGAATTTAGCTTGTGTTAGACCTCCTTTGTAATGGAAGATTCAGTCGGAAGCTTAACATCGCATTGTTTCCTTTTGACAACGCTTCCACGAGACCACTGCAGCTGTTCCTCAGCTCACAATGGCAGATTAATTAACACAATCATGTGTTGCTGGCTTCCGCTCAATACGCAGGTCTGCACTGGGATAGATAGGTAAATCCTATACATGCATTTCGAGGCAGAGAATATACTTATGATGGGTTTCGTAACTAGATATATTTTGTTTCTGACTGGTCAGCTCCAACTGAGGGGTCTAATTGGACCAAAGTGTTTCTGGGAGTAAATGTTCCTGAAGATAGTTCGTCTTTCTCTTCGTCTCTCCTCTCTCTGCATATAACGGGAATTATGAGCTCTGTTTCTAATTGAGATTCAGAAGGCCAATCCTCATCCCCCCCCCCCTTTCTTAGCTAGTTTCCTGACATTTTAAACTGTCTATTATTCTGCTCTGCTTTCAGGTGCAATGCTGTGCAAATGGCAAGCCAAAAATTATGTATCTTTTTCATACAGTTATCCATCAAAGGCTATTAGGGGATTGGTCTTACTGCTTAAATCATTACCGAATGCTGTGATCTTTCTGGACTGATCTTATTACTTACAGCCATTGTCCGTTTATGACTGTGCCTCATTTTTCCTTCCTCTTCATCTCTTTTTTCCCCTCATTTGTTTTAACAATCATAGTTTTGATATTCTAACTTTGTGCCACGGCCGAAGTTGAAATAATAATCCTTTAGCGGTGTGTTTGACGGCAGAAGTGAGACGCAGAAAGCACGAGGCTTGCCTTTAATGAAATGTGTCATTGTTATAACGACAACTGCCATCACCACTGTGATGTTTCCACAGAACGAGTCCACGTCGAGGCGGGGTGAGCGCCCGCGTGTGATTACTGCCACACGCCATCCACCTCCTTCCACCTCGCTTCGAGCATGGTGATTGGGAGAAAGTTCTCTCTGGGTGTCGTTATCCATTTACAGGAGCCAGAACTAGACTTTTAACTACAGAAAGGTGGCCGGTGCCTCCCTGGTAAACAGCTGAAATGTTTACTTTACCGCAGGATGTCTGCCCTCTTTGGTTAACGGAGACTATGGACATTTGAATGCTGCTATGGATACGGTGAGAGTAGCTACAGGTCCTTTTTAAAAATGGCGACACTAAGCATGGTTCTTGCCTTGACATAGAGGAAGTGGTCTGATTGGAGGATGCCATGGGATCCATTGAGCTTTGTTTAATGACCTGTTTCACTTCTCTGTGCTGCAAGCAGTTAACGCCAGTCAGGATACTCCTACTGGGGCAAGGAAGGGGGCGTGTAGAAGGGAAAGCGGTGGAAGCCCCCCCCCTGCCCCCCCCGGTCAGCCAATCAAAGCTCTCTGTAGCGGCACTGTCAGTGGAGCTAGCAAGTCTGTATCGAAGCATTGCTGCATTGCCTTCCCGTTTGATGTTTCAGCTTAAAAGTGTTGATTACTCTGTTGTTGCAACATTCAGGCGCATGACATTTTATTAACCGTCAAACTCCTTTCGGCAAGGATGCGGGTAATGTGTGCCCTGCCCCCCGAGGGCTGACTGGTGCCCCGTGAAGTGCCCGATTTTTTAAGCCCTTATTACTCTTAAAGCCAGCGCTGCCACTGGTTAATCACGTCGGCTGCGAGGCACAAGAGTTGTCCGGATCAGATTTTTACTGACCCATTCAGCGCAGCGAGACGCCCGTTCAGCCCCTGTCGCCACTGTAAAAACCTCATCAAGCCGGAAAGAAAAGGCCGCCTGAAATATCCGTTCGCCTATTAAAGCATTTTGGTCCTGTGCACTTAACCCCTGATGGTCACTGGGCGTCTGCCTCTCACGTCTTTGTAACTTTTCATTCAGACGCCACATCCCCTGAGATCTTTACTTTGAGTTGACTTGAGTTCTCGGCTCAAGACGATTCAAATAAATGAAAGATTTCTGCCGACGTGCGTCCTCTCTTTTAAAAACAGAGCCGAGGCCTTCCTTGAACAACAGTAGTCAACTCTGAGTACAAAAGCGCAATGTGTTCAAGTAAATGATATGAATACCCAAGTCTGCAATCCTTAACCTTAATGCTGGTGTATTCCTTTTGTGGTGAATGGAGGAGAATGATGTCTCCTTTATTCGTTTTTGCACTTCCCCCAATCAGTATATGGAGATATTTATAAATATATAAGATAATGCTTAGTGGGACAAATTATTGCCATCATATTGCAGATACACAGATCCAGATTAATTTGTAATTAGTCTTGAGATGTTGAGCCTCTGAAGATAAAGGACTCTAACTTCCATTTGCGATTCCATAAATGCTGATCACTTAAAAGAACAAACGCTTAAAGCCTGATAAAAATAGCTTAAGCCAGAATTATTTTGTTCGCTGACAAATACAGACACATATGTCTGAATACCCTAGCAATGTGGTGGCTTAGAGTAAATTAGTTTTAAATAAACTGTTATTGTTTTGTTGTAAACATTTTTTAGTGGATTGGATCTTCATAATGGAATGCTGTCTGCCGCCTGGACGTCCACATTTGCTGGTCGTGTCACGGAGAAGAGGGGGAATAAAAAACAGGAGCAGGGAGGATGGCAGAGGTGCGCCTCAGTCTCCGAGCTGAAACATTACTATTTAATTTCCCAATTTCCAGTCGCCATTGTGAATTTGTGTCGTGTTCGGGATCACATTAATTTGCACCAAATGTCAAATATCTCCCTCAGATCGGAGATTTGACACGCAGAGGAAGACATAAGGGTTTTTGTGAAAATACCAAAATAGTTTTTACTCATATAAGACGGAGTCTATTAATAGTTGAGTCATCAGCACGGCAATGTTCTGAAATGGCAAATTGTTAGATTCCCCCCAACGGTGATTATTATTCTCTGTCGATGACCTTCATAACAAATTAACATTCTGGGAGTGGCGCTGCGTCTGCTTCTTAATGGGAATATGGAGATCGGGTGAGGTCCCCTTCCCCTCTGTGTTGTAAAGCTTGAAGTGTGAAGCGGGAAGTGGGGTGAGGTTGGGGTATATGTGCGCGAGGTGGGGGTGGAGGGGGTCGGGGAGCTTCACCCGAAACAAAGTGAACCAGATTTATTTTATTTCACATTATTGATTTTCCTTCATTTCCAGGCAAAGAGCAATTTTATGATGTTAATGTCACAATATTGCTGTTTTTTTTGGGGGGGGATCTTGAATCCTTGGCCGAGGGAGGGGGGGGCTAGTGTGTGTCGATGGGTGTGGGCTGGGAGGGCCTTTATTTAAAGCCACTTTGCCATAACTCACAGCTTTTAATTTACTCTGACTGAACTGCTCAGACATGAAATGCTGCAATGTTAGAAGTCATAGAATAAATTTTATTTTCCATAACGCTGGCCAGCTCCATATATGATGGAAAGGAAATTTTCCAGTAACAATTTATGTGAGCTAAGCTGCCAGATATTGTTTGGTAGCAAAGGTAAAGCAAAGAATACAAGAAGCTGACCTGAGAGCAAGTGGCCCTTGTGATGCTGCCCCCTCTGGTCGCTCACATGAAGTGCGCATGTCTACTCTTTACCATCATAATAAGAATATTAGATGCATAAGGGTGCCTCCGCACGGTATAAAAAATCAGCATTACTGTTTAAGAAAATTGCCACAAGGCAGTCTTGAAGGCGACACAGCTGGTCGCAGTTTACAGACAAAGGCGGCAATCTTGGCCCCCTCAAAATGGGTCGTTCGGCCCATGCGGACGAGGAAGATAAAGGTGATGATGATGACGATGGTGGCGAAGATGACAATGAATAGGTTATTCAGATTTAGCCTTGCTGATAGAAATGCATTCTTACGGTTGGGGGTCAGTAACCCCCGTTACTTCTACGTTTCAGTTGCTGTTGATCTGCAGTGGTGGAAAAAATAGGAAATCAATATCAGCCCTAGGATGAGTTTCCCCTCCTTAAAGTTGCAGTGTCTCGAATCATGCTGTCCGCACACCTGCGTTTCCACGGCAGTTCTTCAGGCAGTTAAATCAGATATGCTGCTGTGTGGTTGTCACTTCTCTGAGCGTTTCCCGTGCTTTCATTTTGAAAGCCTTCTGGAACTCTCTCTGAGCACTGGAACTGCCAGCCATTTCGAATCAGAGATACTCTTGACAGCAGAAATTTATGTGAAACTACGTCTCTGACCTTGTCACAGAGAGGCCTGGTCCCTCTGACTCCTGGATGGCCGGCGACGGCGGTCATCAGAGCCACGGCCTCGTGTTTTTACTCGCTACTGTGATCAGGCGGCTGGATAATAAAGTTAGCCAGGCCCCGGCACTTTGTTGGCTTTCTTTTATTTCTTTGAAGCTCGGAGCAGACTTCACAAAGACAACAAAGATGGACCCGTGCCAAGAGAGAACTTATGGCAGTGTTCCTGGTTGGGAAGCCTGGTGTCGTTCTATCCTTTAAAGACAGTGAGGTGCACCTTCTGTCTTTGCTAATGCAGGGGGGCGGCACTGGGGCTATAATCATCGACAATATGTTGACTCTTTGGCTGTGCCATCACTTGCCACTTGAAGAACGGTAATCACCCCCCCCCGCACATAAAAACTAAACATGAGCGCCTTTTGTGTCCAATTCCCCCCCTCGCCTCTGCTAAAATAAAAACTATGGAAAGAAAATAACGCTTGCATTAGTTGTGTTCCTGAAGTTTAGGTTTAATTAATTCCGTATATGTAGTGTAAAGCCTTAAAACAAAAGCCTAAGAGTAATACCAACAAAATCTTTGGTTGGAGGTGGATATAAAAAATATTCACTCTGACAGTAGTGGGGGGTGGCATTGAAGAATGAAAAGAAAACCTGTAATTTAACCTAATTCTTCTGCTGGCTTCAACGGGAAGATGATTTTTTTCTCCATAATAAATATGGAAACAAAACAAAAAAACAAAAACAAACTCCAAGTAAGGTCCCTCCCACAACACCACTGAAATGACGCTTCTGTCCCTCTTTTTGCCCGCTGCATTTTTTAATAACAGCGTTTTAATCCACGCTGGTGTTAATAAAAATAAATGCTCCTGATTAGGATCGGCGCGACACAGGTGCATGTTTGTTGCAAGGAGAGGCATGTTCATTAATTCTCAGCCATGGAAAGTGTCCCGTGCCATAAATACACAGTCCAAAACGCATCCGCTGATGAATGGATGCACAGATTGCTAATGCACCATTGTACGCCGCTGTGTTGCAGGGCTTAGGCGAGCCGATGCCAAGTCTAAGCTCAATGGAGGTGCAACAACCCTTTCAAGGTCTAGATTATGCATGATAGAGAGAAAAAAACCTGCTGTTTTTCACACGGGGCAGCAGATTATATAGGAAAATACTCTCCCCTCTGTGTTCCCGTACCATGTGTTCTTAAATTTTTATTTCCTCTTCCAGTTGGATGTTCGCACCCGGGGCTCGTGTCGGATGGAGCAGACTGCTTTTTCGGTGGGTGGACAGCATTTGGTGCCAGGTCGGCGTTTGGCCCGGGGAGTCACGGCGTACAGTCTGACGGTTAAAAGGAGTCCCTGCGTGTGCCACACGTGCGCGTGGGATCACGTCTCGGCTGGCGCTCAGCAGTCTACCTTTGTTTATGTACCACCCTTTCCGCTGATTTTGCCCAGTTCAGCCATTTTATCCATTTTGCCATGGATTTGTTCTCTTATGTGTGCTGTGTGTAAGTAATCGTGTATTTTTTCACGTAAAAAATAACATTCATCATATTCTTAATACAATTCAAAAACCAGGCATATGGAAATGTCTTTATTTTGTTGCATATCCTATTTGCAACAGCCTAAGATGGTTTCACTGGAGACAAAGAGAAAATTCAGCCTGAGATGCTTGTTTTTCAGGCGCTGCAAAAATGTTTTATTAGGGGAGTGTGGAACACCTGCCTTAAAGAGTCGTTCCCAACATCTCCCGAATGCCATTTTGCTTAATTGACTTGGAAATGGCCCAAATGTATTGCTGAATGCAGTCTAATTAATATTAATAATAAATGCCATTATTAACATCAAAGAACATCTGGTACCCCTGTTTACTAGCAAGCCTTATATGAAGCACATTTTGCGGCTGTTTCATCTTGCAAACGTCGTGCAGTAAACATTTTTTATTTCATTATTTTTTTTTTAAAACTGCACAGGTCACAGGAAAGTAGCTGTCCAAGTGTTCTCAGTATAAATTCCCGGTGCCCGTTTTTAAGATTTGTAAATGATTTATTTTGATTTTGTTGGTTGTCTCAAAGGGGGGTTGGGAAGGGGTATGGGGGGTGGAGGTTGGAGTCCTTTGTGTACATGCCTCTAAAAAAAAAAACAGCAGCTGTACATAGGCCCACATCAGGAGTTTGGCAAAATAAATCAACCACTAAATAACTTTAATCTAAAATTTCATTAAGTACTTCTTGTCAGGTAGTAAAAGCAGAGATAATGCAGTGGTGTTTAATGATAATTGGTATTTGGTTAATAAATTCTGCAAGTTCAAATTACTTTCTAGCAGTCCGTAGAATGCCAGCCTCAGCAGTAACTAAACCTCAAATTGATTAACTCGCATGAACCGGGCGTTCACAAAGATGGCACCGGTCCAAATAAAAAGGGAACAGTGTGTCTGCCGGATGGTGTTGTGTTGCTTTGGAGTAAGGAAATAAATCCCCTGGGGGTGCATTTTTAAAAGCTAATGCCCCTCAGATGATGTCATCACGTTTTACTTTCTTTCTCTCCCTTTTACGGCACGCGTGAGGAAAGAGGGGTCACCGACTCGTGGAGACGTGTGACACATTAGAATAATGGAAAGAAACATCCTGTGTTTTTTATTATTATTTTTTTTCACCACCACCCCC
>JAACJT020000007.1:16003171-16052393 GCA_009936485.2 Gymnarchus niloticus
AGCGCTCTTTGTTTTTTTTTTTCGTCTTCCCCGCCCCCCCCCCCCCCCCCCCCCCCCCATTGCCCACGTGTGATATCGCAGTAATCAAAACCGCAGCACAATTTAGCTCGGACGTGTGATTTCCGAGGCGCCATTAAAGGAGATGGCTTTTTCCCTTCCCGCTTGTTGTTATGTTTCTTTGTTTTTTCTTTTTTTCGTCTTCAGCCATTAGTGAGAGCAGGGTGTGGCCTATCTGGAGACGACCTCTCGACTGTTCAGTCTCGGAGGATACACACATGCGCGCACACAGACACATACACACACACACACACACACTGTCTGTTTCAGCAGCCAGAAGATGGTTTGATGAGTGGTTTTATTTAGTCATATATTAGATCGAGCTCTCTGCACATGTATGTCCGTGTCTTTGAGTGTTTTGGTGTGTGTACTAAGCGTGTGTGGGTGTGCGCGTGCTTCAGCTCATATGTGCGTGTGCAGTTCACACGTCTCGTAAGCTCTGATCTCCATGGCAGACCCGCACCACACCGTTCCCAAGAGCCAGTGTCAGTGACTGGTGGCTATCTCAGCCCCACATGGTTTGGGTGACTTTAGTGCAGTTTGATCTGCTCTGTTTGTTCTTTAATAATACATTACATGTTGGCAGGAACAAATGTACCCAAAACGGAGCTAGATGGTAGGAAAATCACCTGTATTCCTCTTCAATCAGAAAGGGAGGGTAGACATGAGTATTTTCCTGAGTCCAAGGATTTGTCATATTATGTATAATTAAGCTAAACAAAATGTTTTAGTTTTTTCTCTTTATCAAGCAGTGTTGTGGTTATCCAGGGTTATATCATAAAAGGTTTATCATTATTATCTTTAATGTTTTACTGGTTGCGTCATTTTGGCATTATGTGGAAGACACTGGAGATGATTGTGATTCAGCAGACTACTGTATAAGTTATTCACAGGCAATTACATTGTTCAGCGTGTCCAGGAGCTGACGGGAAGCTCGATTGAGAGTGACGGGATCGAGCCGGGGGGGGGGGTGCAGGGATGGATCTAATCCCAAGATGACACCTGCAGCAAGAGAGGGATCTTCACAGTGACAGAGACGGACGGACGGAGGGTGGTGGAGGATTGGTTCAGGCCCCCATGCGATCCTAACACAGTGTTCAGATATGCTGTGTTTAAGTGTGGAAGGTTGTGTGAGTGATACTGTTGTAGTGCTGATATTCTGAAATAAGTTAAATGAGGATGAATATGCTTTTAATTTGCATTGAATGCAAACATTATCAATAAGGACCCCTTGTTGTTGTCTGTAGCTGAAATCAATACACACTCGGTTCATAACTCTGTTAGTAACTGTTCAAAAAAATGCCACAGTTTTTATGAGAATAATATGATAATTAACCTCCATTAAGTGTTTTTGGTATGAATCATTTTGCATTAAATGATGTGTTCAAATAAGGTTTATACTCCTTAATATTCAAATTTATATTATATTTCTTCTTTCCCCCCAAGAACTTGGTCTCGGTGTGCCAGTGGTCTAATAATGTAAGACTTAAGTACCAAGCATGACTTTGTTAAATTGCCATTTAATGATTTTTGTGGCGATATATTTTCTATATACTTCTTAAAGCTTCTTGGAGCTTAATAATTTTTCTGTTTTTGCTTTCCTGCAGGATGTGAATCTTCTGTCAGTGGAGTCTTAGTCTTTGCATGTAGGGCTTAGGGTTCAAAAACCAGTAGGAAGGGACCTGCATTTGGTACCGTCCAATCAGAAAGTGCCTCTGTATGGTTACCTGTAGAAATATTAAAGTCTGCATATTTCATGTATATTTGCCAGCAATACAAATGGAATGCTTTTGCTGTTGGACCAAATATTCCATTCCATTATGGAAACTGACAATATGCATTTTTCCACCTTTATTTAACAAGTCGTAACGATTGTGGGTACCCGTGAAAATAAACAGGGAATTGAATAGCTAGCAAAATTATTTTATATTGTTAAAATAACTGAAATCACTGTATACATTTCTCACTATCCTGTACAGCTACTGCTGCATTTCCACCTCTGAAATATTAGAAGGAAATAGAGGTTCTCATATTCCTGTTGAATACCAGCTTTTGCATTGTCAAATAAAAAACAAATCTTTACTGTCTGGATGCAAACGGTTCTGTTTTCAATAGCAAAAATAAATAGCTTCATTTGTAAACTGAAGGTGGGGCCTCAGATTTCAGTTTGGGAGGGACTAAAGGAGGACTTGTATTAAGGGCATCGGTACACGAGGGTGGAGGATGCACTTTTCGTGCATTGTACATCGTGTACCATTTATGCCATAAAACCACCAACAGTAGATCGTTGGTTCTGCATCAATATAAGATGTCTTTTTTCGGAACATTTATGATGGAGGCCAACAGGGATTATTGTTTCAGGGTTTAACAGGGCAATATATTAAACCAATGGCCTGGTGACTCTCATTTAAATTTGTTCCTCACAGATTTTCCCTTTGGATAAGAAAAGAGAGGGTGGAAAATCAATATATAGAAAATAGTTATAGGCAGCACGTTATCTTGTATATCTCTGTCCCAGACACTTTTCCAGAAGACGATGTATAATGTGTGGGGTGACCTTCAAATGTCATAAATGTGTTGTGCAATAAACTGTCAATATTTGTGGTTATGTGGAGCAGGATGACTTTTACAGTAATTGGAACAGCCGTATTAAAAGCCGCGGATCAGTCAGCTGATTAAAGACAAAGCATGGGTACGTCGGCACAGGGGACTGTTTTTCTGCCAGTTACTAAATGAAAAGATACAGCGAGAGGGCTTTATTTGGACGTGTGTGTGTGTGTGCGTGTGTGTGTACGTCTGTGGGCGGGGGGAGGGGGAGTTGTTATGTCCAAATAGACACGGGTATGGTGGCAGGGACAGCTGATGGGGATATCAAGGGCTTAAAAACCGATTGTTTTCAAGCCCCCACCAACCCAAGCAAGAGCTGCCCGCCCTTTCAGCCTTGGTCATGTGATGCTCCTGTACGGTTGGCTCTGAGTGGAGGGGTGGGGTTGAGGCGTGACACAGCGAAGTGGATGTTCCAGGCAGTGTAGGGAGTACAGGTTCCAGCAGGTGGCACATTACGGGAGGGGTGGCGCATATGAATATGTAAATTTACTTCTCTGCGACTTTGTGTGGACGTGTGTGGACATGTTTACTATCATATTGTGGGGACACAATGTCCCCTGGAGAAATGAAAATCTTTTACTTTTTACCTTGTGGGGACATTTGTCATGACTGCATAAGGGAAAACTCAATTTTATAAAAATTTGTTAATGAAACTCACAAACTCACAAACAAAGTCTATGTATTCCAGGTTACTTATGGTGAAGGTTAGGGCTGGGTAAAGGTTAGAGTTGTCATAGTTAGGATTAGGGTTAGACCCATGGAAATGAATGGAATGTCCTTACAACATTTTAAATACACGATTGTGTCTGTGTGTGTATGTATGTATGTGTGTGTGTGTGCGTGTGTGTGAGCGTTTGTGTGTGTATTTTACCGGCGTCTGGCTGTGTTCTGCCCACAGTGGGTGCTTGGTGAAAAGCAGGAAATGATGAGACCAAAATCAGTTGTGACAGCAAGCGCCATTGGAGATTTGAAATGGGTTTTTTTTTTATTTTTAAATATTTTTAAAATGATTTGTTCAATCCTGGAAACAAAGCACAAAAGACCAAGCACAATAAAGAGAAATATGTAAAAAAAAAAAAAAAAACAAAAAAAAAACCAAAAGAAAACATTACTTGCAGGAAAGCTTTTGATTCTGCAAAATATTCGCCCAGGTGGGCTGCTCTATTCCCCCCCACATGCTACAGAAAGATAATATTTTTAGCCATATTTGTTTTGCTGTGGGTCATGTAGCCGAAACCCTGGACCAGAACCAGTTACCATTCCGACTGCATGTGATGGGGGGTGGGCCGACATTCTGCACACTTGTTTGCTGTTCCTGTTTATTCATCTGGTAATACTTGAGGGGGATATTGAGATCTGGGTGGGTGGCATGTATGGGGCGTTATGGGAAATGCTGTTAATTCACAAAAGCTTCCGGTAATGTGGAGGTGATTTATAAATTAATCGAAATGGCACTGTTTACATCTCCTATGGAGCCCCGATGTACGTCAAGTAACCTGTAGCGCTTCGAACCAGCCGATGTGGCAAGGCAGGCGATCGTGATGGGTACTCCTCGGGGCGGAGACTTCTGGAAACTTCCAGCACACCTCCCCTCAGAGGGTGCCTGCCATCCACATCTCTCTCCATTTGCCAGCTAATCGACTGGCGTCAGCTGGGCGCTGCCTTGCCAGGTGTGACTTAGTGATGAGCGCCGCTGGTCTTCCAGGCATAGAGGCATGGGGCCCGCTAGCCGGCTGCTGACGTTTGCCCTTCTTCCCCACGCAGTACCACTTAGTGTGCCACCGTAAGGCAGATGATAAGGTCTTGCGTGATGGTGGGAGGAATGAGCGGGCAAGAGCTTGGCAGTGTTTTGTCAGAGACGGGCAGGATGAGAGCGGCGCGAGTTTCACCGGCACTACTGATGCTCCATACCGTTGCTCTTGACAGTAACTCTGATGATCCTTTGTCTTACAGATACTGGAGAGGACTCTGGGAGACCGGCTGGGATCCAGCCGCCCTCGGCCCAGCAGCACCGAGAACGACCCTTGGGCTCAGCTATGAAGGACTGTCCCTACTGTGGGAAGACCTTCCGGACATCCCATCATCTCAAGGTCCATCTGAGGATACACACAGGTGTGCCCCTTGCTGCTTACGCCCGGGTGTAGAGTGTCCGGTATGAAGACAGAACGATGCCAGACTTGTTCTCCATCTCTCCATCTATTCAAGAGGCACAGACAGATAGGTCAACAGAAACGACTGACCAGGAATTAACCATAAACTCAACACCTAATGTTTAAAAGATGATATTTACAGTCCCGTGGAAGGCCTGCATGAATCAGTGCCATGAGTATGAGCTCACAGGTACTTATGTTCCGGAGTAAAAAGTGAAAAAAACGTATTTTTATCCTGGTTTACAATGTTACTTACTGCTATTTCACTTTGATTAGAAATGGCAGTTTTTTTCCCACAGTAGCCAAAGAAAATATTTAGAAATGTAATGCATTTGAAAATGTGTATGAATATATATAAATATATGAGCACATGTGTATGTCTATACACGTGTGTACATGTGTATAAAATAGATGCCACATTGTGGGAGGTTCACCATTTCTTTAGGAAGCAGGCATTCAGAGAAATGTGGAAAGGCGACACTCCCATAGCTTCGAGTCGTACACGAGGACCACCCGGGCTGCACCTCCCCCTAAATAATGAGCATGAGCTTCAGCTCTGAAAGGAGCTAACTAAGGGAATATCGAGGGGCCCCGCACTGCACTGGAGTCATTAGGAACTTTCCGCTGAATCCGAGCACCTCCAGTTCTGAGGGCCAGTCCCGCGCGGTCAAACCTGAGCGCTTTTCGTTGAGAGGCGGGGGTGTGGGGGGGGGGTGGGGGGGGGGGGGGGGGGCCTTAACTAATGGCAGGATATTGAATCATGCCTGCTTGAAGTGGTGCAGTACGGGAGCCCTAAAGGATCATATTTTGCCAACAAGAAAAACAAGAAAAGATAGAGCCTAGACCTCCTGAAGAGCCATGATGCTGCTGCTCTGTTATCGGGGCATGCAAGTGAACACGACATTCACAGGAAGACGAAACGTGTACATGCTAGGTGTGTGTGTGTGTGCGTGCGTGTGTGTGTGCGTGTGTGTACTCACGGATGGCCATGTTCTTCATGGTTCAAAGGCTTTTCATGCACAGGAGGTCTCTTTTTTGGAGAATAACATTGTTGCCTCATAAAGGGGTGTCTAGTTGTCACCAAAATGATCTTTTTGGAAAAAATAATTGAATATAAGTGAATAAAGTGCCCTAAATATTCAGCCTTTTGGAAAGCAACAATCGCATTGCTTACCAAACAGGATGGTGTCGTAAAATAAAACGTTAAGATTAATGACTTCCTAACATTTCATTGAAAGGAATGAAGTGAATTTAAATTTCTCTAAAAGTTAAAGAGCTAATGTTACAGTATTAATTTTCCTCTTGAACACTGAGTGGGAAAATATCCATTAGTGAAATTAACTACAGTTTGTAGGTAGCTAACAATGTGCAATATACAGAGTGGGGAGCAGTTAATGAACACTGCAGAGGGTGATATTTCATTATACAAATTAATGCTCACATTTTAATGGGAAAGTCACATAATGAATCTAGGCTTCAGTGACAGCAATTAGAGACACAGATTGTCCCCTTCTGGACAAGGCAGTATTTAGCGGTAAGCAGATGTGTGTTAAAACTCGACACTCTCCACAGCACGCGTTTTTGACTTTGGGAGGGTCACATGACAGTCGACGCTGTGTCAACAGGGACACCCGACGTCCGAGGCGTTTTGGCATCGCCTACCATGGCACCGCTCCGGGTCAGAGGGTCTCCACTTTAATGGGTGGTGTGGATCCACACTGGAAATAGAGAGAATCTGCTTCCAGTTATGTTCCTGCCTCCCAGCGGATGACAGGCCACCTTATTTGATCGTGCGAGGCCATATGGAAATTCATCTTAAAGTATGTCATATCTATTAACTGCTCTAATTGCGTGCTGTAGTGCTGCACTGTGTTTATCCAGAGCAGTTTCTATGGTGCTGTAATAACTTACACAACTCCAGATGAAAAAGTTTAAACAGGACACGTTCTGAGAGAAGGGCAGAAGTATCGGGTACGATATGTCACAGCTGTGAAAGATAAAATAAGATAAATTATAAATACAAAAAAAAAAATCTGGCGTGTGTGTGGCTTAAATGTCAAAAAACTTCCATAACCTTTAAAAATAGAAAAACGTTCGTGCAATACCGAAGCACGCGGTGTTACAATATATACTTTTGCGGAGTCTTGCTGTTACGTTTTTTTAATCTACAGGCATGGCTGTTAAATGTGGCACCATGTTAAACATGGAGTGTGTGAGTCTGCCTTTAAGCACAGGACACAAAGATGCCTCTGCCTCAGCGCTTCAGCGGGCCTCTGCGTTTCTCTCCCAGCTTCCTGTGTTTGTTAGGATATCAATTAAAAGTGGATTAACGGGCACATAATGACCTTTAACGGTAAATTGTGTGTAATGTAGCAAGGCAGGATACAGTAAATTTCCCAGATGTCACACATGGCCCTGACGCATGATGTAGCAGATGCCTTACTGGACCCAGATGAGGCACAGCGAGGGCTCCTCCGCACACGGAGTCGACGGGGGGGGGGGATCTTGGCCTGTTCTAACACACTCACACACATACACACACACACACACACACACATGCCTGCAGGCTGGTGTCGCACAGCTTAACAGAAGTGGACTGCAGAATGACTTCCACCCCCCCACCCCCCCTGAGTATTAGAGCGCCGTTAAAAACAAAACGAGGAGGACCGGACCGCTTTACGTTTTACCCCTAATTGTGGCCAAAATAACATTTTGTCCAATTAAAGGGATTGAAAATGATCATTTGCTACAGAGCCGGTTCCTTATTTAATCACTCCCCCCCTTTTCCGCAGAGGGGCTAAGCACTTATTGAGTTAAAGAGCCATCTCACATGGCTTATTTTGAATATAAGCTCAAAAGACATTCTGATATAAAAGATTGGTTTCATTGGCCCTAATATTATATTAAATTTGTATTTGTAGACCTTTATTTAGGAACAATGCAGTAGGTCTGCAGATCTCTGAATCTTTTCTGGAATGGTGCCCTCCAAATAGTGATAAATTACTTGAGCAGTATGCCATTTGCTAATTATATCCATGATTTACTGCGGAGAAAGACTTAAATCATTCAATCCAATCTTGCGTAACAATGCAACATTTTTTTGGATAAAAAATGGTTTCCATGTGTATAATCTAAATAAATTCTATAGCTGTATATAAACAAAATATTTGACAACCATCCTTTTATTACAGACTCTGCATCAGCCCCCCAAGCAGCTGTGGCCCCCAACTAGAGTATTTATTTGGGAAACTTTGATACATTTAGAAATCAAGCTTAGCATTTTTGTTTATTTTTTTTATTGATGTAAAGCTGGCTTTAATTATGGGCCTATCGTAATTGCTAGCAGGACGCATTTCATGTCAGGGCATGAAATATGTTATTTTTAATGTTTTATTTCTGCGCTCTGCAATGCCACATTTTTAACTACAGAGATCAGCCACTGGGGTGATTAATTTGTTATGCAACATTATGCTTAAGTGTTGCTAACATTATGGGATGGAATCGGTTTTATTGATGGGTGGTGGGAAAAAAAAAATTGGAAGATGTGAGAGAAATGTAATGTGCTCTAAACACGGTTATGAGAGCAGCACCTATATACATAATGTGTACAGCACTGATCCAACACAGTGTGACTCAGCCTCCACTCCGTCTACGCGTTCCTCTGTCTTCCTGCGGAGCTTAAGCTGCTCCACTTGTTCCTATTTATTTATTTTATTCTTCTCAGCGCTCATACCTCTATTACTGGGATTGCGTGGCTTCTTTGGGCCATGATTTATGTTGACTGTGATAAATTACAAATAGAGGAAGACTACGAAGTCACCACCCCATTGCCAAGGTGGAAGCTGAGAGCAAACGAGGCCAGAAGATCCCCACCCCCCACCCCCATTCCAAGCAGAGATAATATTGAGACAGTTTAGTCGTGTGTAGAAATACTATATATTTATTGGTCTGAAAGCACCATATGGCAAACAGGCTCCTATGCGTTGACATGAGTGATAACCTACTTTGTAGTCCTGGATTAAGCTGAGGACATTGCCAGAAGGAGCAGGAATGTGACTTCTCCATCAGCGAGTGTGAAATATTATTCGTTCAGGGACTCAGCCTGACTTCTCCATTCTCCTCCGCTGGCAGGTGAGAAGCCGTACAGGTGTCCGCACTGCGACTATGCTGGTACGCAGTCAGCTTCCCTCAAGTACCACCTGGAACGGCACCACCGGGAGAGGCAGAACGGTGGAGGCCCCTCGTACGGGCATGCCCCGGAGCACAAGGACGAGCACGCAGCTAGCAAGAGCAGCGTCTTCGTGCGACCGGACGTCCTGCGTGGGGTTTTCAAGGGCATGCCCAGCAGTGTGGACTTCAGGGGGGGGCAGATACTTCCCCATCAGTGGGCTGCTCCAGGAATGCTGTCCCCAAGAGAACAGGACCGCGACCGCCATGGGCACAGCCACGGACACGGGGTGTCCACCGAAAATGCGCCGGACCACACGAAAGGCCAGGAGCCGCTGTCCGGCGAAGGGGCAGCGAGCTTCTCTGACCTCGGCCGCGCCTACCAGAGCATGGTTGGCAATGGGATGAACTTCCAGGGCTCTCTACAAGCCTTCATGGACAGCTTTGTCCTGAGCTCCCTGAAGAAGGACAAGGAGCTGCGTGACAAGCCGCAGATGCAGCCGCACTTGGGCGCAGACGGCGGCATGGAGACCCGTGCCAAGAGGGGCGAGGGCACTGAGGAGCATTTGGATGCCAAGCCAGCCGGAGCCAAACCCGAGAAGTCCCAGTACGAGCCTCTGGACCTCTCCGTCCGGCCGGACTCCGTCTCCCTGCCTGGCTCCTCGGTCACCATCCAGGACAACGTGGCCTGGCACGGCTGCCTCTTCTGTCCTTTCCAGACTTCCTCCGTAGAGCTGATGGCGCTGCACCTGCAGGCCAACCACCTCGGCAAAGCCAAGCGCAAGGAGGGCGGCTTCCTGGATGGGAAAGGAATGGGCAGAGATCTAGTGGGCGAACCTTCCTCGACGGGGAAGGCCGGCCCAGTGACTGCAGTCCTCCATCCTGCCTATGAGGCTGTCTCCAGCAGGCCGGAGCCTCAAGTGGGGAAGCTGGCCCAGCAAGAGATGGGCAAGGAGGACAGAGGGGAGCCAAGAAGCACAGCCTGGTCAAACCACATGGAAAGCGCAGGTGGGCCCACTTTCCAGAATGATTTCTTCAAGCCATTCGGCTTGTATGATGCATCCCCTGGTGGTCTGGTCACTCAAGGGTTTGGAGGCAATGGGCCAGAGCAGCAGGAGCCATCAAAGCAGCCGCCCAATGCGAAGAGCTCAAAACCGTCAGCGGCAGTGGGCGGGAATGCCATCGAGCCGTCAGATGGGGATCACTGCAGTGAAGCGGAGCCCAGCAAGCAGCGGGAACACCATCGGTCCGAAGATGAGTTCTCCCCGATGGACCATGCCGTGTCATCTATCAGGGCAAGGCCGGCCTCCGACGAAGACGAGGATGAGGCAGATGAAGATGAAGATGATGAGGAGGAAGAGGAGATGGAAGAAGGGGATGAGAACGGTGGTGAACAGCCCCCGGTAGTGAATGAGGACCCCCAGACAGCCGGACCCGGCAGACCCACCCTGTCGCCACTGCTGGAGAAGCCCTGGCGGGGGCTGAGTCTGCTTTCATCTGCCGGCGGTCCCCAGGGACCGGCCCGACCCGAGCAGGGCCATCTTGAGCAGCAGATGAATATACTCTCCGTCCTGAGGGCCTATAGCGCAGAGAACCTAGCAGCCTTCAACGGCCTTGGAAGCAACTCAAACAGCAGCAGTGGCATCAAGAGACCAGACATGCCCGGTGAGTCCCTAAAACCGCCCCTCCCCCACCCCAGTGCCCACCCCCCCATGTGCCGCGCCTTTGATCCCGTCACCTCTGTGCGCGCGCACACACACACAGACACACGCAAACGCCTTCCACTGACGTTTGCCATGCGGCACAGACAAATAAACAAAGAGGCGAGCCTGGATGTGCTCTAAAGTTATTTCAACCCCATTTCAAGCAAGTTTAGAAGCTATTCGACTTGTGAGCAACAGATTAATCTTTATTACTAGTTTATATTACTGCAGCCATAGCTTCCCCTCGATGGATACGAATAATCCTGTCTCCAGGAGTGCAGGATCTCTGCTCCCATGTCTTCTCAAGCACCGCATTTAACTATCTTAGGTTTCATAAAGCCTTGTCCCTAAAGCCCATTACTTTATAATGCCGAAAGATGTATGGCCAGCTGAAAAATGAGCTGCCATCTTTCATGATTCCGTTAAGGTTATGGGAGCTCCTTGAGAAACCAGTGTTGCCGAGTGCAGTCTTTGAATTTCGGCGATAAAAATGAAAGCAGAAAAAAAAAAAAAAAAAACACAAGTGTGCACGCGGACGCGGCCGAGCTGAGCAGGGTAGCGCCGGTCAGGAAATGGGCCCCGGCTAGTAAAAGGTAAGTAAGGAAACCGCAAATGTTGCTGCTTTTTCTCTCAGCCCCAAATGCGAAACAAGGTCGCAGATTGAGCATCTCATTAAATAATCAGCAAATCAAAATAGGTTTTACAATAAGCTGCATGCCCTCTGGTATGAGGTGGCGTTACAAGGAGGGGTTTTCCTTGACTATAAATATATTCAGTTCTTTTGCTAAAGTTAGCTGTCAAAAAGGAAAAAAATTTCGATTAAAAACCAAAAATATCATGATGTCAATTAAAGAGGTCTAAACAAATAACCTTTATCCTGCTCTGGAATGGCATAAAGAGTCAAATGGAATTTGTGATTAAAATACATTTAACATTCACAGACAGAGGTGCCGTATTCACTAAAAGTGATATTTATCAACTTCAGAAGTTAAAGGGAATCCTTCCTAGAAAGGGCCACCACAGTGTGCAAGGCTTTCTTTTAACACTTGACTGCGACAGGAGGAATGATGAGGCAGTCGAATTTAAAGGGATGTTTGTTTCTTCCTTTGTTTTTTCCTGAAGATCACTATGAGGTCGGTATCACTTGCTGAAAGCAGACCTCGTGATGACTCTCCCTGCACGGAACCTCCAGACGCAGGCCGGTGCCTCAGGCAACAAGGAAATTAACTCCGGCCTGACGGACGCTGAGCGCGGAACATGTAGTTGTGCCTGCCTCGATTGGGCCAGGTGGTGAAATAGGTACCGGACTGCGGAGGTTCCTGGGGTCAGGCACATATCGGCAGAGGAAAGGTCGGCCGTGTCACCCTCGTGGTTCCCCGTTGACGCTGCCGCGTGGTGGGTTTCGCCGCTGCGGTCGTGCCTGAACATACGTTTACGCTCGCTTCAGTGCATTGTGATTCGTTTGGAAATGGCACGCGGTCACGCGCTGTATGTGTGTTTGGAGTTAATTGTTAACCACGTGGGTGTGAAGTGTCTGACATTACACCTTATTAATTCAAGACTTAGCAAATCCATTTTTAATAATTTTTTTGGTGTTATTTTGCTGTGTTGGCTGCGCAGAGGTCAAAAGCTAATCAACAATTAATTGAATTCTTAGAGGCAAGGTTCCCAACCACATGTTGTAAAGGAAATCGCACATACTTTATCAGAAAACACATTTTTTTTAAATTCAAAACAAACTGCCACAGAAACAATCGAAGTGGGACAGGTGCTACGACTCTAAACTCAAACTGTGTTTTTCACTCCGAGTGTAAGGGCAGTTAACGACAGACGTCAGCGCAGCGTTTTTACCTGTGGCACTCAAATCATGGCGGTTCAGTTCTACTAATGTGGCGGACCCTGCTGAATTTTTAACGCCATGTTTAAAAAAACACAGCCCAGGATGATTAACGTCTGTAGAATGGCCCCACTTAGATAGCCATTCTGATTCAACCAGGAGACATTTTTAAAGAAGCTGTCATTCGGGGAGAGGATGGGGGGGCTCATGTCATTACTAGGCCTTTAGAGAGTGTCAGGGCCCAAGAACATGGTCCAAATGCCCACACTGGAATCTAGGTGGAGAAATTGCACCAAGTTTCAGAAAGCTCTAATTCGGCTTGACCGGGGCTGAGACTAAACAGTCAGAAAGGCCCCTAGAGCTGAGGGACACCCCCATATCTTCCCTCCCCTCTCCCCGACCTTATTAACCTTGCAGTCAGCAGTTGGAATTTTCTCCATCTCTTACCTGTTATCGTACTCTCCCTTCACCACACGGAATCCAGCCTAAGCGACTCATGCCTTTAGGGTTTGGTCTTTTGGCGCCACCCGGAGAGTGGTCTGTAAAGGTGATGAGACCGTGGACAATCCCAAGGGCAGGTTTACAGCATTTACGCCCTGAATGTTTCTGGTGTAGCCTTAGTTGCTTTGAATCACTTTAACACTCACCATCCCCGTGTTATGATGTGCGACACTTTTCATGATAAATGGGATCCCTCCCAGCTTTGACCCCCCACGTCTGACACCATAGACCACTCCTATAATCATGTAAAATGTTGCCTACCCTTCAGACTTGGCCATTGTTTTCCTCCCAGCCGTCTGAAACCTGCATGCACTTCATCAACTCTGTGTACAGGAGCCGAGTGCAAAAGTTGCAGTGATAAATGTACTCACCGTGAATTGCGAGCATTTTGTATACAGGGAAGTTCCTCAGAAAGAAAGCATATACCATTCCCTGATATGCTAATAAATAGATTTAACTCCATCTCAGTTTTAATTTGTATCTTTTTATGAAGATCCTGGAATCATCCACTAGCTTCTCAGCTAATCCCCAGATATCCCTGACTCTAGTTCCTGACGAGAATGAGGCAGTGTGGGACAAGTGGCACAGTGGCACAGGCCTCAGGGACAAGAATGAAGGGATGACGAGTGCACTGGGTGACCAGCTGCCTTTAGATATGATGGTGATGTTGTGTTTAATGCTCACACTGTGGTGCCCTCGTTAATTTGCCTGAGTTACGGGGCCATTAAGACAAAAGCACAATGAGTACATAGATCCCCTGAAAAGGTCAGTGTTTAGAATCCTGTTCTAGTTCGATTACATCGCTCTCCAGCTCACACTGGGAGGGAAACCCCAAGGTGCCCCAGGGGAAAATCCATCTAGTATGGCAGCCTGCTGCTATTCTCCTTCCTTGTTTTGTGGCAGTCTGCTTATTTCTGGTCTTCTCCTCCTTCTCTCCTCTCTGGTCTTCTCCTCCTTCCCTCCTGTCTGGTCTTCTCCTCCTTCCCTCCTGTCTGGTCTTTTCCTCCTTCCCTCCTCTCTGGTCATCTTTTCCTTCCCTCCTGTCTGGTCTTCTCCTCCTTCCCTCCTCTCTGGTCATCTTTTCCTTCCCTCTGTTTGGTCTTCTCCTCCTTCCCTCCTTTCTGGACTTCTCCTTCTTTCCTCCCTCTTTTGGTGGTTGCCCTTTCCTTTCTTCCATAACAGCTGTCTTCTTCACCTTTTTTTCCTTGGGTGAAGAGCTCTTGCAGCCTGGGGGGAGTTAGGGGGGCGTCTGTGTTAAAAGTGTCGCTATTTGACACAGATCTTAGCAAACAAGTGGGTCCGTCTTTCACCCCCTTGTCACCCCCACCTGCCCTCCGGGGGTCCTGTGGCGGCACATGGTGCCATGCCCTGTCTCTCCCGCTTTGACGGGTGGCATAGCTGTTCTGTTCCACCCACCTCTACTTAAAACGGCCCTCAGCCTGCCCACAAGCCCACGAATGTGCAGCAGGGACATCTTTTCGGAGCTGGCGTTTTATAGAGACTGGGTAAGGGGCGGGAAAACAGGCCAACGGGCAGGTGTGAGACAACTGCAGGGGCTACGACTTGTCCAGGTGGAGAGTGGCTAGTGAACATGGTGCCCGAATGCGAACGGGTGCCATCAGTCACACCTTGTTTATTACTCCACAACCCTGAGTGGCAAGTGCGACTGATAAGAACAGCATGGGCGCATTACAGGGTCAAGGGTCACCCCCCATCCCGTCCTGCATGGGAGAACTGGTGCAGTCAAAGCCAATTGGTTCTGAGAGAGAGGGCAGGGGTAGGCACGACGGGAGTCCGTGGACTGGGTACTGGAACAGGTGACGGCGCATGAATGTGGAAGGATGAGTGCCGGGGTGAAAGATGGCTGGGGGGGAGCTTTTGGAAGAGCCATGGTGGAGAGCAGCGTGGGTGTGAGAGTGCCTCTTCTTTGGGCAGTCTTTCATTGGGGCAATATGCCACCTGGTGGAGAAGTAGTTACCCAACTTCTGTTTGAGTCTGTAAGGGGAGCAGCATACATATTTCTATTCTTCATCCTGTTCTCCTTTTTCTATTCTTTTATTATTATTAGAATTATTATTATTTTCCAAATGAAACAAGTAGAAAAGTTGCAAGACCCTCAGGTGTTTAAATTGACACCCCCCAATATGTCACATCCAGGGTATACCACACAGAGTATGTGATGCCTGGTTCCCCTCTGCAGGGGGGGGGGGGTTAGAGTAGGAATGGGAGGAGAATGAAACAGCAAACACAAACCCAGATTGCCAGTGTCAGGAACATAAACTATGTAAAAAGGTAAATGTATTCAAGGCCGCCTGGTATTTTTAGCCCCAGTACAACACTTGCTGACAACTTTGGTCTGCTGCTCTATGCTCGTGGGAGATTTTGGGGATTGTCTACTTAGTCCTAGCAGTGTTCGTGTCACCAGTGGCCAATTACCTCTGTCAAGGAGGGGAAATTTAATGTCTGCCCTCCCTGCGTGGGGCTTGAACCCGGCACCGTGGAGGTCAAGAACAGGGCCCTCGTGCCTTGGAGCCTGACAGCCTTTCGATGCCATCCCCCACCACCCCCCTCCTCACGTGAAACTGTTTAAATTACAGACCACAGCAATAAAAGGATCATATGTGGGGTACACTCAGAACAGGTTCTTTAAAGCTATTACGATGATTAAAAACATATGGTGAGTACAGCAGACTGCGGGACCTCACAGATGTGCTGGATTAGAGTCGGCATTACCGTCGGTGCTCTCCTTTTCCTCGGGAACACGCCGGGAGCTAACGGGGGCTCCACGGCTCCAGCCGATTGTTTTTCCGGATAGACGCACACACACACGCTCGCCGGCAGGTGGGCGGATGCACACGTATGGAGGCATACTCAGTTTTCGTGCTAATGAGCTCCGCTGCTACACTCAGTTGTTGAGGTACGTTCTCCAACGGCAGATGAGTTTAAGTTAAAGGGTTCAGGCGGTGGTGGGTTTTCTCCCGTAATGGTATCAGCATAATCATTGAACGTGCTATCACCTACATTTGTCATATAAGCGGGTGATCACCAGAAATTCCACTGTTTCGGCAAATTTCGTCAGGAGGCAGGGGCACACACAGCTAAACACTTCTTCAGAATTCTCCTAGTTTTGCTCCGGAGAAGTTTGGACAGCTCTGTCCAAACTCAGACTCGTCAAAGAGGGAGTCGACACACACGCACCCTAACACACTGGCGTTAGCGTAGCAGCCAGCATTCCCATGACAGTGCCATGCCGGCTCCTGGTGCGTCAGAGGGCCCCTTTGTATCCCGTGGGTGGTACGCAAAGTGACGTTGACACATGAATCCATGTGCGTATTACCGCTTTAACTCTTTGTCGAGGTGAATTCGCACCTTGTCTCTCCCTGGCACAAATAGTAGTCGCAAGAAGCAATTAACTGTAATGGCTGCTGTCAACCTCACCAAACCAGACTTGTTGCTCCACCGTCGCAGCTGTGCCACTTCTAAAAATATTTTCCCTCCCACTAATTCACCAATATCAGCTTTTATGTTGTGAAAGTCAGCAAAAGGCTCTGGATTGTCTCCCTTCGCTGCCGCGGCGGTAGGTCAGCGTCGCTTGAAGAAACAGTAGCTTTGAATTGTGGAACGGGCGGGGCCACAAGGCAGCTGCTGCTAATATCAGATGCTAATGAGTACCGACCAGTTGTTCCACTCATTGGATTACATTGTGGGGAAAATAGAATTTGGGACCTTAAAGGCAGCAGAAAACAACATTTCCACCAGAAACTGACACTGCGCGACTCTGTTGTGTGTGTGGGTTTTTTTTTTTTTTACTTACCATAATCATTTTGTGTATCTGCAATTGCAAGCCTGTCTCTTTGTGCGCTTCGCGTGTTTGGGCTTAATTGATACAATGGACCACAATAAGCAAAAACAGCGTCCTCTTAAGTTTGAGGTTTTGATATGAGGTAATTTGTCTCCCCACTTGTTATTCTTGCGTCGACTGCTCGGAGTTCGAGCGGTGCGGTGAAACTCGAGGCGTTCCTCTTATTACCGCCCTTCTTTTTATCCTAAGGCAGCTTTAGATGTAAGGAGGTAGTCTCTGTGGGGTTGTACTGCTAAAATAATACTCCTCACTGCCACACAGGTACACGGCACACTCACACAAACATAATGACCGTATTTATACCGTCGGATGTCACTTAATGAGAGCTAGCTCGAAAAACTTCTGTGGAGGGAAGGGGGCGGCTTGGAAACAGGCGAAAGGGAAAGACGAAGAACAATGTCGACTTACAACTAAGCGTGGCTCCGTCTTTTGTTGAACATCAAGGTGCCTAGTGTGCAGATGATAAAAAAGAGGAGCGAGAGTGGAGGCACGGGTACTTTTTCAACGGTTAAATTAAAGACAGGTGGCTTGTGCAGTTCTCGCCATGCTGGGATGTAAAGAAAAACAAAAATCATGCCTTAACATATTTGGGAACAAGCTTCTAGGTTAATAACTTAAGCATGAAAACAGCAGCTCACCAAATTAGAGAAAAGTTCATCAGCGATGAAGGAGCCCAGATCAGAAGGCCTAAATATTCTACCCTTAGCAGTTACGGAACACGCTCAAGTCTTCAGAGATGAAAATGAATAGCACGTGCTTCTTTTTGTCTTAGGCAAATCCCATTGACTGGATTTAGAATGGCGCATTGTTTATTAGGAATTATGGGGGGTGGTGGAACAGTTGTTGCTCTAATTACAGTAATTTAATCAGGATTAGTAAGGTTACCTGTGTGAGACAGCACTGAATCATTTCAGGGAAATGTGCTTTTTCAAATATATAGGTCTGTCTATGTATTTTCTCTCACGACACTTTTAAAGCACCTCTTTCCTGGCGAATCCAGTGATTGGAGCAGTAAAACAATGGCACCCATTTCAGAATAAGTAAACAGTATGCTCCATTGTTTTCTCACTCCCTCTCTCTCTCTTCTCCCTCCAAGCTCATTTGTATTCGCTCTCTCCCCGAGCCTTGTTAAATAGGAAGCAAAGAGAATCCATTTTAATCTGATTAATAACTTAGTTGATCACATATAACCTAATTTTCATTCAGTGCTGCCCTTGTCCACGGAGTCATATACAGAATGACCTTTGAGTCGCCACGGCAACCATAAAGCACAATAAGCACCATTGTCCTGTCAGAAACGGAAGATGTTTTACATCATTACAAAATTTAATGTTCCATCTTTTCAGATGTAATACTTTTCACAAAGGCCACATTCCAATTGAAGCTCGTTAGGATCAGAGTCAAGTTTCCCAGGGTTGAAGATGGGAACGACTTTCTCATGCATCTGCAGTAATATGAATCAGCCTTTTAAAACAGATATGGTTACATATTAGTTTTGAAAGGTACAGTAACTGCAGAGCTCTGACTGTCTCAAACAGAAGGCCTTTGTTCCTAGCAAATCTAATAACGGACTCTTGATCCTTTTTGCTTTGCACACACACTGCATACTATTTGTGTTTGAATAAATCAGACTTTTTAAAAAGTTCACAGGGTTGGACTCCCCGAAACGTTTCGGGTTGCAATTCAGCCACGGCATACGTGGAATGTGCCAGAGTGTCTGTCTCCATCTGTTTGACGTTCTCACTTGTCACCAGGTGCTCCTTTTTTGTTTTAAATAAAATAAAAATCTCAGTAAATCTTAGTTTGATATAACGATGATCTTTTTCACAAACAAGCCTAGTGAGATTTAATTAAAACCAGAAGAACAAAACATGCACACACAGAGTAAAACCAGGAAATATGAATAAAATATTTATGAAGTAGGCTGGTGTCTATGTGGGTCCATATGTTTTACCATTTAAGCAGTTTGCCTCACACAGTAATGTGATGTAAAATTTCATCAGTACTGTGAGACAAGGCAAGGCTGCTTTTTTACGTGTTGGAGTATTATTTCTTTATCCAGAATTTTGGGAAGATAGGACCGTCATCTGTGTTTGTAATACTGTAATACAATTACTGTTGCTGCCATTCTTAGTTGCAATGCAATTTCAGATGAACGTAATTACAGCCATTCCTCTTATAGGTGTGTATATGTATTAACATAAATTTATATTTGCTTTTACTATAAAACATCATTTTACTTTAATACACTATTTTATTGGGCTTTCAGAAGAAGATTTTATAACTCATGAATTTGTCTCACATCTTTGTCACATTACTAGGACATTCCATTATAAGTGGTTTAAATGTTTTGACATGTACATCATATACACCAATCAGCCACAACATTAAAACCACCCCCTAGTAGAACAATTGGCTCTTCCCCGCAGCCAGGTGGTGCACCTATAAAGGTACAAATGAGAAAGGAGATGTAAAAAACTGGCACAAGCTAACCAGAAGCAGGTCTATTGATCACTCCAGGTCACTTGTCCATCTTGGTGAACCAGATCCACCCCTTCCTGATCAGTATCGTATACCCCGATGGCACGGGTTGGTTCCAGCAGGATAATTCCCCTTGCCATGTCACTAAGAGTGTGCGGGAATGGCTTGAGGAGCACCACATGTCAATCCTATTGAACATCTGTAGGATTAAGTTGATGGACAGGTTCAGAGTTTGGAACCACCGATGACTCTTGATGCTCTGTGGGAAGTTCTACTGTCAGCATGGTATAGCATCCCTGTGGAAATGCGGAGAGCCCCCATTGAATAAGTACTTTCCCACATAGATGGAATATTGGCGGTATGAGGAAGTCACACCACCTACTAATAGGGCTGTATTTGCAACTTTTGTAAACTGCTGCATAAATATAGCTGATCAGTTTATATGTGGAGGGTTAAAATACATATTTATAGTGTAACTTTTCATAAGCAGTGCCTCTAAATCAACATGAGTCTGGTTTAACAACTACAAAGTAGGAAAACCGTTGTTGTGCCCAACAAGTAATATTTATTCTCTCATCAAAAGGAAACTTACTTTGCTTTTTAATTATCTGTCATCACTAAAGTTTTCTTCTGAGGGATGAATTTCATGTGTGAATCATTGAATAAAAATTGTTATAAAATAAAGATTGCATGTCAGTTTCCAGAAATTGTGAGAGCTTTATGGTATAGTTTTTATTAGACTCAGCAGGGAAAGGGTCGCAGGGATAAGTGCATGAATAACGTCATTCGCTCAGATAAATCTTCCTTGATGTTTAAACCTCATCCCAGATCATTCCGGAAAACTGCTCTTCTTAACCACTTTTTATCGCCCTTTGTGCCCCACTTCCCTACCAGTGCAGACATGATTCAGTGCGCTTGGAGCTTACTTGTTTTTCCAGTTATGCAAACAAATTCTTTAAGCTTTTTAACTAAGGACAATTGGATGGCATATTGCTTTGCACATTAATGCTTTTGTAAAGAAAGAGAGAGCGGGGGAAAAAAGAGAAGAGACGAAAAGAGATAAGCAGAGCCTGGCTGTCATGCCCCCCCATCCCCCTAAAACAGACAACAAAATCTCCCTTTCCATCATCAAATCCCGGCTGATCTGTATGCTACAGACAGTAACAGACAAACATCATATTCATACTTTGCCTCTAATTGACTGAACAAGGATTGGTCACACTTTTAAGTACCATTCTGTAATGGATTTCCATGTTTGTGCGCTTTAACTGGCTGTGCAAATGGAAGGCAAAATGTCTCTTTATTGCAAAAACAACAACATCCCCCTCTACGGAGATGCTATCAGCCCCCTTTTCTGTTTGTTGCAAGGTCAACAGGGGCTGTCAGATGACAAACGATCTCAAGATGGCCGCATCATCTGTCCTCTAATTGTCTAAAGGGTTTTAGAGAGAAACTACACATCCCTCTCTACTTCCTTTCTCTCCTTTTTTTCATTTGGAAGTGGTTGCATTTTAATTTCTTATCAAGTAAATGAGCGTAAAAACACCAAACGGTCTCAATTTTCATACCACAGAAGTTTTTTTTTTTTTTTCTCCACATATCTTCTCCAGCTTGAGACAAAGGACAGGGAATCTTTAATATGTGGAGTTATGGCTCTTCAGTACTGGAACTTGGCACTAAGAGCAATTCAGTATAATGGGCAAGCTGGTCATCAGATGGGAGTTGGGTTTATATCGGTTTTTTTCCCACCTCTCAACTGCCTCTCGTCCAAGATATGTCTAATTTTTGTACTGGACAGCTCCCGCGTTGTGCCAAAGAACTGGATGTCCTTGAGAAGACCAGATAACTTTTTCCATGTCGTTCTTTCCCCCACCCCTCCCAGCCCATTCAATTATTTTTCTCCTTATAGAGTATTTGCATTACTGGAGACTACAAACTTCAACGGTGACGGCTGCTTTGACAAAAAAAACAAAAAAAACAAAATACATTTATAATTAACAGACTTTTAGCGTTGTTGTCATGCCACAGACAGTTTCCACTACTTGTGATGTTCTTATTACGTTCTCATTTGCAATTCAGCCACTCTGCAGGTAGTCTCGTGCCCCCCCCCCGTCTCCCCATTCCCTTTTTAGGATGTTTAATTGCATTAAAAGACATAGTCGATGGAGACGAGGTGTCATCGCTTTCCGAAACACAGGCGGGTAACACCTTGTCGGGGCCCCGTCTTGTGTTGTTGACAGGCCCGTGAACAATCGCAATAACAGCACAGCAATATTTCAGCATCAGCTTCTATTTCCTCTGTCAGTGGGCATGACAGGCATTTCAAGGAGAGAACCCTACTGGCAACGGCACGTCTTAATCACGTCAGCCAACAATTTCACCGAATCAATACAGCACAAGGTGTGGCGAATGATGGGGGCTTTTAACACTAATGAATCTGTTTTGCATTCAGCACGTTTCTCCCCCCCTTTTTTTTGACAAAAGGAAAACCTACTCGTTAATTTGAAAAAAAAAAAAAAAAAACAACAACATTCAGCAAGTTTATCAAAAGTCTCGAGAACAAACTGCCGGAGAAAGAAAAGTTATCCAGAACTCTGCCTGCGTACATGAAATACGAGATGAGAGACAAAAAACGAAAGAGGGAAAAAAAGGGAGGAATAAAAAACAAGGCCAATGACTGCTTATTTGAAGTTATCGTCTTTGTCTTAATCTGTTAATGTGATGATGATGAAACAAAGTCTATGCACCGTTAGCTAACTGCCCATCTGCCTTATTAAAACATCCCATCCTGATTATTTACTTACAGTGCGTCTGCCCAGATACCAAAAGCACCCAGGATAGGCCTTGATATAGTTAGTGCAACATGATCGTGCTTAGCTGTTGTGTATGAGATGATGCGCTTCGTTCATTAGAAAAGTCCTGTCATTTCAGAACAGAATGTTTAAACTGTCGGCACTTGGCAAGCCGCTATAACAAAGTTAACTTCAGAGAAGCTGTTTACCTTGACTGTGAATCGTACAATTGACTCGCTCACCCGGGATAAGCGGCGCACAGACGACGGGTATCGGCGAAATTCTTAATGATTATAAACAAACGTCGATATGGGAAGAGTAACATAAGTATGATGAATGCTTATTGATGTACGACTAACAATAGTAATGGGGCTAAAAAGTCAGTAAAATATGTTAAATTATATGGTTTGTGTCTGAGTACAAAAAAACAATAAGCTACTTTAAATGGCTACCTGAGAGTGAAGCAGAATCCAAGATCCTAGAGAGAAGTGAGAGTAAGTGGAAACCTATAAATGTAAATGTTCAAAGCGTTGGTGGCAAACAATTTAAAAGCACTATAGGTTACCTTTTCGTTTTTCAGAGAAAACAAGGTTTGACAGTGCAGCTCCCTAATGAAAAAAAACCTTAGAGCAGAAGTGTTTGCTGCCCGTGTTTTTTAATTTGTCTGGGCATATGCAGTTTATTTGCATTTCAAATGCTTGCATTTGAAGCAGGTGGTTAAATGCCAAGATGCGAACTGATGGCAATCACCTCTGCTATACACACCCGGGGAGCCGCACTTGCCTTTGACATTAAAAATAAACCGATAGCAGCAGAGCAGAAGCGCAAACCCATGGCGGTCCCCTCTTTCCCCCTCCGCCGGCGCGCTTCAGCAGCTCGCCGGGCTGCCGTGGCGTTGAGAGGCGTGGGACCGGTGTTCAGAAAATAACAAAAAAAGACAAAGGAACTAACGTGGAAGGAAACAAAAGTCAGCACTAGAAGAGGCAGGGTTCATGTGCGTGGATATGTGCTCTGGCCAGCCTGAGTGAAGATTCTGTTTTCATCACGTTACATCCATTCCTGTAATATACAGTAAATCCACCAGTTGTCAATCACATATTAAAGTTCAAAATTTATGACAGGCGGAAACAGCTGCCTGTACATTTACCGCAAGGCCACTCTAAAATATTGAATGCATGCCACTGCCACTGGCTGAGGGGTATGTGTGCTCTCATCTGGTTTTTATTAAACACTACAGCTTTTTATAATGCTTCCATACGTAACAGAGGAAGAAAAAGGAAAACAAGGCATGCAGCAAAAAAACATACTGTAAAACCATGTTCTTTTGAAGCCTCAGACAAAAACTGTCTTTTTTGGGGGCTGAAAAGCAAGTGTTTCTCAGTGGTTTCAAAATCTCGCTCGGCTGTCCCAAAGGAGAGCTCGGTACAGTCAAAGACTCTGAGGGGTCTGAAAAACACACAAATGATGTTATTCTTTTAAACAGCAAAGTGATGTATGTTTCCCAAGGATAGTACCGAGATGTCGCAGAGGTGGGCTGCAGTTCCTCTGGGGCTTTGTGAAGACTACTCCTGTGGAGCAGAGTGCCAGTCAGTCAGGGGAAAGACTTATAGTCAGTGTCAGAGGTAAACAGTTACGACATCATGAGTCATCATTTGGAGTAGGATCAGGGAGATCGTTTCTCCATCCTAATAGGTGGTTTCCTTAATTTTTTTTCAGAATCTGTAGCACCTTTCAGCTTGAGAAATTAGTTTTACTTGATCGGTGGAGATTCGTTAATATTTCGTTAATTTGAACTCATTTGGAAACTGACTTGTAAATTTATCGCAAAAAAAATCCAAAACATTACCGTATGGATGTACAGCATTTACTAGGATTTAAAGAACGATTCTGTTGAACTTTGTTGGTCTGCCCGATGTATGTGTCTTTTTTTAAATGCATTTAATGTATGCATTTTTCTCTGTTTAGAGGCATGGTATATAAAGTATGTAACATCATTTTGGTTAAACAGGAAGTTATAATGATCATCTTCCAGTATTTTTCTTGTTCTCCTCTTTTCCCTTCTATACCCATTCCCTTGCCTCACCCTCAGAGCAAGTGTAGTAGCCACAGGTGTGTTGTAATAATTACAAGGACCCTTAGAAAATAATGCTGTTTTAACATTTAATAATTTACCAGAGAAATGCAAGCTCACCCCCCCCCCATCCAACAGAAACTCAGTGGTAAAGAGGCCTAAATCTTATCTGATATCCCCTAACTTAATCATATGGCTCTTAAGAGCAGGACGCAAACAGCTGGGCCTCGGTAATATGCATGCAATATGTGTGTAAACCGATACGCTTTAATTCTGGGCCCGCTTTAAGCGGCAACAAAATCTGTTTATACAAAGACATTAAAAATGCCTGTTAACTCTCTCATTTCCGCCACAAAATGCGGACATCTGTTTGGTCTTGTTTCGGTTCAGATTATTTGTTCTTGCTGGCCTTTGTGTCCGTGTGATAAGCACATGTTACGTCATACCTTTCTCTAAACGCCAAGGGGTGGGGGAGGGGTGGGGAGATCGTCCATATGTTTTGAAGTAGAGACGGGGGGGGGGGGCGCTGTGCGAGCTTTTGACTCCTCACCGTTGCCGTATGCGATGTGCAGAAAACACTGTAAAAGCTGACCCACGCCATCTCTGCTCCTCCCATTTCCAAGAGTTCGGTTTGTATCTCGTGCATTTTCATTGGCTGCAGCCTGGTTAAAAAAAAAAAAAACTAAATAAAAGGGTTTTGTTCTGTCATGCCACGTGCAGTGATTTTGGACCGACACTGTCAAGCATGTCGCCAGTGGGCACTGCCAGGCACAGAAAAAGTGGTTTGGGGGGGTACGCATGTGGGGGGTTGTAAACTTCAAAAGGCCTCCGACTCAAGATGCCGCTGGCCCAGACCAATCCCCAGATGCTTTTGTTCAGCTCTCGTCGCTCTCTCTCTCTCTGTCTCTCCCTCACCCTCCTCTTTTCTGTATGTCTGTGGTGATATACTCGGAGTGAGGATATCAAAGTAACACAGTCTGTATAGACTTCAAACCGGGCCTCTCCGTCAGCCCCCATAACATCCGCTATGAAGCGGAAGGCTACAGCTCAAGTGGAATATTTGATCTGTCCTCTTCAGGAGGATCAACAGTCAAAAATACCAGCAGAAGTTAACAGAGGGGGAGGGACAAGGATAGAGGGCTAGGCCTTTGGGGGGGCGCCATAACATGAAAGCACAGTTGGCAGCATACTATGTACAATTTGCCTTTGTTTTCCACAAAATGCATATTTGACACATGTGAGTTGCGTCCAGTGTCTGAGTGGGTCTAACCTTTCTGCACAGAACTTTCGGAGCTCTTCAGATTAATCCAGGGAAAAAAAAACATTATTTTACTGGCTTTAATCAAAGTGCCCAGAGCCCTGGGATGAACTGTCAAAAGCATGGAATTTATGGAACGACATTTAGCAGTGATTTACAGATTTCCATTTCTTTCTGAAATAAACAAGATCTGCTGTGTATGTAAAGATGACAGTAACTCTGCCCAACTGTCACAGCTAAATCATTCTGGAGTTACGTGACCTCCCAGATGTATGCATTTTCTAATTTTCATTTTAGTGTAGTATAGCTATGTGTTTTATCACATATGTACAAACAGACATTTAACATTTCTTTTTTGGCTTTTTGTTTTATAAATACATTTCTTTTTGTTTATACATGTAACAGTTCTTTTTTTCATCTCATCATATAAATACATCCCATATTGAAGACTACTAACTAGTTTGTGAATAAGTGATTGCCAGACTGAGTATTGATTGGCTTCATTAAGGCTTTTCTGGCCAGGAGAACAAGGCCCTGCTGGTGCACAGGAGAGCATGCGAGCAGCTGTCACAGTGACTGGCACCGAGAGAGAGCTCAGGGCTAACATAGCAACATCTAAGCCAAACTGCCACCCCATTGGCCGCAGCACTCATACAAACAGGAATAGGGGGTGTGGCTTAAATCACAGGCCCTGCCTTCCTATATTAGACAAATGGAAAATAATCACACACATAACTGAGGGCTACACAGTGCCACCCTTTGTATATTTTCATTTTTAGAGGTGTTTCACTTTCATTTGAGTTGCCCTCATGACTCTCACATGCCCCAGCGTCAGGTGCTGATGGCTTCTATCCCCCAGGTGTTTCCCAGACAGGTGCTGTAACGAGGAGGTGGGGATGATCCGCATATGGCCCCCTCACCATTAATCAGCTCACATCACCTGACCCTCCCAACATGATTCAGGCTATTAGTTTATTAAGGTATTTACTTGCTCGCCCAGCGGCTTACACACTATGAGTTCCAGCAGCTCACTCTAAGTTGCTGAGGTGGACAGCATCCACACCTAGTCTGACACTTAAATTTGTGGCTCCACCCTTTCCCACCACCCATGATCTGAATGACACCTCATAACCAGACAAGCCTGTCATAAATCGTAGCTTGGTTTGTTTGCCTGTTCACTTCAATATGATGTAATACAGCCTGACTCAAGGTTTAATCCAGGAAATTGTCATATCTCCATAATTCATAGAGTTTTTTCGTTACATTGACAGAGGCTTTGCTGAAGTTGGACTCAAAAGCGACAGCAGGGGTGTGGTAACGAAACCAGGAAAAGAAAGCTTAGGCAGGCATTTTGAAAAGACACCTGGGGGAGGGGACTGCTAGGGAGTGGGCGGGGCTGTGCTGTTTGGGGGGGTGGGGGCTACATTGTATTCTGTCTGTCATATCTGAAGACAATTTCCTTCCTCACTGGCACTCTGCATAGAGCAGTCTCATAGGGTAATCATTAAAAAGGAACGGGGGGTGGTGGTATGCCAAGTTGTCTTCGCCATAAACAAACAAACAATTTAATTAATTTCAATTGCACGCGGGGGGAGGGGGGTTCGTTTTTTTTTTAAAAACAGATGTCCAAGCGGGAGCTGAAAGGCAAGCATTTTGCCATCTACATGTGTTAAGTGACACTGATAGACAGCAGAATCCTTAATAATTCAACGTTCTTCAATAATTTGTTTTCTCTAAATGCAAAAATCCAGCTCTTTGACAAGGTTATGATTACACGAATCCACGAGTTCCCCATCAGGATAACAGACGTGTGGCGTACTTATTTATTTCCCCGTACCTTTATTTATTTATTTGCCTGTTTGATCGCTCACTCGTTCGCTTGTCTCTCCTGGACGCGTAATTAATCGGGTGATCCACAGACAGGGTTCCAGTCAGTTTGATACTGCGACTCATCTTTCTTCGTGAGCGATCAGATTGTTTAAAGAGAAAGTGTGTGTGTGTGTGTGTGTGTGTGTGTGTGTGGGGGGGGGGGGGGAGTAGATACGGGACTTTATATTTTCAGAGCAAAATGACGTGCATAAGTAAGCCTCAACTGACCAGAAAAGATTTGCCTCTCCCTGTTAGACACGTAATGGAGTCATTTAACTAGTTAGATTGGGTTCTTCAGAAATGCACCACGCTTCATTACTGGGTTCGAATGGGCACCGTTTTACGTTTACGTCAAAAATTATTTCAGGGCAAATTAATGTTTTTATTGTCGAGTTAAAATATGCCAGTACACATAAAAGACTAGCACCACCTAGAGGCCGTTTCTCAGCACTGAGAGGAAACTGGACCCCAGGGGGAGTCCATAAAGCAGCCTGTGAAAATGAAATTTAAACCTGGGTGCTCCGTTTGTTTGTTACTGGAATAAAATGTGTACTGTGATACCCAGGATCCCTCCTCCCCACTTTGTCGGTCGGGTTCGAGAAGTCCATGACGATAACCTGGTTATGAAAGGATTATGTAGTGAAAGCCGAGAAGGGGGTGTTGAGTTAAAACCCATGCCGGGTGCTGGGTCTGTTATGGCACCGGGTTTCTGAAGCTCATGCTAATCGTTACACCTGAAACGCTAATGACAGGATCAGTTCTTACTCACGCATGGCACCTGACCTTGTTGTGTCCTCAGGTCAGCTTTAACCAAATTTCCCCCACTTTCGCAGTTAATTATTCAGTTAGATTTTGTTCAGCATAGAATTTAATCTGGGAAACATGCCGTAATGCTTACTCAGTTCACGAGATATGCATTTAAGCGTCGAGCCAGCAGATGTCACTCTGACCTTTGACCTTCTGTTTGTCACTGTGCTTCTCTGACTGGTACTCGGTGAAGCTTGTGGTCAGCATGGAGAACTGGGCTCCACACGCTTCATCCATGTTGCGTGTTAAAGGCACAGGTGCCTCACGCACGGGCCCCCAACATGCACGATGTAAGTTTTTCCCGCACGGCTAATCTGACAACAGCTCGAGTTCCCATCATGCTGCTGCAGGCTCTCTGGCTACCGTGGCTTTGTGGACACATTCCTCAGATAGCTGGCGCATCCCTGGTCACAGCGCAGGTGTTCAGCGGACGAGCCAGGTGTTCCACAGAGCCCACCTCACTGCAGTCACTCTGAAGAGCTAGCTCCTTGTTCCCCTCCCCTCCTCATCTCTGTTCCGTCTCTGGCAAAGCGTGGCAAACATGGCACTTTAATGACGGACCGGCACGAAAGTGAGGTGTCCCCCCACCATGGCACCCAACATGCCATCAATATCATTTTACCCCGAGTCCCTGGAGCGTTTGATCCCCGTTTTGCCAGGGTGCTTTGGGGGGTAGTTTGTTTGGTTCGAGTAGGTCTTCCTCAGCTCCTCTGACTGAAGGCTCGCTCCTGTCTCGTACAGATAACCCAGATGTGTAGCAAACGTTCCCCGTTCCACTGTCGTCGCCTCTCTGTGTGACGGCTTTGCCTAATCTGCATGCGACACACGTTCTTCACCAGAACCTCGCCTCTGAACTTAAGAATATAATGAATGCTGAATGGAGCATGAAAAGATCATTATAACGTACAGGCCCCCTCTCACCTCGGGTAGCCCCATCTCCTTCCCAATCTACTCCCTGTCTCAAAAAGGAAACTGCATAGCACTCATTCTTTTATTTCCTCTCCCTATTGACCGGGAGTTTGAATCGGTGGAGATGCACTCTGCCCTTTGTCTCATCTGTGTATCCATCCGCCAGGAGGGAAGTAAAACAAACAGAACCAGTTCTGTGATTTCACCTCCTCATCACTGTTCTCGGATCAGACACAAGCAGAGGAAGTGAATCAGAGCCCTTGAAGGAGGACAGCTGACGAATGCCATCGGCAGTACTGGCTGCCGTCTTATTAGAAGGCGAATGAAAAATAAATGGCATTCTGTGTGTGTGTGTATGTGTATTTATGCTAGTTATTTCTTATTCTTAAGCCTGTGTCACATGATTCTGGCTGTGTCTGCGTGGCAGGTGGCACATTGACTATAATAACGGCCTGATCGAAAGGTTGCTGTTTAGAATTCTAATATGGGTCCTGCCACTGGACAGTTAAACTTTAATAATGTCACCATGAAACAAAGTCAGCCCTGTGAATACGAACGTGTGTTTGTCTAAAGCACAGGTTATAATGCTTTCCTTCTCTGAGTGGGCTCCCTGTGGCCCGCGCCATTTGGGTACTGAGGACGAGGAGGGTAGGATGCCGCCGAGGTTCCCTGACAGGGACAGTATGTAACATCGCGGAGCGCTGCTTGTTCAGTGCTGGCCCGCAGAATGGGCTTTAAAGTTTAATAATTACTTTAAAGAAGGTAATAGTGTAAAATTAATGCTGTGGACTTTCACTCAGCCGAACAAAAGGCCTCTATTATGCCTTCTTGTCGTTTTTTTTTTGTATTGCCATACACGGCAATGACTGTTTTCAGCGGGGCGAATGGCATGCGCTCGCGTGAAGCCCACAAGCGTGGGGGGAGCAGCTCACTATCGGGCCCATCAAACCGAATCTCCTGACTCGCTTTGTTAAACGTGCTCCTCCCGCAACGCGTTGGCCGCGGCGCGACCCCGCCCCCGCTCGACGCACTGCCGAGAGCTCCTTCGTATAGGGGAATCTTTCAATAAATCAATGTGACTTTAAACGCATTTCCCCAGTGGCGTCATTGACCTGATAAGAACTGCTAATCTCTTTTGAGGCCGTCGGAGTGCTTTGAACAAAATCTAGTTCACATCTATCAGCAAGGTTATTTGTCAATGACTTATAATCCCAGGTATATTTCACTGGTTTTATATTAGAAATGGGCAATTGCCCGTTTCTTTGAAGTTTCACCAGCCTGGGAAAGAAAGATGGCGCTCGGAGCAAAAGTATGTTATCACTGCAGCTACCTGGGAAATGAAGGGAGTTGTACAGAAAATGGGAATAGTGGGGATTTTATATAGGAGCCATCCATCCGTCCATCTGTCTTTCATAGCACTTATCCGTTATGGGATTGCAGTGAGCTTGGAGCCTATCCCAGGCAGCATAGGGCACAAGGCGGGGGACACCCTGGATGGGATGCCAGTGGATTTCATATTTGATGAAAGATGGGTCTGGTAATTTCACCGTCTCTTCAGCTAGACCTGCTGGAAAGGAGTTTGACACAGGTGTGGAGTAGAGCAAAAGTGATTCAGAAGTGTTCGGCATGCTGTGGGACTTGACATGCGGTAGAGTGCGGGGACTGCACAGCACAGTGTGTATGGTTAACCCACACCTGTGAAGGACCAAGCCAAAATGAGGACGCTGTGTTCTGCCGGCTAGGGTTTCTGAGAAGCATCCGTGACACCAGCAGGATGTGGGTTCAAGTCTCAGTAGAGTGAGCACTGTCCTAGGCTTGGGTAGTAGCGCTACCCTCATCCCACTGTGACATTGGACGGACGGACGGATGGACGGACTAATTAGACGTGTAAATATGTGTGTTTTCGAATAAATTAGATGTTAAAAATAACCATACTTTATAAAATGTGCCCTGTGTCAGACCTTTGTGAGCTGTGTGTTACCCTGTCGTAAATACTTATTTAACACTCATCAAGGATACATAGGGTGTTAGGAAGGTCTAATTCATGCCACTCTTCTTATAAGTTAACATAATGAAGGGTACCTAGATGAGGGTTCGATTTCTGTCACATGGACACTTCATAAAATGGGCCCTCCTTCCTGTCCCTTTTATCTGATGTCCTCAGTGTGAGCCACTATCACTCCATTTCCACTGTTTACCTTATCAAGTGGGTGTCTTCTTAAGTTCGCCGCTGGAGGATGGAGGAAAACAAATCTCACATCGCGGCATCTCGTAAATGGGTGAGATGAGACGTCATCGCCCTTTTCCAGCGTCTCGCGCAGGAGTGAAGCTAATCTGAAGAATGTACACACCTTCTCAATTGATAAAGAATTTCTGCTGGAGGAGAATGCAGAGCGATGGCTCTGGAGCAGCTGTGCTATGCTGGAAGATGCACCGTTCCTGTTTGGCTTCCTCGCCTATAAAAGTGCCTGTGAGTAAATAAATGATAAACACGACCACACCGAGGAAAATGGTTTACTACTTGTTTAGCAGAGAAGGATGATGCTCTTAAGCTCAGACCTTCTGGCACAGAAGTTAAATTCTAGAGGGATGTACACCTTCAAATATAAAAGGGAAACCATTCAGGAGGAATGGGAAGTGAAACACGAGACGCTTTGATACGACGGGCTCCTTCCGTGGTGGCGTCAAGACAAGTGGGAACGCCTGTCACATTCGTCATGCAAGATCAGATCTCGGTCCTCAGAAGAACAGCCTTCATCTTTCGCCGTTGTTTACTGCTGTGCCGCATGAACAGAGACTAACCTTAAGTGGTTTGCCCGGCGCGTAAGCGGTTTGACATCGCGTTGCTAACGACGTCTTAGCATCGTAGAACAAGTAAATACATGAGTAAACAAGAGGCCGCGTCAGAAATAGAACAGAGCAGAAGGGGAGCTGCAGTGTCTTTGGAACGTCCTGTATCTCTTTATGAATGCCTTGGACCAGGGGTCGGTTTCTGAGCATGACCTAAGCACGGGGGACGTATGGGACTTTGTGAATAATGTAAATCAGGTTAAAGGTCCTTGTTAACAGAACAGGAGGCGAAGGGATGGTGGCGCTAACAGGGGAGTGTGTTCGTTTTGGGGATGTCAGCTTGCTCCAGTGGGGCCTAGATGTGGGGGGAGGGCAGAAAAATACATATGTGCCTTGTGTCTTCAGGTTCCTACATGAGAGGTCTTCACATGCCCTAAATCAGCCAGTCCTACCTGGGTCAGTGGGAGGCACGCTTGCCCAGTGACGCTATGCTAAATCTGTTTGTTAGCGAAGATATCCAGGTGTGCGCGCTAGCCTTCATAAAAGATGGGGCTTTGTTGCAGCTACGTCTTGGTGCTGAAGTTTCATGCAACATAGCAAACCTGGGACAACCCCCCATAATGTCTGACATCAGGTTTTTACCTCTGCCCCCACACAACTCACCACGATATTAGATTAATGTTTGAAAAACATTCCCCACATTAGGCAGTTAAAGGAATACCTATCTGTAAATCATACCATTCAGTATCTTCTCCCTGAAAGTTCCCCCTCCCTTGCCCGCACCCCTTATGAATAATCATTTCTTACCCTGTTGCAAATGACTCCAGAAACCACCATGAACACCACTTACGGAAAGTCCTTACGGATTAACTCACTGGGTCACACACACACGCCGTTTTCACACTCGCAAAAACTATGATCACCAAGCAGATGTCCGGCAAACCTGCCCGGGAGGGGTGGGTCTGGCTGCAGCAGCGCCCCCTGCCTACCTTGCTGGCAGCTCATAATCAAATGGGGACCTGGAAGCTTTGTCTATCATAATTATCCTGTTAAGCAACCCTTGGACTCCCTGGAGAATATCTTAACGGGAGATTTTAAATTAGAATGGGACAGAAATGCATACAGTAAGGAATAGCCTGTTTTAATTTACATAATCATACCCCTGTTTTTTCTGCTGCCTTATATATGGAATGCAAATTCCACTGCCTTTTTTGCATGTTAGATGATGCTATTCTTCCACCCGCCTCTCATGCAAGCCTCCTTTTCTTTTTTTTTCCTTTTCCCAGCACCGCTGTTGCCTTCAGCCTCAGAAACAAAAGCTTGAGGCTTCCGGTCCTCGGTGCCAGAAGCAGGCGCCGTTACGTGTAAAAGTTGCTGTAAAGCGGTGCTATCTTAATTGAGATCCGGTAGGTGTAAGTGGCAGATGTTATGCTGGTAACTATGATTCGCTGGAGACCGGGAGAAGCGGCCTGAAAGCACATTAAAAACAAAGCCAGGTGCTGTGGATTTTCTGTTGCCGTGTGTCGACTGAGAGAAGCCTTAATCTGGAAAGATCAACAGGGGATGAGGAACAGCGTGACTCGGTGTCCGACTGTCTCTCTGGTCCTTGAGTTATTTTACTCATTAAGTGTGGCATTAAGGAAAGCCAGGCCTCCTCACTAATTGTAATCTTGCATTTTTTTCTCACATGGTTTGTTATGCCCGTCTCCTGGAGGCATCTCCCCAAAGTTTTTTGGAGGTTCTTGTAAAAAAAAAAAAAAGGCTGTCTTTGCACCTTGCAGCGACATGATACAATGTCATCTTTACCGCTTCTTATCACGTGATAAAAGCGTCTGTCAAGTGGGGAAACATCAGTCCTGCAGGCTGTGTTGGTCTGCCATTCATCTGGCCTGAGTGATCTGATGCAAGCTGCTCTTTGGATGTTACACCATCTCACCTTGCAGGTTCGGGTATATGTCACCTGGCAATTAACCTGAAAAGACCGTTGCCCTTGACGGCCGGAATTTTCTGAGGATAAGTAGTTATTTCAGAACAGAACGAAAAAAAAAAAACCTCGGCACTTCATTCGACGAGAGCTGCTTTTAATTTTTGTTTGGGCGAGATTTTTGAAATTTAGGCTCAGTATAGTGGAGTATCTTGATATTCATCTTCTGTCACAGGCCTGTTCCTCTTGGTTTGTTGTCCATTTACGCACAGCCACGCGGTTATCCAGACCCGCTTTGGTGATACTAAACTGTGACCAGAACACCATTCCTCCACAAAAAAAACCAACCCGGCTAACAGACCTGTCGGGCTACAGCTGTTCTGCTGTTTGAGGAGGACTCGAAAACGAATGTTTACTGGAGCAATGAACCATTGGAGGCTGATGCGGCTTTTTATTAAAAGGGTCGTGTGTCCAAGCGTGGGCTCGGACACGGGTACTGGGTGGAGCTGAGATGCTGGGGAAGCTGATAAGGTGTGCTCCGTGTCAAAGATGGTTTTTCCTCCATTACCAAGCAGCGGTCTGGGGTTCGCAGGGATGTGCCGATGCTTGACTGGGTCACCGTGGGGTATTGCATCGCTGCGGTTCTTGGTGGTCCGTCTCGTCGGTCGGCTGAAGACCCCCAGACAGCCGCCACATAACCACCTTCGGCAATCCACTATCCACCCGGCGCACACATGATGTCCTGGACACAAGGACAAGAACGTGACCTGGAAATGGTCCTGCCACATGACCCATCGCCGAAGTCGGTCAGTTTACCTCACTGTACACTGCTCGTAGGTGTGGCAGGTGGTGTGACGCACCAGAATCCCCGAGGACGTCACGTTGGCATCCACGCAAACCGTGTGTGGAGAGCGTGCCCGACCGTAAACAGGAAGCCCAAGACCCCCAGAGCAACTCGGAGAAAGGCTGCTATCGGAGACAGAACGTGTGAATCACATGTATACATGTCCCAGCTCACCCCGGGAAGACTGCCGTTCAAAGTGACTGACTCATTTCCAAATGGGAGCTGATGAGCCAAATGACCTCATCTCCGCCTGCTGTCACACAAAACGGACACGTAAAAGAGGGTCTGCCTTGGCCAGACCGAGGCACCCGTACAGCCGGGCTGGACTGAGCTGGTCTGGACCTGAGACGTTTTTTTAAAGAGGTCTTCCATGGAACCCCTCTCTGACCTCACTAAAGCGAGAGCATCTGGGCCTAATGGTTTCTTTGCATTAAACTGCAGCTTGTGTTGGGCCCCTCTGTGACACAGTCATTTAAGATGCAGTCATTTTGCACATTCCGATGCCATTATGTCCTATTGTCACCGAATAAAGGACGGTATTATGTTCCCCTGCGAAGGGCAGAAGTGGCCTCAGTTTTATCTGCTGAACGAATCAATCTGGGTTATGTCAGCTGAAAAGAATCGTGGAGAAGACTCGCCAATGGATGGGGGAATGTGTTACAAATGTATTGGGGGCCTTGGATAGTACCTTGTGGCGACAGAGAAGCAGCTTCACGCACAGAGAGAGCCCCTCTTTTTTATTTATTTTTTTTTTTCTGGCACCAATTATCGTTTCAGCAGAAGTGATTACGAGATCAAATGGAAAACGAGGGCCTTTTCCATCCATTAACATCGGCTGTGACAGGCCATCCGGACTGTGGGAAAAAGGGGGTTGAAGAATGGGGGGAGGGCCAGGAGCAAACTGAGGGGGTAGGGGTGGGGTTTGGCCAGAGTCGAGGGGCTATTCATTAGCAGGACCCAAAGAAACTGATTGAAGTGGGTTTGCTGGAGAGACGGGGGGACAACCAACACCAGGCGCCCATGGCATTGTGAGACTCCGAGGTGGGGTCAGAGGTGTGCGTGTCACGCTGGGCCCTGCCTCCTTGCCTCCTGATTTCCTCAGTCCGGTGCCTAGTCCTGTCAAAGGACGTGCAGGGGGTCCGAGTTGTTTGTCAGCCCGTCTTCCTTCCTTTAAAGTAGGCAAGTCCTGTCAGCTTACGGGAAGTTCCCAGGTTTCTGTCAGTGTCATTGCCTTTAGAGTGTCCCTGCCACGGCAAATACTTGAAAACCTGGAAAATGCTGAGACCAGGTCAGATTTTATTCAACCGTGCCGTGACACACCATGTTAAGCTGTATTCTTATGAAAAAGTACTTGCACGTAGATCCCAGGGATTCGCTTGAGGCGTTTACCTTATTCATCACGTCAGACCCCTTCTGCGCGGAATTATCCGGCTGTTCTCTGCTCATGGGGGTCATTCCCTAGGGCGAAAGGAATGCGTGAGTGTCCCTTAATCAAGATAAAAGCTCTTACTTTCCACGTTTTTTTAATTTTTCATGAAGGTTCAATGTGGACAGCCCACAGGCAAGAAGGGAGTATGTAGGTCCAGCAGGTGGAAGGAGGATCAGCCTGATGGTCTGATCACCACCTCGCACACGTGACGGAAGTCGCAGAACACGCAAACGACTCCCCGCACTCTGCAGACACGCTCGGCGAGGAGGGCACGGGTGGGGGGGGGCTCTTCCAGCCTTTGTGAGTCGTAGCAAACGGTATTCATAAACATCCTGTATTCATTAAAATCTTCTAAAAATATGTCGTCGTGCACTTCCTGCTACCCGGGCCGTGCCGCGGCGCTCGTATTTACATATTTATAAATACCGCTTGTACAATAAGAGGTAGCTCGCCAAAAACAACACTTTCTTAACGTCGCCGGATGGCTGAGAAGGAACAGAGACCTCAAAGACACTGGAGATGACAGTGTTCTGCACGAGGGGAGGCAGAGGAGGCAAAGTGCCGAATCCTTCTTGTTCTCCTCTGCGAGTGTGGGGGGGCGGTCGTTTCACTTTCGTTTTCCCTCCGTGGTGTCAGTAACCTGAAATCACTGATCAGAGTGCCAGGCATGTGAGGCCCACAAAAAGCTGTCTGGAGAACCAATATAACGACAGGGGGATCCCGCCTCCAGATGCCAGTGCTCAAAGAGAAGCATCTTAGGGGCCGGGGATGTCCACGCTGAACCTCAGCTAGTTCTTTTTTTTTTTTAAGAGCGTGGGGGGCAGGATTGAACCCGGGACCCTGGATCTGTGACGCAATAGTGGGATTCTGCCTCTGCTTGACTCGTCAGCCAGTTCTAAATACCAGGATATTAATGTAAGGCTGAGAACAAGGAATCTTTTAAAGACCCGTGAACATTAGGTAGTTTTATCCTCAAAGAAAAATGCCACGCTCTGCCCCTCAGTCACATGTGAATGACTGTTCTATTGATTTATTAATTTATTCTGCTGCGCATGACACTACCATTAACATATGATGGATCCTGGAGCTATATTTCCACATTACCATATGCCTTTGCTTTCTGGGGACCAGTCTCAGATTTGTGTTCCCTCATAATTTGCCAGTAGAGGGCGCTCAGTGCCTTTTCATTTAATGACAAGGGCAGTTTGCGTAGATTCATGAGCTCCGTTTCGCTGCTGCTTTTCATAGCGGCACTAAAAAATGTTTTCAAAACCACCAGTATCCTTTCAGCAACAGTGTATGTATAAATACTCGTTGCATTATTATATTTTTTTTACTGGTGCTTCACGGTGTATAAGAAGTAGAATACTGGGTAGACTGTAAACAATGTTATTATATTTTATTCAATTTAACATCAATTCAATTCAATAACTGAACTAGCCGCTTAGCGTTACCAAGTGTAAACCATCGGAGTTGTGTGACGGTACGCAGGTACGGAATGGTTAAGATGTACGTTGAACTTATTGCAGCGCTTGCTTGATATGTAAATCAGAAATGAAGAAAGGTGAGAAAAACATACTCCATAAAGTTGCCCGAGAAGTCTCTTGATCACAGTGGCAGTTGTTTGGGGAGAGAAGAAGGCGGACTCAAATAATAACATTCCAGGTGGCTTACTTAATGAACAGTGAAAGGCAAATATGTGCTGTAATCTGTAACGTGTTTTTCAAAGTTTCTTTAAAGAGAACTTATCAGAATAAGGGAAGCCACTGCTTCCCGCTGGCTTCACTTTAATATTTTAATCTGAGCCTTGGGTGGGACACATCATTATATACCTGGACATGTGACCTTAAGGCAGCTCGGCTACTGGGACAGGAGCAGTTTGTGTCTCTGAGAAGGGAATTTATCTCGATTTTCTTCTGTATAATATACAGAAGTACCCATGGGCGAAAAGTAAAAATCGTGATATAAATAAATCACATTGGTTGGCTTGGGTTAATCTACTTTACAGCTAAATAACAACGGTAGAAGGAAGAAAAACAACTGTGATAATAATAATTATAATATGAAGTTAGCAACATAGAAAACCCCCCAAAGGCAGTTTACGTGCACCGTTTCCTTCAATGTGACAGACTGCTAACAGTGCAGAAACAGGAAGTGAATAAATGAAGTGACATGCATTTGATTTACAAATCAATAAGAGCACATCGCTTAATGCTGCTTGGTGCAACGTAACTGCAGTCTGTATTTAAGGAAAGATATGCCGCTAACGGAGACTTATAGCACCATCTAGTGTTCGTTTTTGTGACATAGCGCATAGCGTGGACACCACGTTGTTGCTGTATTGGAGTGTTTAAAAGAACCTGGAGTAAGTGTTGCTTAAACTGTCATCCTTTCCGGAGTTCCTGTGTTCACTATTTAGAATTTTCTAATAGAATGATTACATGATTGTAAGTTTTTTTTTTTTTTTTAAGATAAATCAGTCATCTGTGAACTAATTCATCCGACTGGTTCCTTGATGAGGTTAATTTGTTTTTCTTTTGGGATGCTTCCTTGACTCTGGGTGTCTTCAGGCTCACTTCACTTGCAGTATCGTTTTATTTATCTTTGTAGTTTTGAAATGACATTCATTTTGTTGTCAAATTACTTTGCATTCTACAATGTTTCTGGAAGGGATTTCACGACTGAAGAGACCACAATTCATATTATTTTGTTGATTTGTTTTCCTTGTACCAGAACATAATTACTAATAAGGAAATAAAGTAATATTTTATTTTAAAATTTAATTTTAATTCAATATTAGTTGTTTGCGATTTGAAGCGTAAAAGACGGCCTAGCAACCTAACTTGCTTGGTAAAGTAGACTCCAAAGTTTCTTCGGTCCCTCTAAAGTTGGTTGTTTTTGCATGACTGTAACTTGTCACCATCCACAGACTGGCTGGTCTCCCATTTGGAGTTTTCGCATTGTGGTCAACTGTGGTATAAATAAGCAGATAAAGGCTCCAGTGTTTTCGCTTTCTTAGCTGAAGTACCCTGCTGAAAGCATGCTCTATAAAGCTTTGGTCAGGGAGGTCGGATCTCTGGAATTTTAGCCTCCCCCGCCCACATACACTCCCCTCCCCCACTCCCCACAAAGCTTCCACTTCCCAAGTGCAGCAGGTTCCGTGTTTGCTGTCTCTGATTGCCCCCTGCCTGCTCTAATGGGGGTCGGTGGGCAACCCTGTTAACCTACGTTTTTTCTTTAAGCTGTAGTTCATCCTTGGGTAAGAGAGGAGGAGGCCCCCCCTCCACCAGGCCTGCCTGCGACCCCCACCCCCGCCCAGGAATGTCACCTAGCCGACTCTGAGATGCAGGAGGACCCTCTTACAGACTAGTGCCCCGCTCTGTCTGGCTGGAGAGAGAGAGAGAGACTGTAATCACTACCCAAGCAACGGAGGACTGAACCATAATTATGACTTTGTTCAGAACAAGAGAGATACGGACCTCTTTTAGGGGAGTGCCCCCTGCTGAGTCGGATCCGTGTGCGTGGGCGGACCGGGCCAGTGCCCACTGAAGCTGCCCCCTCCACCGCTTTCCTGTGTCCCCCTTTGCCTTCTGGTAGTTGAGTCTTCGTTTCTTCCTTGTGTCTTTTGTGACGTGACGTCCTTCCAACTGCCCCGATCCGATCAGCCTCAGACCCCTTCCGGCGAGAGCTGGCGTTTGTGCCCTTGGCCTCGTGTGGACATTGCGTCCCGGGGTGCCGGGTGGAGGAGGCCGATCTGGAGCCCTTCAGCGGACGAAGCCACCTGGAGCATAACTGTACACAGTGTCATGTGGATCAGAGCGACACCTAGGCGGGGACATCCGGGGTCCGACCTGCCCTGCTTTAGACGCGTTGGACTGTGTTATTCTTGCACTGTGAAGCGACGGTCAACCATCACTTGACAATCCAGTTGTTTTACAGAACAGGGTTGCCACCCTCAGAAAAAAAGGGCATTACCACGGAGGTGCTGGTTGTCACTGAGGTAGCACCAGATTGACCGGTTGCACTTTTTTTTTTGCGCGAACAGTTAACCAATGAGGACTTCAGAGTGCGATGAAACCCAAGTTGTGGGCGTGACTCAGCGATCTCTCCTCCTGACAGAAGCAGTGAAGTCTGACTGGTGACTGTTTTTATTGTCCACTGTTTGTCCAAATGTAGATTCTGTTGATTCTTTGAAAACTAAATGTAATGAAAAATAAGAAATAAAAAATGTTGTGAATGTTATAAGAAAAAAAAGTGACAGTAAAAACTAGTTTACGAAGTATTGTCCATAATAGGTAGGAATAAAAAAAATACTGTAAGAACTACTGGAAGTTTTACCTTTATATCTATCTTACTAACTTCTTGGACTGTAATGTTTCAGATGTTTATGAAATACTGCCACCCATCTATGTTGCAAAGTGTTACTGACTACTGAGATGGTTTTGGTGTATTTACTTTAAAAACAAAAAGTCAAACACAAAAAAATCTATAAATGCAGTTATCGTCTAGCCTTAGATACAGTCATACACTGTTGCATTCACAAATGTACGTAGTTATGTAGTTGTAGTAGATGTAGACTTTGGAAGAAACTGTTCTTCGAGTACTGTACTTTTTGCCTTCTACATAAAAAAGACTGACAATCTTTTAATGTCCCGTGGGAAAAAATATATCCACACATAAAAAAAGGCGTTTAGCATATATCTTTTTCTCTGAAAGTATTTTGCACTGTGATAGTATGATGAGGTATCTGGTGCATCAAATACTAGCCCGAATACTAACTAAGACATGCTGTGTGTCTTTCTGTTCCTTGACATTGTGAAATGTGTCTGTTACCTGTGACACCCGACTGGGCTCCTGTACTTCCTGTGGCCTCTCTCTGTTCCCCTGAGGAATTCGGAGAACCCCTCGGCCGTGGTGGTTACCGTTGGTGGTCGCGAGAATATACGAGCCGAGGCTTTCTTCCACATGGTTCCACGGTTTGCCGCACAATCTCTCTGTGTGCCGACCATGATACTCCCTCTTTAATTCCGCTGATGGCTCACCCAGATTAAAATGGTTAAAAGCCTAAAATCTCAATGGTGCGATTTGGCTCACACAGAGTAAAACAAAAGAGGGGCGTAGGGTTGGGTGGGAAGTCTGCTGCTTATTGGGTGTTGAGGATGTCTTAAAGACAAAGTCAACTAACCACAGAGCTGTACCAAGCCTGGTCACCTAGCCCCTCCCCCTTTCTGACCCCAAAGCTTTGGTTGCTGTGTTCTCATTGCAGTGCAAGCCCAATGGATGCTTCTTTTTGTAACTACTGAACTGTACTTGTAATAAAATGTAATAATATGTAATCAAAAGCTGTCCTGCTTGTTTCAGTTCAAGGTGTCACTTTGATTGTCATCCCTGGCACATAAAGCGGGTTTAAAAAGGCCAGCCGGACCGACCAAGTGAGGGGCTTTATTTTGGGTACTTCCTAATATCCTTAAGGGTGTGAGCCTCGATCGATTTTGATGCCATCCATCACTTTTTAAATAATTGTAATTTGAAAAGTTTCAGAAAATGCCATCCAAACTAGCTTACATCACTAATCTTTACAGCACACCTCTTAGTCTCCCTCCTTCACTCGTGTGTCACACGCTACCTGTCAGGAGGCATTAAACTGACGCAGTGCCCCCATAGAACGAAAGCGTACACCCTATGGCTTCTGGAGCCCCACAGGTGACATCATTGGGACTGTCTTGTAACAGCACGACAGATGTGGGGTGCCTAGTGGTCCCCTGCTCACAGAGTGCCTTCTGTGGTTCTGTCTCAGTAACAGGAGAGATTCACATTACATTATTTGCTTGCATTTGCAGCAATGCAGTTCACATGGCATGGAGAGTTACATTCAAATCTTGATGTGGCTGGATGGCAAGGTGCTGATACCTGTCCATTTACGGATTGGCTGTCCCCTGCTCATTGTGCCTAATGTGTACCTATGCAGCTGTTATCAGAATGCATATCATGTTTCTCTGAAATCATAGTGTAGCCAGTCAACATCATGTGACCCAATTGAGTCGATAAATCTTCAGTTGATGACCAGCTGGTGTACAACTGATAGGGACCCCTGGGACAGACCCTCCCCAATGTTTTAGTACAGTGAAGGACTGCAAACACACACACAGTGAGATACACACACACTCCTGTACAACACAACAAAGCCCACACACCATAATTACTGATACACACATGTAGACAAACATACTTAGACACGCGTGAATAAACCCGCCCGTAAACATCCATCCTGTGAAGAGAGGTCTGCTTTGTTGTTGTTGCTACTAGCTAAATACCCTTTATTTTGCTCCCCCCAGACTAGTCTGAAGCCTGCTGGAGGGTATTCAGGAGCCCACACTATGAGTGACCATGACCATGGATGAGATGACCTTTTGTAGTGTGGTGGTGGTGATGTCACGTCCTGAAGCTGATGCATAGCTTATTCCCTATTCTTCAGGGGTCACACTCTCTTTGTGTCTCTGTTCTGGTACAGAGGCTGTTCCCCTGTCGTCCCTAAACTTATTCTGAGCTCAGGCACTCTCTGTATCTGTGTAATGGTACAACAGCTGTTCCCTTATCCTCCCTGACCTTATTCGGGGCTCAGGCACTCTCTGTGTCTCTGTCTTGGTATGACAGCTGTTCCCCTGTCCTTCCTGACACTGTTCAGGGCTCAGACACTCTCTGTGTCTCCATCCTGGTTCAACAACTGTTCCCCTGTCATCCCTGACACTGTTCAGAGCTCAGGCACTTTGTGTATCTGTGCAATGGTACAACAGTTGTTCCCTTATCCTCCCCAACCTTATTCAAGGCTCAGGCACTCTCAGTATCTCTGTCCCGATTCATCAGTTGTAACCCTGTGCTCCCTGACCATCTTTACATCACATTAGATATCACACCTCCATACATTAACAGCACCAAGCAGCTTAACACTCATCACAATCAACACTTCTCCAAGGCGATAGCAAGACAAAGTATTCACAATCTGCAAAACATTTTTCTGAAAGAACCACTGAATATTCTCCATAAATAAACATCAACAGCACTTGCCCTACAGTTCTTACACAGTGTCACATGTCCCAAAATCTAAAGTCATAGCAGCACTTTCAGCATTGAAGGGACCGGAGCCTGACTATGGAGTAGTTTCTTTCCATCTAGAGCAGCTTGGCATCATTTTGCTTTTTTCATTTTTCTTTTTAACTGTGTATTGCCCTCAAAGGTACAACATAACTTCCCAGCTTGGGATTTGACTCAGAAACAAACTGCTGTGTTGACTGCCAGGGTACGTGCTGTCTATAAAGCTCATGACAGGGTGAGAGCGGTCACTGTAAAAATCTGTAAAATACGGTTAACAGAGTCCTGAGGTGTGAGAAATGGTGCCGTCCCTGTCATAATGGAATATCTCTTGGTTTCTGGCATGTTCCGGGTCGCTGCCATGTTTAATCCATCCGCTGGCTACGCCTACAGCAGCAGTAACAGTCTGACATGCAGCCCCACATGCAGTGAGAGAGGGCCATGTTTCCGTTAACCTGACTTTGGGCAAACAGCGGGGAACGGCCGCAGGTTAACGTCTGACTAATTCTTAAACCGATCGCAATGCATCGGAACAGATGTGGGGCACACAGGGTGGGGAAATCTGTTTCTAATAAAAGTCACATCTTGAGAAAAGTAGCTCGAGTTACTCCCCACGCGTAATAGCTTTACAGAAAGCGGTTTATGGTCAAAAGTAAGACCAAATCAGGTTCAGTCGTTAATACATCTCATTAATATACATTCATGTCACCTTTGGTCCCCATTTGTGCACATAGCTGTGTAAAGTGGTTATGTTCATGGCTGTGTAACATGTGATGTCTGTATAAGTGTAGACAAAAAGTCTGTCAGTGTGTGTGTGCGTGCCTTCCATGAGCCACTGCAATTTCATTGTGACCTGTGCAACTGTCTACAATCCAGCTGTGGCAATTAATGTTAATTACTTTACTACTTGTAAATACACACACACACACATACACACCTTAAAAATGGTAAAAGGCGATATATTTGTATATGCATATGCCTGTATGTTTTCCAGGGCTCCCCTGGTGGCACAGAGGCAGCATTGCACTTGTTTCTTTGGTGACGGGATCGTTGGTTCACGTGAATCATGTGTACATACGTGTGTGTGTGTCCTGTCAGAGTTTCTATCACCCCCCTCCCCCCATCCCCCACCTCCATTGTCCTGCTGGGCAGCACATACACCGACTGATGTGTTTAAGATGACAGCGTTGCTCAAATCGAGCGTGCCAGCAGTTGTAACCAGGCAGATGGTGACCCTCAGCTGAACCTGCCTTCACGCTCATTTGTTCAGCTGTATTCAATTCTGCCTCCATATTGTGATTCCCCGCTCGGCTATTCCTTAAAGTCACCACTAGAGGGAGAAAAAGACCACCGTATAATGCACTGACTTGCGGCCATGTAGGTTGCGATTGAATGTGGATGGTGAAGCAGTAAGCTCGCAATGACTGTGAAAGCCTTAGGCTTCCATCAGTTTGAGGGAGGTGCATAGCTATCCTGGTGGAGAATATTTTGTTTGGAAAACTTGAGTGGTTTGGTGTGAGGTTCCACAGTCCATATGGTGAAATAATCTCATCTCAGATTTATTCGGGTCCAGATTCTGCATCCTAAAGCCTTGCAATGGCACCGGTCGACAATCACCTGTGACTGAGTTGTCATTTAGCTGAACAGTCATAAAACGGGCTTTATGCTCCTTTTTACCTTTATTCTGATAAATGATTGGGTGGACCCGAAATTGCTATCTTTTCCCTGGTTTCTAAATAACTGTAAAGAAGCGGAAAAAAAGAAATGCATGGTTATCATGTAGACTGCATTCCAACAGATACTCGCCTGCAGGAGTGTGACATTGCCATGCATGTGTTTAGAAATGCATGGTACCCGAAGTCATACTAAAGCTTATGCATGCGTCAAGATGTGCAATGGTAATGAAGCGAAAATATAAAAAGACTAAAGTTGCTCAGATTTGACCAAACAGCATGAGGCTCTTGCTAATTCGGAATCTTACAGCCACAGTGCTGACCCTGAGGGTGGTTTTATGACAGCTGGTGCTGTGAGTCAGAGCAGAGGGTCAAACAGAGTCTCCAGTGGCTACACAGATTTTTTCGTCGGCCCCTGCACGTCATACAGGGACACTGGCAGTGTGCCACCATGGGTGGAGAGGGGGGAGGGTGATGGAGACAGAGGGGAAAGACGGTGCGAGAGACCAGGCGGAGTGGCTGGGATAGGTCAAGGTGGGTTGACAGTGTGCCCCCGGTGGCCTGTGTGGGTTAGGACAGAGAGTAGTGCTGGTGGTCAGGGGCTCTAACCACCCCTATTTGTCAGGCTGGCACGAGGATACAGACGCTCAGAACACACACACTTTGGCAAGAACAGACAGGCTCATTGGTATGTGCACAGTAAAGGCAGACCGGCACTTGTGTGTATTCAGGCATGGAAACGTGTACAACACACACACATGTCAGGAATGCATACATACTAACTCAGAGATACACGTAAACTCAGAAACAGGTGAACACACAGACATACTTTCTGTGTAACACCATGTCAGAAATTGCTACTCATGCTCAGGCACAATGAGACACACACATGCACACAAACATGCAAACATATACACATAAACACGCGCAGCTCTCGCATGCAAAGAATTTCATTCGATCCTTTGGGAGATGCAGGCACACACACGGATCCACCCCACCCCCCACCACCATCAGCACCACCTTCAGCCATCTCCTTTCCTGGGAAATGCATCTCGGTGCAACTAGCAGGCTCTGGATTATGAATCGATGATCATACAGTGTAAGAGAGATAGATGGCTCTTAGCTTCCCCTTGTCTCCTCTAATTGTAAAATATTAGTTACATTACACTCTGGGTTTTGATTAATGGAACTTATTTGGAGGTGGCCCTCTCTTGCCCCCCCCATTCCAAAGCCTCCACCTGACTTTTCAGAATTGAGCGATTTCTCTTAAAGCAGACGGATTGGGCCTTCAGATGAAGGAGCCAGAGTAGGAGCCAGGAGCCTTGCTGCTTCTGGATGGGATGGGTGAGCCAATGGCCGCCACTGTGGGCAAGTTACAGGAACGACCAGGGGACAGCAAGGAGGCATTGCTTGGTCCCTGCTAACTCGGAACTATGGCACATCAGAATTTACAGTTTAGATGGAACTGCGGATGTGTTTGCAGCCTGACTTGGGGGGTCCCTCTCCTGTGGAAGTGTATGTGGGGAGGTACGGACCGCTTCATGATATTGCCTCTCGGTCTGAAATAGCTCTGCCAGCAGTTGTGAACATTTGAACCTATGAATGCAGGGAGTGGTACTGTCTTTGCCTTGGGGGACCCTGGAGGCCACCAGCGTGGTTCTTTTTGGACTAATGCCCCCCCCATTCTGGAGAAGTTAAACAGGAGGAATTGGGGCAGCATGTACAGCAAACATGGCCTCTGTGAGATATACGTCTCATTTATGGACACTGATTGTTCAGGGGGTCTCTCTCTCAGATCTCCACCGTGGAGAGCATTTACAGATTTTTAATACTTAAACCTGTTTCTGTTTCCCATATCCGTTTTTCCCTTGCCCACAGGAAATGATTTGTGTTTATCTGCTGGTTACTATCGCTGTTCTTCATTCCCTTCATTTAATTAGCTTTAAGTCCTTGAGTAGCACCTGGCTGATTCTTAAAGAGACACACATCCATTTTCTGTATTTTGTGACTTTACCCCTCCAAGCTGTGATATTTTTGGTTTATATCCTGTTTCATTATATTGAAGTCCACATTTATGTAAACTCGGCAATGGTGTAATGACTCCCACTGGCCAGAGCCATTTTAAAGGGCTTGTCCTTCTCGCCCTTGTGTGTCTGTGACTACATCAGGACCAGGGCACCATGCAAGTCGAGAATCCAGTCATGTACATGCAAGGTTCACACAGCATTCAAAGTGGAAGGTCCTCCTGCTTATTCTGAAGGTCGAGTGCTGAGTGTGTGGCGTGCTTATGACCCGCTGCTTGACTGGTTGTCCAGTTAAATGCCGACATGTTTTGAAGCAGCTGAAAAAAATGGATTAGCAGACCAAGCTGTAGGGGGGCGTGCTGGAGTGGAAAAGTCCACCCGTTCTGAACAGCAGCAGTATTTGTGGGGCCCTTCCTACAGTCCACCCCTCCACCCCACATTCGCACATGACGATTTTAGTCATGTGATTAACATAAAGGATCTGTAGTGGTAGCCAATCACAGGATTTGTCATTTTGCGTGCACTCAGCTGTGTCTTTTTGTGTGTGTGTGATGTGTACCAGCATACGTCTATTAATATCCATGCCCTAGCTGGCTGTAATGTTATGGACAATACGTGCATTTGGGGGGAACATTCCATACTTGAGGGCAGTCACAAAGATGGCGGCACCTGGTAGAGTGCAGTGAGCAGTTGCACCGTCAGAGGGGGCTACAGCTATTTTGGATATTTATTAACTGTCCCCTTTGGTTGGCTGTTAATAATCTGTTTCAATAATTACCACAGGACCCCATCCCTTGTGAAGATTTTGGGTTTCTTAGAATTAACAATATATTATTTTTGATCTACTCTCCTTGTTTTCGTAAATGTTATTTCCAGTTTTTTTGTTCCCCTGATTTGAGGCTGCCTGTTTGCTTGCTAGAGAACATGTATCTGTTAACAGAACCCCCCTTCCTCAGCCCCCCCAAGCTACTGAAAACGCGAGCGTCCCCTACCCACGGTGGTGCCTGTGGTTTGAGGGTGGGCGGGGGTTTGGCGGAGGCGTCCGGATGCACGGCCCACTGAGTAATCTCCGAGCCTTTACAACTCGCAGGTTACGATTCGCTGACAGATGGTGCATGCCGTTTTATTGCTTACACCTTCTGTGTGTTTACTTATTTATTTATTTGCCGCTTAGAGCCGGGTGCTTGGGAGCCCCAGACAACTTCGATTAAGGCTTTGCCCATGTGCTGTGGTCAGGAGACCTCGCTTTCGGATCCCTCAGTCTTGTCAGAAATCAGGACCCCCATCAGGACCTCGACTCCGATTTATGGCGATCGATGCCTCCTGCTTCCCCTCAGCAAGCGGACGGTATGTCTGAGCATACCGGACACCCCCTGAGCACGCCACCCTGTTTAGCGAATCGAGCTGGGCGATTTACCCATGGCACTCCCCACCGCACTTACTTCCAACCCTCCCCCACCATACCGGGGCAACGGAAGCCCCTTGTCACTGGGCCTAACCCCTAATAAAGCACAGGACGGAAACGAAGGAGACTTAACGGCCCCTTGCCTCCCTCCCCCTTCCCACGGCATTTTCCTCTCATTCTGGAGATAGAGTTTCTGTTTGTAAGCATCTGAGAATCATTAGAGGCCCTGCAGCCTGTCAGGTGCCAGCAGAGGCACTGAATTGCTGAAAGCCAGCAGCCTCACCCAGCACTGGGGGGGGTCCAGGGATTCGTCATGTGCTGATGAGCCGTTATAATAATATATGAGTGAATCGCAAGCATTCTGAAAATTAATCAACCCCCCCATTTCTGTCTTTCTCGTGGCGTCCCCTCCCCATGCCCCGCCCCACCTCTCAGTGGTGGTGCGCCTGCCGGCAGACGTAGGTGAGGTTCTCCTGCTCGCAGATGGCAGAGCTGGCATCAGGGGGGATTTATATAAGCGCAGTGCTGATGGCCTGCCAAGGCGGCCTTCTGTGTGTGTGCCCGCCTGAGCGCGTGCGCGGCTCGGCCCAAAGTGCGTGGGGACGTCGTGTGGGTGTGTGCGTGTAGCGCATGCGGCATCCCTCTGCATATGTGTGTGTGAGTGTTTGAGTTCAGACCACCAGGGGGAAGCAGTGCAGGGCTGCCAGGCAGGGAGCTTCAAGTCAGCCGATTCCTGGCCCCTCCCACTATGATCCCGCCTTCCTGAATTCGAGCCCTCCTATCTGCACCTCTTGTAGCAGATGTGTGCAGTGATTGGACTCTGCAACTGCACTGTCCCTGGCAAGGAGGACATAGACCTGCTGACCTCCCCCCCCCCCCCCCCCCCCCCCCCACCCCCCCCCCCCCCCCCCGCCCCCGGCGGGCCGCTGCGGGGCGGTGGGGGAGTGGGGGGGTGGGCCGGCGGTGCGTCCGG
>JAACJT020000007.1:16094217-16107896 GCA_009936485.2 Gymnarchus niloticus
TGATTTATAAAAAACAAAAAAAAAAAAAAATAAAAGATTAGCCACAAATTCCTTTTTGAATTTAAACCAGACCAAAAACCCCCCCCCCCCCCCCCCCCCACACACACACATACACACACACACACACACACACACACACCCTACACAGGTATCTTTGCAACTCAAAAGAGACTTTTTTTTTATTGTACATTCATAACATGATATGCTTAAGCACAAAAATATTTGCATAAGCATTTTTGTCTGTCAATGGGCAAGATGATTAATGCAATGATTTCGATAATGTTATTAAACAGAATTATATATGCAGTTGCATTAATCACCATGCTCCATGGCAATGCATCTGCCCTGAGACCCCCCTATGCTGAAACACACAGCCCACCCTACACCTTCTGCATCGATACCACCTCCTTGTGAGTAATCATGGGTATCCACTAATAATGAACTTTCAGTCCTGCCTGCGAGATACAGCGTTGCCTGGAAGTCTTGTAAACATACAGAACCTTCCGCGACGTCATGTTGCGGCGTCCGCTTCCCCGCTGCGTTACTCTCCCTCAGCTGTTGTTTCTGATCCCGAGACTCAGTTGAGCCCAAAGCCCAGTGCTGGTTTATATGAGACTCGTCATGTATTAGGCAGATGAAACATGTCATCGTTCTGAGCCACAGGAGATCCTTCGAGGTGAACACTGTCAAGTACTCTCAGCAGGGAGATCCGTACCGAGGACCAAAAATTGAGATTCTGGGCCGACATGGAAATGCACGTCTCCGCTGAGGCACCTCACGCCAAGACAGTGGCACAGACACTGGTTTAGAACCAACGCTCAGATCAACTGCTGCCAAGTGGTGTGAGCAAATGTCTTTCCCATTACTGGCTTGATGGTGGCTTGAGGAATGAATCATTGGATGGGCATGAGTTGTTTGCGTGTACAGCTTCATCGACGGCATCAGTCATGATGTATTTTGCAGGCTCCACCCACCCCCTGCTGCCCAGCAGGTCATGTGACTCAGCTGCTTCCCTCCTTATTCTAACAGAGGCATTTTAAAATTACATCACTAGGGATAGTCTGCAAGTTGCACATGAAGATATCATTTTGGGTTTGGACAGTCCAGAATGGGTTGTAACCGAATCCCTCATCCATTCCACATATGCTATTCAGATCAACAAGTTAGTTGTTCAGTTTTCTGAGATCAGTATAACACTTTAACTTTTCCTCAAGTTCATTATGAAGGAATAATTTAGAACTGGGACACATCAGGGTTGTTGCATGTGTTCAGATTTGTACATGTTTTACTGTGTTGATTTCTAAATGTTATCTCTCACATCGTTAGGTAATACATATTGCACAAAACAGAAAACAAAAAAACTGTATAAAGACAGCAATTATAATAAATTATTTTATAAATAGAAATTTTTATTATATACATTTTATTAAATTTTAATATTTTTAAATAAATATTATATAGATCATTTTATTATTTATATTTTAGAATATACATTTTTACAAATATAAAGACCACTATTAAAAAAAAATGTTTTCATCAGTAACTCAACCTTAATGTCAAAAATTAACATCATCTCTCTTATGTCTGCATGATGCTGGGTAATAGCATTGAAGGGTGGGCTATCAGTGACAGCATAAATTGAAAATGTCCATATTAGGAAATATGCAAATTCTGTTGACAGCCTATAAATTCCAGGGCGTGACAGTGAGCCACCGTGATCTGATTAACACCAGCATGTAAGGGGAGGGTGGCAGAAGCAGGATGTGTATGTGACAAAATCCCAGACAATAGCCATCAAACAACTGGATTCAATTCCTAAGCACATGACCAGGTGCAACTGCATATATCCAGCCATAACCAAAAAGTGGTTGACGACCCCTGTAGCATACATATTAATATGTACTCATCGACCAAACCCAAAATGCTATACATCAGGGGTGTCTGCAAAGTCCCAGTGTGGGTGCAGGTTTTCATTCCTACCAAGCAGGAGGCACACCTGATTCCACCTGATTAATCAATTGAACTTGGCTTTCAGTGAACTCAGATGTGGCTTCTGCTTGGCTGGAATGAAAACCTGCACCCACACCGACCCTTTGCGAATAAGACTGGACACCCCTGCTCTACATCGTCCATTGTACTCGACTCTCAAATCTGTGTATAGGGTAACTCTGCTGTCAGGTAGCTGAGAAAAGGCTGAGGTAGTCTACTGGGGATAAAATAAAAAATAAATAAATAAAATCATGCCCGGTGAGGGAGTGCATCATATTCAGTTTGAAAATGTCACAAAAACAGATTTACAGTCTTTCCTTCTGAGTACATTATTTTAGCCTGACAGTATTAATCATTTATGCTTCCCTCTTTCATTTTTCTGCCCGCCATGGATTATTGAAATAGAAAATAACAGCTGGAAAAGGCCGAGAGCCATATCAAAATGTCAAGCCTGTACTTACAGCCCTATTCAGGTAGACAGGGTCAAGGGCTTCAATTATTTGTATATGTACACAGTGGTATAACATGAAAGGTTATGTTACCTACAGCTGTTTACAGACAGATTTGAATAGGATGGAGATTCGACTCTGCCGCCTGGACACTGGGAGCTTAATTTTTAGCCATGGGGAGGGCTGCTTGCTGAATGGCATGATGGGAAGGTGCAGCTGGGGCCTACCTGCCAGAGACGGGGGCATGGAGTGTTTTAAATTACCTCGTCTCGCCACCGCTGACCTGGGGCCTGTCGTTTAAGATGCAGGCTAACCATGTGCAGGGGGTGGGGGGCGGAGGGTCTGAAAAATGAAAAACAGTTTCAAGAAATCGGATAATGGCATTCCTTAGAGAACAAAATATGAGTTTATTTTGCCCTATCCGGAAAATGTTATGACTGGGGGGTTTTGATAGAATGTGAAGAATTTCACCTGTTGGGCAATTGGAGAATCTGGTATGTAGGACACAAATGTGGAAAAAACCATCTTTGCATCTGCAATAATCGAGTGTGCGTGTGTCTGTGTGTACATGTTTCTCTGTGATAGCATGAATTTATAATTGGGATGACCATCACTAATCCTTGAGTCTGTGACATTAATGACAAGGAGTGACCAGCACAGGTCATAGACCAGCCCTACCCAGCACATCCACATAAAAATTCTCTGGGTTATGGAGGCTGATCTGAAATCTCTAAATGTCATTAATTGTCATCTTTCTTTCCCCAGCTGTCAGGGCAGAGGCAGGAAGATCACGCCGCGAGGGTGAAACATTTTGCACTTTGAATAATGACTGTCATTAATGACAGGAATGGATGGTTACCCCTTTCCACACCCTTCCCAGGCTGTTCTGGTGCCAAGACTTGTGCCCAATAATCATCTTTAAACTGGTTATATTTCTACTTTATTTCACCCTAAAAGGGACATTCAATGATCGCGTTATTGTGCTCAGAAGTGTCCCCATTGCAAACAGCAATGAGTGACCCTGTCCCTGTGTTTCACTTAGCCAAGGCCTGTGATTGGTGGTTGAAGGCTTCTGTATTGGATGAAAATATTTCTTATTCTTTCAATGGCATTAATTTTCAAATACTTTAATTTTCATTGAGTGTAAATCCAGCACTACTGTGCACAGGATATCATATATCACATATAATACGCATACACAGTGTGCATGTACACACACAGACACACACACACACAGGGAGGTTCTGAAAAACCAATTCAACTAACCACATGTTTCCAGATTGTGGGCGGAAGCCTCTACAAATATGGGGAGAACTCCACACACACATTCACACGCACACAGAGAAGGGGGTGGGAATCAAACTGCCAACCATGGAGGTATGAGAGGGTGGTGTCACCCACTAAGCCACCCCTGAAGTGACAAAGTGACACACTCACTGTCGACCCAAAAGGAAAGCCAGACCCCGCCTGCAGGCCACCCCGGTTCTGCTCTGGATTCTATTGGATCACACTGGCCAGATCTCCCAGTCTTGCCAGTGGATAAGCACCCACTATAATGGCTAATTAAATCCACACGGCGGCAGGTTTACGGAGAGCATTCAGCTGCAAAGCGGCTGCTGTGCGTGTCACAAACGAGGGTGGTTGAGCTGGAGGACTCACCGGGGATCTGGGGGGTGGGGCGCATATTGTTAATATGAAGCGGCCCTTCCAAAGACGACCCACGGTGGCGATGGTTTTGTGGATTTTACCTATATGCCGTACCACCCTATCTGACGGGTATAGCCGCCAATGAGACTGCAAGGGACGCCTGGTAAAGTGACACCCCATTTTCGGTCAAACAAGCGGAAGGAAACGCTGTCACTCTGATATGGCTAGATGGCATTAAAACCAGAATTTGCGTCTAATTAAGGTTCCCTATGAGCTGACAGATGTTTGTGTTTAAACATAGGCCTCCTCGCTCGGTTTTCCTAACATCTGTCGTACCGTTAGAGAAGAGCAAGCAGCCACACTCACTCAGCCGAGTGTTCTGACGAGACAGTCACGGGCCGAGTGAAGCCCTTACACGGGTCAGGCTGGCCACCATTCCTTGCCTCCCAGTGCCTGTTGGCAGACCTGAAGAGGGAGTCGGTTCATTTAGACTGAATATTATGCTACATAACCGCTTGGCATTTAACTTGAAAAATGACTTTCTGCTTCACCTGTCAGCCAGCATGCGCTCATCATACAAGTGACTTGGCAGTGGAGCTGGAGGGGTGGGGGGTGGATATCGCATTTTTCTATTTCCTGATGCTATTAAACGCTACTTCCTCCGTGCTTAAGCAGCTGAGGAGCGCATGCGGGACCATTTCGGTATTCACCCAGCCCCACCCCCCCACATTTCTGTGCTGTTTTCGCTGAAGGGGTTAGAAGATGCAGAAATCTGTCTGGATAGTAAGACGAATGTCTCATCGGGACATGAGCAATTGGGGTGTGTGTGTGTGTTTGGATCTGCAATTGGCTTCCACTGGAAACCCTCTTGATGCTATAGTTATCCCAGCTTCAAGACCCCAGGACCCAGGTCTTAACCGCACGGAGTATGACCACCTGCTGCAGTGGGCCAGAGTAAAGCAGCTGAGCTGTTCACCATGTGACTGACCCTCCAGAAATAAAAACTATGAAAACTAGGAATAAATGCAAACAGAAATGAGATTAGAAACCGAAGCACTTTCAGGCTAATCTTCTGCTGGAAAAACCTGAGCAGGAGATAATGGCTCGCTTGTTAAAAGGAAACCCAGAGTGGCTTTTCCGAGCAGGGGACTAATGAGATCACGATGCAGACTAATAACTAATTACGGACAGAGATTAGGCTTAAAAAAAAAACACCATTAGATTTAATAATTCTGTCCAAATCCCGTCAAATGAAGGAGAAGCGTTCAAAACCGTTTCGGTTCAAACCCCAACCTCCTTCTGGAGTTCATCGGATGTGTTAGGGGATGTGTTTTACATGCCGAGATATTTTGTCACTTCCTGTGCTGCGATGAATGCCTCAGAAATGTTTTGGAGACTGCAGACTGCATTTTAAATGGGTGTCTCCATGTGCTGAAATAACACACAGGCATCAGTATCCTGAAACGCCAGCAATCTGGTTCGAAAGCTTTTAAAGGAGGGGGCGAGGTCACACCCCTTCCTTCTAAGGGCCGACACATTAAGGTGGCAAACATTTCTGCTCCCATCCATCATTGACTCTTCTCTCGTGTCCCTCCCTTCCTCTAGTGTTTATATCTATATCTGAATTTTCTTTCATCACCGAGCAGGGAGATGCACAATCCATGTCAAACCAGGAAAAGAAAGTAAAAGTGTTCAAGCGATTTTTTTTTTCTTTCCATGAAAAGACAAAACCAATTGTCTTTTCTTTCCCTCTGGCTGTTTCGGCCCCCCTCCCTCCGGAGATTATCAATGAGACCGCAGCTTTGCTTTACCTCCCAATGGCACACCTTCTCTTTACTGACCTTGAGAGTGCATACTCCCCAATAAATTTGTGGATGCCACGTTTGGTGCTGACCTCGGTGCTCGAGCTGAACATCCACCACCAGAAGCCGAAGTCTGTTACACACACCACAGTCTAACCTAACATCCTCCTCCTCACATGATTGTACTATGGCGACAGGTGAATTAATCTTTCTTGAAGCCTGGTTGTAATTCCGATTCAGTTGATAGTGCATACTTTATATTGTAAAAGACAGAAGCCAAACATGGCCTCGAGTCTTTTCCCAGTGCCGCAACACAAGTGCCTAAGCATATGTTGAGGGGGGTGGTGTCTAAGTTAAATTATAACATACATAACTGTCTCTGTTCAGCATTTTTCAGATGTACACACCATTTAAAAATATGTACTGGTGAGAAGTTTTGTCTTGTGAAGCATTTTAGCAAAACGCTAGTAGCCGGAATAATTACCGGCACTTCTCCCTTTACCGGGTTAAATTAATGCGTATCCAGCACGTAGACCCGCGCGACCAGACTAAACCGACTCCAATATATTGGTCCACATCACAGCGAAGTGTTCCTGCTGATATTATTATGGTATAATTCACACGCATTCCTCAGGAAGGGAGACCCCGTGAAAAGCAGAAACCTGGGATACGTAGTTTATTATCTCAGGCCAGGCAGGGATTACGTGGGATTATTATTACACATGAGAACTCATTACGACATCCGAACACCGAACAGCAGCTTGCAGGCCTCCACCCTCCTCTCCTGACATTTACAGATGCAGAAACATCCAAGAGGCCTTAATGAGAATAAACCTTCTGACGCTAATAAAATATTAAAGTCTAATTTTAAACATTACAATAGCTGCCTTTCTGCTGATTACAATAAAACATTTTTATCACACACGAGGCAATTTTTTCCACATTATGGCTAAATGAGTTAGAGTTTACAAACTTTTTATGAAACTTTTTATACGTAAATTTATAAAGGAGGAACACTTAATGAATTGCATTTAGGACAATGAAGTCTTTTTTTTATTTTGTTTTTCATTGTCGTCATACTTGGCGCAGTACAGAATCCAATAACTGGGATGTCTATTGCATATTTTCTTTCAGATGAAATTACTCTGACACAATGGACTTGCTTTTTAATAGTTTGATCCAGATTTCCAGCCCCAATATTGAAGACTCTTCATCTGAATCTTGCTTTGATCTCCTTCAACCCTCGTGAAAGCTTGAAGTAGAAGTGGTGTTTTGAAAGGTCCTCCCTCAACACATTTGGTTATATAGATCAATATACGGTATAAAAGTGTCAGGGGTTTGCAAAGAAAGTAACGCCTCGCTGTTGTGTGTGTGTGTGTGTGTGTGTGTGTGTGTGTTTGTGGACTTTAAATGTTTCTTTGACTCGATAAAACGAGTGCAGCAGCTTTGGTTTTCTCTCGTCTACCCTTCCTCACCTCTTTCACGGTCTCCTTCGGAATCTTCCTTTCTAGCCTGTGAAGCGTGGGTTTGCTTGAAGCCTTTTTCCTCGATTGGCAGACCATGCTACAAGTCTGTGAAGAAGCTGGTGCCATGCTAGTCAGCTGGTACAGACGGGTCTCGTTTACACAAATTTTTCATCAGATGCTTTTTATTTAAACCAATCACACCTTGTCTATTTATACAGATCGATGGCTTGCTAAAGTGAATTGGGTTTAAGGGGACCTTTTTTCCAAAAAATTATCTTAAGCTTGTTCCATTCATCTATCACATACATCCAAAAAGTCATATAACATGCACTATGGACAGAGATCTGGCCCTTATTGATCTCTTAAAAATCCTACTTGCTCATGCCATCCAGAGATTTCCCCTTTCCTGATTTACACTGGAAGCTTGTCACGCGATTAAATTTACGTGTGATCTCAACGCCAGCACTCACCAAATAGGTTCGTTTTTTCCTGTCAATCGATATCTTTAAGCAGGCAATTCAACATGTCTGTGTGGTTGTCATTACAGCTGTGAGAGCTAAGAGATGGCTCTGTAAGACCCCATACACTGTGGTGGTTTGTCATCTACAATGTCTCGTGAATAGCTGATCTCATGAAAAGGCAAGGGTTCACGTAGATGGTGAAAGGCACACGGGGGATTGTATTAAACTACCATTTACTGACCATTGTCCACAAGCTAGGGAACAGAATGCAAAAACACTCATTTTATCCTTTCAGAAAGAAAATAAGTCTTTTGTGCCAGTGGCTAGAGCAGTTAACACGAGGCAGAGCAAACTGTTAATCATTTGGCTGATTTCCTTTTAAGCAACTTTTCCAAATGCATAGCAGTGGCCTCATAAATGCAGCACTTCCTACTTCCACAGGAAGCACATCCATTGTGTTCATCCACGCAGACCTGAAGGTGACACCTGGATCCAGTCGCATTCTGATCATTTACTCTGCTGTGGGTATTTTGGGCTTGACACATGATTTTAGTAGCACTGGCGCTGATGCTACAGCCTGTAAGAAACTCCCTGCTCAGTCCGGTGATCAGGGCCGTGACATACCAGGATCGAAGAAGGAATAGGGATCTTATTTGGGATGGGGCCAAAACAAAATAAGCAGAAATGGAAGGACATGTGTTTCAAAGGGTGAATCAAAGGGAAAGGTAAAAAGTGGGTGACAGTGACTCTTTGTATAAGGCCTAGGAGGGCATCATAAGCTGGATTATAGAGTGTGAGAGAAAGTAATGAGCAGCAACTTGTACGACCCATGAGCAATGCATGGGTGAAGAGTTCAGCTGGCAGGCTGGTATACCTCCTTCCTGAAATGGCAACCTGTGTGTTATACACAATGCTTCAGGGACATCTTAGCCACCAAGCTTACACCTGGTGTGTCTCCCTCCAACCGTTCCCTCTAATACAGAAACACACACACACACACACACACACACACACAAACAAACAAAGTTCTTTCTGATTCTCTGATTAACATGGCCTGAATTTGATTGAACTGTCAGAAAAATGTCAGGCTGAACACTCTAACTACGAGTATTTATGATCTCAGGTTGCGGTGTTGGGAGATTATTGGGTTTCCATGACGACAAGGCCACATCGACGCTGCTCGCTCTTCCTGGTCCACGTGAACAACATGTCCTGCTGGAACATTCCACACCCAGGTGGTGTGGTTGTTCAGAAACCACACTTGTGACCACAGACTGAACTACCTGAGAGAGTTTCTTCTGTGCAGTCATTTTGAATAACATCATCTGCCAAGCAGATAATAATAATAGTGCTCTGTAACTCAGATTCGTGGACATTTTTAGATCTTCCTTATACAACCAATCATCCACAGTCAAGCCACTTTAAGGGGCTTGGTAAACCTTCCTGGTTTTGTGTCAGCCTCTTCCAGAGTCTGACCTCCACCCTTCCTCCACCTCCATTCCCAATAAGTGATGCTATAATCATGGATCAGTCAGGAAAGAAACTTCACAGACCCCAAGACGAAGGCCAAGTTGCAATCTTCACATTAGCATTCCTACATGAAAATGCCACACCTGCTGAGATGATTTGAAAGACTTAATTGTACTCGATGGAAACAATAGCGATGATTGTGTGGCGATTGCGAGGAACACGAACATACCAAAGAGACAGGATGTGACAAAATAGCTTTTTTGTTTCTTCCATAACTGAGGGGAGGGTGTTTTATATACGTTGATTCTTGTCACTTCAGGATTTTGCAGACCACGCAGGATTTGAAGCCCTTCAACCATGCGTTGATGAAGCGACCAACGGCAGTGAATTTATGCTGGCCCAGGGTAGGACCCCCTCCTCTTGTGTGGATTTACACACTACATAATGCGCAGAGACAGCCTCGCCCTTGATAGGCTCACCTGTCATTGGTCCGTAGACCGCGGGGCCACATCGCATGTGACTGTCACCATGCTGCATACTGTGCCTTTAGCCCGAAGGCGTGTGTGTGGGGCCAACACCACAAATCAAACGAGGTGGAGTTTATGGACTGAGCGTGTGTGTGAGAGTGTAAACAACAAAATTCTCTTCTCCTGGTGGCTAATAAAATTTTATCATATCAAATCTTAAAAAAAAAATTAATAGCACGCGTTATGCATTTTTTGCATTTAAAACTGGAACTAAGCAACAAGATGTACAAGGCAAGGGGGTCATATAATTTAAGTTATGTAGCTGTAAAAATGTACTTTTTAATAGGTAATTTTTAACCCCAAACTTCAAAATTTACTGAATTTACTCACCTGCTTTTACTCTGGAACATTCTCTCAGTTGGGGTCTGTGAAATACAAGTCTTAAAAAGAAGCCTTAATGGTCATTGGATAAGACCACGTACTTTTTAAAAGGTTCAGTGTTACAACATCCGTGATTTGATATGTGAGGTTGTGAATAGTAAATTACCAGGGTCCTCATTTAATGTGACTCTTGCTAGTTCCTGCACTCGAGAGCGTGACGGTGCAGAGCATCCTCCAGCTCTTGAAATAAAATGGCGTGTTTCCATTAAACGCCGCATCTGCCTTTAAAGGACCTCTCTCGTGCTGAAACTACTGCTTTTTTTTTGGTGCCCCAACAGCTGGAAAGTAACATCATGGATGCTTTGTTAAAGACAATTAAATGAAGTAACGAATGAGAGCAGGTGCGATTCTATACGCAGAAGCCTTTAAAGATGGCTTCTAAAACGGGAGAGAAACGTGGCGACGCGACCAGTCGGCAAAGGGCACTCCTCCATTTGGAGATTTATTCTCTGCTCGTGAGGTTTGTGCAAGGGGTCGAGAGAGACTCAGGAGGAAAATTTACAGCAGGAAAAATGATTAATAAAGAAATGGCAACAGAAAAGGCAGAGTGTGTAGACAAAACATTGAAAAATCCTCACTCAGCCATCAGCAAAGAAAAACGGGATTTGTCTACATCACGTTTTTTTTTTATTCTTGGGTGTAGATGTCCGAATGACATTCCAAGGTTTAGGGCCACTGCCTTTACTGTTTTCCATTCTGTTAAAAAACATTTCCTCATAAGTGTGATGTCTGTATATTAACATAAAAGCAAATAAGTGGGCGACATGAGAGCACTACACACAATTATGTTACCAACATGTCCAGACGAGACTCCCGCGTCCTCTGAGGTACGTCAGCTTCCATGTTTGTGAAGCAGGACCCATGGCAGTGACTGGGTTTAGCAGTGAATATCACATGAGGTGTCATTGGCGCGGGGGGGGGGGGGGGGGGGGGGGGCATGTTTCGGGTTACGGTGGTGCTGATACCACCATTACATTCTCTGCAGGCTTGTTTATGTGTCTCTGTTCCTTTATATCACAGCTGCCGTCATGCAGTGACTCAGCCCATACAGACAGACATCCTCCTCATTCATGTCCGTTCATACAAATAACTATTTAATGAAGCAATACGGCCTGAATATGTCTCCTCCGGGTATGAGATGCCCCACCAGCACATGTTATCAGTGTGTCAGGTAGTCTGTCACAGAGAGACCCACTAATGCTATCATGACTGCACGCCCATCCAGAAGATCCCTGGGATGGAAACAAAACAGGCCGGCACCACCTGCTGACTCCGTGACGAGGAGTGTTTATTCAGAACCTCTTGTTCCGGACGGGGTGTCCCTGAAGGCAGGAAATTAATGCTTAATATAGCTTCAGCAGGCTTCAAAGTACGCTGTCTTTTTCAAAATACTTCTCTGCGATCATTTCCATTACACACACTCACAAAACAGCTGTCCGGTCTCCTTCCCCTCTAAGTTTACCCAGTTCATTACTACATAAATCCCAGTATGGTCCCCCCAAGATACAAACTGACCATTACACGAGACACCATGTCTCTGGCCTTTCTGCTTGCCACTTCATGCACTCCTCGTCGACTGTTAATAATTTACTGTGGATGACTCACAGACACAGGGGCTTGAGTGCAATGGAGAGTGTGCCTCGGGGAGGCGGGAAACAAGGCAAACGCCAAGTTACCAGCTAAGGGCCGGGTGCATTTTTGAGGTAACCCTTATCTACAGGATGCCCACTTTCCACAAGTAACGCATCTCCACAGAAGGTGGTCACAAGGTGATCCCACCCACCTATCTCCGTCATTCTCCAAGTGGTTGAGAAGCGGGGATAAAAATGACGATCCCCCGGACCATACAGTGTGTGCCGACTTCCGAGCAATCCACCAGCGGGATGGCGTAGGAGGAGCGGTAATCAGTCGTAAAGCTTCACATCAAGGCTTATTAAAACAATGAATAAACACAAAGCCTTTCACCCCCACCCTGGGAAACATTTCCAATAACACCCAGCATGCAATTCCTTCACTGTACATGGATTACTCTTCTTCAACAAAAAAGCAAAACATTGCTGCCTTGAGTGAAAGCCTGAATGCACTGTTTTAGGACCCCCTGCTTATAAACCCCCTCCAGCCTCTCATCTCGATGGGAGCAAAGCGTCATGGGAGAGCAAGAATCCGACCTCGCATGCGGAATAATCTCGTAGCAAGGGGAACCCGTTACAAAACCCTCAGTTGCCCAGCTTTTCATTCAAACGTTTATTCTGATTGCTTGAGATGGGTTTAAGGGATCACAGCCACAAACCGGGTTCAGCGGGTCAGCCGAAAGCGAACCAGGTTCAGCGGGTCACATTAAGACGAACCGGGTTCAGCGGGTCAGCCGAAGGCGAACCGGGTTCAGCGGGTCACATGAACTTTTCTCCATTTGAGTTCTGCACTACACAGCAACAGAAACTGGCAGCCACCTTCCACATTATATATGGCAGGAGAGCGAAAAATGGGCGATCGGGTCGTATGGAAACACACGAGGCATCTCAGACTAGCATGCGGCATAACGGTCGGCAGACTTCATTTTGTTTTCTTAAAGGAGCGTACCCACGTGAGTAGGTTTAAAATGAGCACCCTCAGATGTTCTGCATGCTTGGGTGGACACATATGGAGAAGGAGAGAGGAAAATTGAAGCAGGGACACCCGCATTTTAGTCTGCGCAACAAATAAGATGCGCATCGCTTTTTCTGCGATCCTCAGCATTTCGCCCCCTGCAGGTTGGTGCTTAGTAATTTAATCAATCAGAAATAGACTTAGACCACACAGCTCAACGGCCGGATGCAGATAAGGAAGAGACATACAGCCAACCTGCTGGATGGCAGCTCCTGACACACGGAGGAACAGAACCATAACTCAGAACCCGACGGCGTCTGGACACCCAAGTCTTGGTGGCATCACTGCTGGAGGGCACCCACCACACTTTTTCAGCAAGAGTGGTCTACTTCTTTGAGAGAACCTCGCCATGGTTGACCCTCAGCTCTCTATCCACAATCACTGGAACGCCTGCACATCCCTCGGCGAGATCCAGGAACGTACCCCCACCCCGACCCACCCATGCTGCAAACCTCCCACCCTTCTCATTTCCCCTTTACCCTGAGCTCCATGACTTTCAAAGCGAATATCGCCAGCAACGTTAATTCATATTTCATGATGGTCCAAGACTCTGGAAAGTAGCTGCAGAATCGGGATCTGCAGCATAGAGAGGAAATGGAAAGATTCATACAGATTGGGGGGGACACCGTTTTAGGAATCCAGCACACATCCAGATCCGGGAAAGGCCAATTTTGGAATCCTGGATACATCCAGATCTAGAGAAGGCTATTAAAACTGCTAAAACTGTGTGCCTGTGCGAGTTGGTGTCAGCGTGTATTCTGTGGGCCTGTGCGAGTTGGTGTCAGCGTGTATTCTGTGGGCCTGTGCGAGTTGGTGTCAGCGTGTATTCTGTGGGCCTGTG
>JAACJT020000007.1:16107996-16164196 GCA_009936485.2 Gymnarchus niloticus
GGGGGGGGGGGGGGGGGAGGGGGGGGGGGGGGGGGGCGGGGGGGGGGGGTGGGGGGGGGGGGGGGGGGGGGGGCCGGGGGGCGGGGGAGGGGTGAATGGGTCCCCTACGGGTGTGCCCCACAGCCTAGCAAAAGCCCCCTCATCTCCGTGTTCCTCCAGATGGGTGGGCTGGCATGGCGGCGGCGCTGTCGGATCTGGCCCATCTGTGCGGCGACTTGCAGGTGCTCTGAATGATCGTGTTATTAGCTCTATCTGGCCAACGCTGATTTTTATGGGGATTTTAGTGTCCTGTATTTTCATCTGGTCTGGGAACCGAGGAGGGGGATTAAAAAAAGGGAAGAAAGATATGGTCTGCCATCTGTTTCAAAAATCGCATCTTCTAGGAAACAGAGGCTTTTTCTTTTATAAGCACTGGGTTCATGCATCATTATTACTTACCCGCTTAGGCTGCTGCTTTTATTAAAAGAGGCTCACAGTTTTACCATGTTTTTACTGAAGCAATTCAGCAACCCATCTGGGATGGAAGCCAGTTACTTTGGTTATTAAGTGTTTAGTTAAGGGTCTCTAATATCCAGCCATGCTCCACATACATCCTGCGTGGCCTCACATTGTTCAGTCCTCAGATCGCTGATGGGAGCCCTTACATTGACAGATCACACGAGTCCTGGGGCATTCCAAGCTGATTGCTGATGTTATCATCATAAATACGGCAGTCTTAAGCCCAGAAATCACTACCATAATTACGGAAGTCCCCCCCCAACTTTTTTCCATAAGTGTGTAGCTGAGGAAGAGGCAGACAGGGCGACCCACTCCGTCGACCCCAACCCCCACACCCAGTAGTGCTTGGCAGTGTGTGGCCAGCGTTGTGTAAAATCACAGGGGCTGAGGATCAGCCCTGCTGTCTACCAGAGCCGGGGGGGGCTGTGAGCGGGTGCGATAATAAGCAGATTTTAACGATTTACTATAAATCAGCATTTTTGCTCTGTCAGTGAGATTGAAGAGGCAGACAGCCCCGCGCTCGTCTGCTTTGCAAATGCCTCCCTGACGATGCCATGTGCTTGGAATCGCCAATCGGGCCGCTGCGACCGGAAAAAATGAGGGCGAGAGCTGCTTTCCCCCCTGCACGCATCACGCGTGAGCCATACACTGCCGCGAGTGGACAAGAGAACCTGCGCTTGCTCTAACTAGTGGACCGTCCTCTGACACCTTGTGAACATGAAGGCGCGTGTTGTCATGGGAGCAATCGGCCTAGCTTACAGCAGGAAACGGGGTGGGTAGCGGCTGTCCCTAATCCACTTCTCTCTCTGTTATTGATTCTGTTGATCCCGGATATCACGTCCAATGAACCACGAACAGGGCCGTGAAATAATGTTTCGGCACAATTGTTTATACCCAGGCCTGCTGCCTCAAAAAACACGTAATCAAGCATGAGCCTAATGCCAAGAGCCCTTCTGGAGCAAGTACAAACATTTCATTTACGTATTTAGTGTTTATTTATGTATTTACAGCCAAGAGCGGATGACTCGTCAACCAGTTACCAAGTTCAGTTCAGTCCAAGGGTTTGTGAAGAGAAGACATTGAGACATTGAGAACATTGAGCAGGGATTCCTTTGAATTAACAGCATTTCTATAAGGGCTGCAACATTTTCCCTGTCCGTCGTTTGTATGTGGCCGTCTCTTTTGCACGCTGTAGCATCCCTAATGTCAGCCTTCCACTCCGGCGATTTCGAAGCTGTCTTTATCCGCGCCCTCGCTTTGTGGAGCCGTTCGTTTGATAACGGCCATTTAGGGTAATCAATCGCTTCCTTTGAAGTTGGGAGATGAAAGGGAGGTCTGACAATTAGTATGCGTCTATCCCGTGTCGTGAACGGCATAATGATGCCATGACTTGTAGTGAAAGGTGGACCATTTCAGTGGGTTGCATCTACTGCTCTGTGCTAGAGACACCCTTTCTGTAGCAATTGCCTCACACCTCCTAGGCTTGGGGTTTGAATCTCACCTCCTCTCTGTGTGTGTTGAATTTTTTCATGTTCTCCCCACGTCTTGCAGGTTTCCTCCAGGTACTCTGGTTTCCTTCTGCAGTCCAACGACATGCAGATAAGTTAATTGGCACCTCTCTAAATTGCCTGCGGTATATGATTGTGTGTGTGGGTGTGTGTGGGTATGTGCTTTGTGGTGGTCTGGCATCCTGTCCAGGGTGTACCGCTGAGTCAGGCCCTATGCTGCCTGGGAAAGACAACACAACACCCCCCCCAACCCTGACCAGGATAAGCTGTCATGAGATGGATGGATGGATATCTACACCAGTATGCTGTGCTTAATTATATTTTTGTAATCACACATTTATCTTGTGCAACTAGCAGATCCAGTATAAATAAAATCACGTCATGGCTGTAATAAATATCAGTGCACAGGGCATATGGGGTTCTACCTGGTTTGAACCAGAGGAAGCAGGAGGACGGAGAGGTGTGCAGTTTTCCCCCACAAACACACACACTTGCATGGCTAGTCTGTGAGGTTTTCCCTTTCAATTCATTTAAAACTGGACCTAACCCATTCTGACAAAAACTAAACGAAAAAGGACAAAATTTGTTAGATTTTCTATCCTCCTGTAAAGTTCTTAAAGTGATATTGTGTTATGGGACTTTCCCACCAAATCTCTGTCCAAGAGTTTTTAAAAATGCACTCACACGCACGCACAGACTCAATTGTACTATTAGCTATTTTTCTGTTTTGTTTTTTCTGGGTCTTCTGGATTTTTTGCTTTTTTGTCATTTTCTCAGTTTCTGGAAAGGATATATGTCAAGTTAAATGAAAATTTCATCATACTCACAATGCACACATCTGCTTTCACACGGTCTCATCTCAGGCTTAATGGCAACATCTGGCTGAATGTATTAGCAGTGGGAGTAACAGTAGTGACAATAGCTATCATTTAATACAGTGCCACATGAGATATAAATAAGAGTCTCCGTTTTGAACGTTCCACAGCAGGACCTCAGCATCTGCCGTGGTCTCTACGAGGAGGAGGGTCCAGGTTGGACGGCTCGCCCCCACACCTCCGTGGCTGTAGGAGACGCCCCTGCTGATCCACTGCTGACCACAATGCAGGTCCAAGGGAAGACTTCGGCACCCTGTGGCAGATGGAGCGGAAAGCCGGAAAGGTCTACGGGAGACCATCGCTTTTTCGACAGTGGAGAGAGGCTCTATAAATTGACCTGGAATAAACTGTGGAACAAGCTGATTGCCACTGTTGTACAGGATCTACAGCTGCAGGTTTTGGCATACTTTTATTATTTAAGAGGAAGCCGGACTATAATATCAGCAGGTTAAAATGTTTATTTGACTATTCGGCTAGAACGGTTCAGTCTTGACTTTCTGCTTAATTCCTGCAAACTGCTATTTATCTCAAATATGTTTTTTCCCTAAGAGCCACCTTAAACACATCCAATTCATCCCTTAATATTACTGAATCACTCATCCAGCACAGAATAATCTGTCACAGGAAGTGGAGGAAACCCAGAACAGGATGCCAGGCCATCAAGGGCCTCCCAATCAGGCATCTTTAGATTGTGACAGGAAACCTGCATGACATGGAGGAGAACACGCAAACTCCACACACACAGGGCAGGATTTGAACCACCAACCCAAGAGGAGACAGTGCTACCAATCATGCCAAAGAGTCTGACTAGAAATATATCTCATACATATTATTCTATACAGTGACTATAGAACACTGTGTTGAACTGTCGAGAACTGAAAGACTACGCTAGAGGACTGGAGTTTCTTTGTAACCACTGGTCCATAAAAACTATAGTTCGATCCTGTTTTCCCCACTGTAAGCCTCTTTCTGAAAAGCCTAGTGAAAGTAACATCCCAGAAGCTTACTTATCTTTGTCTTACCTATTAAAGGTTTAAACCCCAGGCCAGGATAGAGATTCCCCATAAGTTCTTTATCTACAGGCCTTTATCATACGCTTGAAGGTCTCCACTCAATACCAAGTCATCACTTTAATTCAAGTGTCATTTTAGAAAAAAATATCACCCCGTCTTTTGCATGTAACCTAAAGAAGTTTATAAATTGTTTATGCTTATTATCCCTCAGCTCAGATTAGGATAAGTCCGTATCCGGCTGTTTTTGTAACTTAAGGGACGTTTCTTAGATTCTTCCGAGGGACCAAATCACAGAAGGAGGAAATGCAATACAGAGGGTAATTTAAAAAGCTCTCCATAAAGAGAAAGAAAAAAAATCCTGAGAGGATTCACTTTAGCCATAATCCACTGTCAGCGCTTTTAGCGATTTGCCACGATTTTCTTTGGAAGCATGACTACTGTGACGAAAATGTTATAAAAATGTAAATAGAATCTGTGAAGAGGACAGTACATGGGTGCACTGGAGGCAGTGGGAAATCAGAGTATCGAATCTCCCAGCAACTGATTTATTTACTCATTTACTTATCATGTATTTCTGAGAATTGAACAGCACCGACTGGGAAGGTCCTGAAACCAAACACAGCTGGAAAACTGCTCCTGGGATTATCATCAGCATAGGAAACACTGAGAAACCTGTGATTGGTGGAAATAGGGCTGAGGGCGGAGTCTCCCAGGGGAGCTTGTTCAGTCCTCACTAAACAAATCATGCCCCAGTCACCTTAACACAGCCCTCCCACGCACACACATCTGATACCATTTTTTAGACCTGTAGCTCAGTACCAGGGAACTAATGTGACATCCCACCTATACGTCTCGTCGCCCGATGACAATGGCAGAAGAAAGATTTATGCGTTTCGGTTTGCAATTGCAGGAAAAAAAGATAGAAGTGATCAAATAGTGAGTGCATGATAACAAATGAAAAACAGCTTTCCCGGGCCTGTAAATTAATGAGGGAATCGAGGTTGTCATTATTGGAGTGAGCTTTAGAATAAGGGATGGTGCCCAGATGGTTGGGACTAGATAGGCCAAAGGAGGTTGAACGGCCAATGACTTTAAAAATAAAGAAATCCAGGCCCCATCCTGGGAGGGATAGAGGAAGAATAAGGTAAATGGGCCGTTCTGTTTGGGTATGGAACATGCTTTACTATACATACAGTGTACTGTAACATTGTAGGCTGGAAAGCTGGGCAGAAAAAGCAGGCCTGATTGTCGGGGGGGGGGGGGGGTGTTTATAATTGTTAGCCATTGGCTCCTGCTCAGCTGTCACGGTGCAACACTTAATTCCGAAGTCAAACAGGTTAAAGATGAAAAAGCTGCGAAATTCTGTCAGTGCGGGCTAAACTTTCCAGGCTGTCTATCACTTCCCTTTGATTGGGTCTCTTTTGGACATGTTTTTAGAAGTCTGACATGTTATTAATAAAACAAACTCTAATGGAAATATCATTTCACTTATTTTTCAATCAGGCTGCAGATCGCACTAAATCTGTACCATGCGACTTTAATTAAAGATTGATGGCTACACCATTCATCTTGAACGCCGTTGATCCAGTAATTAAAATGACAAAAAGATTTATTTATAGGAATTTGGTCGAACTCCTTTTCCTTCTTTCTTTCAATGTCCTTGATTTTTTTTTAATGAGGAAAAGTGTTGGTAATTTAGCTTTTTTCCTTTCCTTCACCAATCAATACAGCATGTCTGCATAAACAGTGAGCTGAATTTCATTTGTGGGGTGCAAATATTAGCCTTTCAATTTTTTTTTTTTTTAAGAAACTACAGAAGTTTGGAACAATGGGTTTCGTATAATGGTGCTGTCTTCTTTTCTATCTGAGTTAGCATTTTTCCAGGGAAAAAAACAAATAAAAGTTAGTTTTGTTTCAATGACCTTAGTTTTGCATTAATCAAAAGTGGAGAGGAAAAAAAAAACGAATGAAGTAGCCGTGCATTTTTATTTGGGTTAGTAATTATGCAGTCTCTTGGAGTTTGACAAGCCTTCTAATGAGTTCTCAAAGGACACTTGTTTTATGTTTGTTTGTTATTTTTAAGCTTGATTAAGTCCCGTATATTTAGTTAACACAATAAACCAACAAAAAAAAAGTCTTTACTTAACTAGGTAAAAATGCTCACTGTATTGTGCCACAAATTAAAGTCTGGAATTAAAATATAATGAAGTATGTTTTACCACTGATGTTCATCTAGAACCTCATGTCCAATTTTGCATGAAGTTTTGTTTTGTTAAAATATTAACCTTAGATCACACAGTTGTCATCAGCCTTAAGGGTATCTAGCCTCAGGCGGTGTAAGTTTCCTCTTGATTTGGTGTTGGGATGGAAAAAAATAACAGGAATCTTGGATCATTTCACGTTTCATGAAGACCAGAATGAAATCTGGCTAAAAACAAGGCAATTTAAAGAATCCATTGTTTGGATACTTAAATGTAGAAAATAATTTACCAGTAGAAAGCCAGAAAGTCTAAAGGCCACATTGTATCACCAGAGACACATGGCAGAAAGTGAAAATAAAAATGGACAAATGGTTGTGTGGCGCCCGTAGCCAGCAAGGCACACCCACAGCCAACAAGGCACACCCACAGCCAACAAGGCACGCCCACAATCAACAAGACACGCCCACAGCCAGCAAGACACGCCCATAGACAGTCGGCCACGCCCATCCTGCTTCTGCTCCGCCTCCCCGAGATTCTAACACACCTGTAGCTCAATGACCGGTTATTAAATTCAGATATGCAGTTACCTCATTGTGAGATGTGGTGTGTTGTTGTCATAATGAGTGTTTGTCTCCTGATCTAATGCTGACCCTCCGTGTATGACTGTTCTTGCTCTTTATCTTGTGATTTAGATTTGTATCCTTTGTTCGTTTTCGGATTGTTTTAGCATCATGACTACGGATTGTATTTTGGGTCTGGAATCTTGTGTTCTTTTACGGTTATCGTCCCATTGCTCTCTTTACTGATTCTGATTTCTGATCAGCTCCTTCTCAATAAAGCCTGCACTGCCAAATTGGACCCTGACATGTCTCAGTTCATCGCGGGCTGAACGGTAGTCAGTGTGGCTGTGTTTGTCTGATTTTATGAGTGATCCACTGCGACAGTCAGAGGTATAAAGATGTGACGCCCTGCAGGCTAGTCAATAGCGGTGGTGATGTTGATTTAAAATCACCTTATTTAAATAATAATCCTTGTATTACTTACACCTTATATCATTGAACACACTCCTCCCACCCATCATCATATAGTTCAAGTATCATTTATAAATGAATTTCTCTGAATTTTAGCTAAAAGGGAAGAAACTGCTATTGCTGTATCATAAATGACTGTCACGGAGTAATTGTCAACTAGCCTGTATGGAGGACAGAATAATTAAGAAAAAAATTGAGTCACTTCAGTGCTTCCCTTTAGTCACTAATCAAACCTACAAATGGCTCAGATTTTATAAATATAACCAGTTCGTTCCAGAGCTGATCTTTACAACAAAAGGGGCGGAGGCAGAAGACGCTGGACAAGATTTATAATCTTCGATTAAATTAGTGTAATACAAGCAAGAATCGTCCGCTGACTGTAGTCTGAAAATGGGATCTGTAGCTTACTGTCCTCCAGACATGATAAATACACTATGTGGAGCATGATGAATGCTGTTATAAGTCAAAACTGTGATAAGATTCAGGTATTTATATTTCTATCATGTTAATACAATGCGATAAACCGGCGAATTCCGTGTTGACCGTGCTGGTTATTATTTCCTGCGACGCCCCATTACTCTATGTCGCAGGTGGAGCCTGCGGTTGCGCTGCGCTCTGAAACGGTGAGCAAACAGAACGCGTGGAGGGTGTGTTGTTATCGGTCTTTGCTCCCTGTTACTGAAACCCCGACTGTCGTGGCAGTTATCCGTAGTGCGGGGGTAAAGTTATCTTGGTGTTCCTCTTCCGGCTTCATTTTCGCCGTTATTATTTCGAAAAGCAGGGAAGAGCCGCATTGCCTCGCAGAAGATTGAAATGCTGGGACTCGCGAAGCTCCTGTAAATCCAGAAGGATGCAATGGACTGAGGCCAGGGTTTTGTTTTTTTTTTCTCCCCATTTTGAACAATACACGCTTTCACAAAACGTCCTGCTTTATTCCGAGGCGACAGCTTTCAGGCAGGAACAGTTAAGCATGTGGTCCATGTGCTGACTGTCCACATCTGATAAGGGGTTGTGCAGCCTGATATAATGATTCACAGGAAATATGGTACTCCGGGGCTGCTCACCATGTTAATTAGAAACAATTGGAAACAGCTCTTGATGGGAGAAAACAAATAAATACTGCAGAGGTGTGTGTGTGTGTGTGTGTGTGTGTGTGTGTGTGGGGGGGGTCACTACACCACTAACTTGGCAAAACCTTGTCGGAAGAGGGGGGAGCACCTGATGTATACCTGATGGACAATCGGTGGTCAAACCGGATGATATTAATCAGAGTTCCTTTAGCGAAGGCAGAGCTCTGATGGACCAAGAGCCTTGTCCACACGCAGGGTGATGCCAGTCCAGATGGTGTGGCCAGTTAGCCGTACGGCGTGTGTTGGGGGTGGACGTGACGGAACGGCCCAGGCATTCAGACTGATGAAGGCCCCGGAGGCGACTCGACAGCCTCGTAAGCTACAGAAAACACCGCAGCTAAGTGAATACGAGCATCCATGATTCTATTAAATATTTAGGAATGGGTGTAATTCCGACGTAAATACAAGACTTACAAAACAAGAAATCTATAAATATTTCACCCTGACCTTTTTTCTTTTCAATATATAAATGCAATTACCTGCCACTGAAATGCCTTTTTATTGGTCACAGTACATATATGCAGGGACATAAAGTGAGAAGTGGAAGCATTTTCTCTACAGTGAACACACTCCAGAATTAGGAATTTAATATGAATTGAAAACAAATAACTGCAATTAAAAATTTTAATTTTGGTGTCTTCCGTGGCTAAACTATTAAGTCAGTGAGGCAGCAGGATGCTGGGTTTTGGCCCCATGCAGAGAGCCATCCAGACCTGCACTGTTCTCCTTCGCGGAGACCTTATAGTCTGTTCCTGTGATGCCCAGCACTAGGAATTGTGGGGGGGATGAGGCTGTGGGCCTCTGGGGTCCTGGGTTCAACGAAGTTTAGGTGGTGGGGGCTGGCGATGAAAGAGAAAAAAGAGGGATCTTACTTTTGCCCTCCGGCCGGGTGCATAGTACCATTTGTGCCATGTCCAAAACTTCAAAAAACAGGGTGGCATTGAAAGTATGAGTACTATCACACACACACACACACACACACATGCGTGTGCAGTTCTCTGTGTGGCCTTCGGCGCTGCACGGCTCTCCCGGCGCTGAGCCGACATCTCGACACAGGCTCCTTCTCCAGCCCATCTGACAGCCTGTATCCCAGAAGCATCAGGGGCCCAATTAGTAAGACACGTCTTATCAAGGAGCTTATTTTGCATAACTGAATACAAATGACGAATATGAATTTAATGTTTTAATAACTCAGTACAAAGACGATGGGCTGTTGGTGCAGCGTGCCGGGAATTTTTTACGGCCGTTGTCAAACCCAGGATAAAAATGTAAGAACGAAGGACGGTTTGAAAAGGTCTTTTTTCCCCATAACTCCTGTCTCCATAATTGTATTTTGAGAGGAACGCCACCATAATGCCATATAGGGTAAAAAATCATCATATCTTTAAAATGTTGTAAAACAAACATGAGCGTGAAGGTTTCCCATCGAAACACAATGTTCACATTCTTAGACCACACTTCTGTCAACTGGTCCTTCTTTTGGTGCATTTGGCATATCAAGAGAGAACTCGCAGCAAATTCATCTATTTCTGCATATTTTATGCTTTATGCAGAGAGATCAGTGGTAGAGTAACATTGTATGATTAAACGCAGTGCTAAATGATTGTTCTGTTTAGAAAAGAATGTAAACAAAACTCAGAATGCATGAAATTTCATTTTTGTATTGACGATACATTCCACAAAAAGATTGCAGCAAGACCATGCATTTTAAACAGAGCTACAGTTCATTCATTTTTAGTGATCACATCCAGTTAGACGAGGTATTTCATGATCCACCTGCGTTGTGGACAGGGCATCAGTCAATAAGGGCAATTCAGAGTCACTAGTTCACCCATCAAGCACATCCTTGAACTGCGGTTGGAAACCACATAAACAAATAAAGAGACAGGTAGAATAGCTGGGTCACCTGAGGTCACAGTCCTACCCTTCTCATGTCTGTGCCACCCCCAGTGCCACCCGCACAATGCCACAACTTCCCTCAGAATACACGTACTCCTCCTTAAGCACAATTTCCAATGTTTACTTGTTTCCTCAGAAAACATCCTGAGCTAAACGGCTGTGACCCTCCGAGTCCTGCTTAACAGCACCATCAATAAAGTACGTCTGCGTGTCGCCCGCAGATCCTACAGTTCAGGAACACGCAGTCAAGGGGCCCAGCGGTTGCCACTGCAGTTTGCTAAGTGCAGGGGGCTGGCATTAAATCTTCAGAATTGGGAGTTTTACTAGGGCGTTATGAGTAAAAATGCCTTGTCAGCCACCTGCCACTTCCCCGGCCGACGTCCGTATTTCCAGCACCGCTATACTCAGGGAGCTTCCCTCCATCCTGGACACCCATCAGCATTATCATGCCAGGGCTGTGAGACAGCAGGTGAGGGCGTGTCGGAAGGCTCCAGCCCCTGATTCATTATGAATCCCTAATGAAAGGCAGTGACCCTGTCACACTGACAGACTGGTGGCTTAATGTATTATAAACTGTTAACTTCAGGAGAGGCGAGAATGGGGAAAACACAAGTACACAAAGATGCACCAATGCAGCAACACCCAAAGGCCTCAAAAATGCTAATAGTGGCTGATTAATCAGCCTCTAATTCCTCTGATCCAAAAAGGTTATTCAGTCAATTGTGTAAAATGAGCTCTTTCTCACTTATCCCTTCACGTGCAGACGGACGTCCCCATTTCGCTCGCATCCTTCCGTGTCACAGATGTTTGCCATGTGACACGGAATATCTCGGTAGGATCTTGAGTGTATCTTGGGGGTTTATTAAGCAGTCCTCGGAATCGATGGGACATGGAACACGCTGTTTTCTTATTTCCCTCTCCCACTCTTCTCTGAGGGCTGGCCTCGTTCCAAGTCCACAGAGATGAGCCTTATCACAGTTTGGCTTTTATGTTGATGATCAGAAACACTTAGTCCTGGCCGTGTGATAAGTGGGGCTCAACGCAACATTGACGATGACGCGATAAGACCTGGCTCTGTTCGAATCCAGCCTCGAGTGAGGCATCACATCACTTCTTAATGAAGGCTGTCGGTGAGATTCTTTCGAACCCAGGCTCTGTAACTCGTATACCATGAAGGTGAATGGCGTGTATTGTTTTATTTGATGCTCTCACATGTTATACAGTCACCATATTGACACAGATGTTATCGTTTCCAGTCATGTATCAGGCTTGACAGTCTGCATGGGCTCCAGACGCTTTCCCGAGTGTCTCGAAGGCAGGGTGTTTCTCCTCCGATTGACTCGCTTCCAGACTGATTGCTTTCTTTACGGACTGCTGGTCTACAGAGGCATGGCTTCAGCTAGAGACGAGACTTGTTACCGTCTGCTAGCAGCTGGCAAGCAGTCTCGAACTTGATAGTTTGGCCCCTGTGGTCGGAGTGACACACAGCGAATGAAGACCCGCTTTGAAATCACTAGTGAACAACAATATGGCATTTTGTACAGCTATAGCATGAGACATCTATCGATAGATAATGTGAGTGTTTAGGGTTTACATTAGCTACATTTTACAGGATCCTTTTTTGAATGGACCATGACTCCATACAAGCAAAAATGTTTTCTTTGAAAAAAGGTTGGGACACCATTAATATTGTCACCTGTTGACACAGTAAAGCCTAATTCATTCTTCACTCTTCCGTGCTTCGGTACGGTCCACTGACAGTGTGCATAATGTAAATTTCATCACCAAGGCTGTCCATGCGAAATGTGCACGTGCAGCCAAGATTTTGTATCAACATTTTATGTGTTGTCCGTGCATGTGAAAGAAATAGATTAGTGCACTGCTGAGAATTTCCAGTAGATGGCAGTGCCAAAAAAAGAACAGATGTCAATGAAGAAAGAGTAGACGAAGAGAGTATTTGTCATGAGCAGCTACATGAAGAAGTGCGGAGTTACCTGCACCTTTAATACTTGTCTCTCAAAAAAAGGAACAGAAGCAAAAGCAGATTGCTCTTGATCGCTATTATGTAGGTGTTGTGTGTTTCCACTTTTGCTTAAGCTTCCTTTTAGCCGAAAGGTTCATTCGGACCACGAGGACAACACGTGCCCTCTGCTGGTCTGGTGGAATATCATCGCCGCTGACTGTGAACATACATGTACACTGATAAATGTAGAATGGACACAAAGGTCCACGGGCTCAACTGTGCATGGACCATGACAGAGCACAGAAAAATGAAGTATGAGCAAGCCTTGAAGTAGCCTTTAGATACATCCTTGGTGCATATGACTTTGGTCTCCCATGGATTCTTACTCATGCTACTAGAGTTTCTACAGTATAAAATAACACATAAGAATATCTTAAATTGCCTTGCACTCAAATCCCTATCAACTCCGAGAACATTAATTTATAACTGAAGATTCCCAACTCTAACTCAGTGGGGTTAATGCGTGATTTGACAAGACTGTCCCAGCAACAGAAACAAATGAATTCCTCATACTGAATCCCATCTTTATGACGGCAGTTTGCCAGTGTGTGACAACTTCGTGTCACTCTCACGCTCCAAAATGGTGGCGCTCGGTGGTGCGTGGCCTTGTCATTCTCCTCTGTTGGGAAAAGGAGTGTCAGATGAAACGTAGAATGCTTTTTGTTTTCCCGCACCTGTGCCAGGAGTTTGCACTGCTTCTTCTCACTCTCACAACTTCCCAGGGAGTGGCATCCATCATCCAGCACTCTGCCCCCTCCCAATGTGACATTTTGGACCACATTTAGTGACATCCAGTACTTCAGCATAAGAGTAAAGTTATTGACAACGGGCCAGAAACCAAACATTCAGATGAAGTCACGTGGCCTCGAAAATTATTTCCAAACTGAGGAAACTCTACTGAAGTAAACAACTAATAAATAGACCTAGGAATCTTGTATCAGACTATATGTTAAACTGCAGTCAGCAACGGTTACCAGGATAACTCTGGAGGCTCCTAGGCCTGCAAGGAATGAGAGGGGATGTGAAATGGGAGAGCAGAATTGGGAAACAGAAACAGTTGTGGGGCCATGTCATCAGATCCAAGCTTTTCCTGTGTGCCATGAGGGAATGTTTTGATATTGTGAACACGCATGGAGTGAAAATGCTGCACTGGCTACAAGCTCTCTTTATACCCTGTTAGCTCGCAATGTCCACCCTTTGCCAGTTGACATGTGTCCCCAGCAACCACTGGTTGTGAAGCTGACATTCATGATGTAGACCCCCTTCAGTAGTGCTTGAATCATGCTGCAGTTTAATCACAAATACCCATCAGAGATAAACACTTTGTAATACAGCATTTTTAATAATAAAAAAAAACTTTATTCTGTGATTTATCACCGGCTCCCATATAAGATGTCGCAATAACAGTAATAATATTTTGACTTAATTACTTAATGAATTATGCAGCAGCCCTCTGTATGCTGCACATTAGATCGCTCACCGGAATGAAGATGTAGGTCTCATTAACATTACACAAATGCAGGTGTTTGATACAGGAATGAAAAGCTTGCAGATATAGGGAATGTAACACAGGCCATACCCAGTGTTTCTTAGGTATTAAATATTTACTTTACAGAGGTCTGGTGCGTACTCAGTAACTGACACATTGTCTGTACAGTAGCCATTGTGCCTGGTTACTCTGCTCTGAATGAGTATATCAAGGCAGAGAGCTTCATTCACTTCTGTTGCATGCTCTATGTTTCAGTGGGAAATGGTCTTAAGTGATGTTGGTCAACTTTGTGCCTTATAATTTGGCCTTTTCGGTAATTTTACACAGATATTCACTGTAATGCAAATTTAGTGCCGTTTTCTGAAGTATTCTCAGCAACATGGGTCTACTGGTGCCATTTGGGCCGAAGACCTCCCTGTCTGCGGACCCCATGTCCGTTCGATCGGGGGCTACAGAAACATTTTCGAAAATGGCCTTTAACCAGCTGGGGCTCTGCTTTGCCTCAGCGTGGTTTTCGACACAGGACCCTCCTGTGGAACTGGGCCCATCACAAGGCCCCGTCATGCGTCTGATCGTTAAAAATCCTGCTGATTTATCGACGACCATCGGCGACGGCGGCGCAGGGGCTGCAGTTATCATGTTCATCCTTCCCAAGGCTAAATTTCCTTGTCAGGGAAAAAAGGGACAGACTTCATCTCCCCCGCCCCCTCCTTTGGGCTGTCACTCAGCTGCTGTGGCAACCGCAGAGACAGCGAGCAGAAGTCCAGGCCAGGCGCTGCTCCGTTTATTTTATTCTAATATTTATTGCCACCCAGAAAATGAACATGATCCAGGGAAGTTAGCGTGCGCCCCAGTGATTTGTGGGCGATGTCTGTCTGAAAGAGACCCGTGGAGATGGAGGATGTAAAACGAGAGGCCTTGTGACACATTTATGCCATCCTGAAAGAGTAGCTCGGCTTGGTTCATTTAAGACTGATCTGCATAACATGGCTTCCATGCACCCACCTTGACTGGACAGAGGAAGCCTGGCCATGTTTACCTCACCTGAAATAAGTGTGCATAGCCACACATTTTAAATTATCATCACAGGCCATAATTAATCTTGAAAGAAATTAGGATTAGTCTGATTGTGATCAGCCTTTTGGGCCCTTCTGTGTGCTAATTTAAGCATACTGTATTCCCTTCTTGAAAACGCATACTTTTATATCAACCAAACCCAGCCATTGCCTTAACTTTACTAGATACCAAAAAACAACATGACAACAATGTTCATTAGGCAGGTCAATCAAAGAGGGTAGTATCCTTTTGGAGAGCATTTTCATCAGGCAATGAGAGGACAGCCTCAAACAGCATGTGAAGGTAGCACTGCCTCCATGTCCTTAGGGCTGGAGGCAGCGATGCTCATGTGACAGCTGGGCTTGGACGGTCCACACACACATACGAATGTGCAAGCACACACGTGTGCCTTCGCCTTCTGCGGCTAGATTTAAACTTTGGGACATACTATAGTGTCAGCACCATGAGGCATTACTAGAACCAAACGGAAGGTGACAGAATACATGCTCAGTCCATTTGACATTTGGTTTTCCAAATTGAACAGATTGCTGTTCTTATTTGTGAGAAAAAGCAACACATACTGCAAATTCCCATTCCAAATACTTAAGAGAACATTATTACATATCCTTGTGACCTTGCACTCGATAAGCATTTGGAAGATGGATGGATGGCTAATAAGTGTTACAAAGAATTTATTAAATACACTGTGTTCACAGTGAAAACAAGACACAAGCCAGTCACAAAAAAACAATTTAAAGATGCTGTAAATCATTCTGAGGGAGCAGAATTCCTGCTTGACATGAAGACAAACATGTCGAATGCTGCTGTCCTTTATATGGAGCTCTCGGTTCTGGTTCCACTGTAGTCCATTCCCTCACATTCCCCAACTGGTTTTACTGGTTCAGTTGTTCACAAAGCAAATCAGACTAGGAACTAGAACAATTTCTGGTTATATACAATTTACCCACATGCTTATTTCCCCTCCCCACTCCTCACAAAAAAAAATCATGCCGGTGATATTTCTTAAATGCAGGGTGGAATTACCTGATCTTCAGATGTACCTAATCACTGGAAATGTTAAAACTATCATAATGACTGGGCTAATTGAGTAATTAAGTGGAACTGTTGGAGTTAGGAGAGTGAAATCTGAGACCCCAGATATAACAGCGTCCCTGTGCACTGCTGTGAGCACAGCAGGCCCTGATTGTGCCTGTGATGATGTACTTCAGCTGCCTGCAATTAGGTAGCTATCTAATCAGCTGAGGTCTGAACTGCTCCAGGTAGACTGATCGCCTTCTTCATTGGCTGAAAGTACTTGCTTAACACCATGTGATTGGCTGCCGCTCCTTTTAAAAGGGCACCAGGGGGCATGTTTTGATGTCCCATGTGATGACGGACTTACTGATATTTATGGCATTGTGCTTAGATGAGTTAATGGAAGGAAATGTGATTTTATGTCCTCCTCATTTGTTTGACTAGTTAGATTGGTGTGCTCGTTACCATTTGTTTTGAAAAATTTAATGTACACTTTTGCCATTAGTTTATCCCTTGGATATTTGTGAATGCCTTCATTATAATATCTAGTAAAGCAGCCACGTTCAGAGAAGACATGCTATCACTGCACAGTAGTACTTGGTGTTTTTGTCAACTTTAAGTGAACAGGCACTTGACTCGGCTTAACCTGCATTGGAGATTGACGTCAGGTCCTCAGAGGGGCTGAGCACAGGTGCACCGACCCATAAATGCACGGGCACTCTTCCGAGCACAAACTTTGCATTATTAACGAAGGCAGTCAACGGCCTCGTCGATACTCTAGGACCGCCTTACTGTGCTCTGTTTGCCGTAAAGCCGCGTGTTTTGGCTGCGGCAACGTGCTTGATGCATAAGGGTGGGAGAAAATAACACTGCAAAAAAGCATTTTATTTTTCGTAGCCTGCGTAAATACTGACTAATGACTTAGTCTTATTAGGCTTGCCAAGACGAAGCATGGATTGCTGTCTAGTCAGGCACCTTGAAAAAAAATGTATGCGATGCATTGTTTACTCCCGAAAAATGCGTTGCTCTGGTTCTGTCCACCTGCATTCATTTACAAAAAGTGATAGTTTAGTTTGCTACCATGTTCACATAAAAAAATTTGAAATGGTCCACATGATAGAAAAGTATCTTCAGTAGGGACTGAGGAGTGAAAGATATGGATCTCTGGGTTTTGGGGCGGATCAAATCCAATCCATTTACAGTTTTGCGTTTAGGTTAACGGAGCATGGCTTGAGGATGGTTTTTGAATCTGCCATATCTCATCTGTATCTTTTACATAAAACAAAGTGCTTCTCACAGATTTATGTGTTGGAACACCAGAATACTTTTGATGGACCTAAGGCAGCTTCTGCTTTGGGTGGGGCCCCGCCACGAAGACTGACCAGTTGCTGTAGCAGCCTGTTTCCATGTTCACCAGACCCGAGACCTCTCTGCGGAATGTGTCAGACTTATCTGAAGAAGTTTTCCTTCAAAATTTTGCTGCTTAAATTTCACTTGTGGAATTCCCTGGCAATATCCTTAAGTAGTACTTAACGGCTAAAATTGTTGATACCAGTGTTATGTTCACTTGATATGTAAGCTTGGCTACTCTTTTTTTTTTTTTAAATCGTTTACCTGGCAAGATGTTTCTCATGGTAGACGTGACCTTTAATCGTCAGTCTAGCAGCACTATTGAGGTACGTATAATTGAGAAAATGGGATCTAGATGAACATGTCTGCGACACAATGAAACCTGGCTAGGCTTGCCACAGTGGCAGCGTGGGCAGTCGATCTAGCTGTCCTCTCCTCACATCTGTCCACTTCGGTCTTCCCTTGCTATCCAACCCCTGAAGGAGCACGGTTTATTTTGGGACCGTTCCAAAGACACATTTGAGCACATGCCTGTGCTCAGCCCAGCTCTCAAGCTCTTACGTTCTTGGCAGTTTAAAGCCATTTCCTCTGTAAGCATGCCATCTTAAGCCACTCACGTTTCTCTCCTTTTGAAAAGGTGCTGTGTCTTCGATGAAAAATGATATGGAGCAGGAGGAAAAAGCACCTGAGAATTCTGGGAAATTTTGTCTTATCCCATGTATTGCAATTGGCGGGGAGATCGTTTCTCTTACGGTAATTTATTGTCTCTTTGAGTTCTTTGTTATTCTTGTTTCTTGTATGCGATCTTTCATTCTTTGGGATGATCAAATAAAGTCTAGACTCTTAATTCATACGTTTTTGATGTTCTCAATTTTTGTTGATTTCATTACCGCACCCCCCTGTCCTTCAGTCTAGGTCAGTCTTGGGTCAGCTATAATGATGCCGCATGTGATTGTTGGGGGAGGAATCGGGAGGGGGGGGGGTCCTCAAGCTTCAGAGTGAGAACCCCTAAAGACAAGGCGTTCGGTTCCCTGACCTGATGATGAGAGTGTACCCAGGCACCATCTCCTAGTTTCAGCAATGCTGGCCATAACGACACTCTTTTTTTTTTTTTTTTTTTTTTTTTAAGCAGCAAGCTCCTTGAAAGTGTCATCTCCATTTTATGACGACGAAGCTGCATTTCTCAAGTAAACTCCATGCCAATGTGTCTTTAAATGACTTTGAAGAAGATTAAGGTGCAGATTTAATGCTTACAGGTGCTTATAGTTTGTCAGTAAGATGGACTTCGGCAGAAGACCTTCCACAGCTGGGTGGTGGGAGCATAAATTCTGCTTCTTTCCTCCAAAAAAAACAGACACTTTTCCTCGTGCTGGCATTACTAGACGATTCCTGCTTTCAGAAGCATTGGCTTGACAAGGGTGAGGTTTGCATGACTCAGCTGATATGCAATAGACCTTCAGGAGCCCAGAGCAGCGGTGATGGTGAGAGAATGAGGATTCTTATGTTCTTTCCTCAGACACTGCATAGCTCTTTGTGTTTATACTTTTTAACTTGTTAAGCTGCCTGATGATAATAAGAGAATTGATAAAGTTTTTATCAATGAACATGCTGGAACATTGCATTTCGGACGTATAAGTCTAGTGTATCCATCTTCCAATTGCTCAGAGTCATGTGGGGCTGTGGAGCCTATCCAAGGTAGCAGAGGGCACAAGGTTGGGATACACCATGGATATGATGCCAGTCCATCACCAGGCACATACACACTCACGCTGGTACACAATCATACACAGATGCCAACTAGCTGAACTGCATGGCTTTGTACTGTGAAAGGAATCCCACATGACAGAAGTACATTGTGCAAATTGCATTCTAAAGGAGGAGAGTTTGTTTATTGAACCCCCAGCCTTGGAGGTGTGAGGCAACAGGTTTGCCCACTGAGCCACCCAGCCACCCTTATAAGGTTAGCAAAAAAGTAGGTAGATCGACAGTGCTAAAGCTAGCACATCGGTTCTCCCATCACAGATTCCACCCCATTCTGAGCACGTGCCTCTATTCCATTTTTCACAATAATATCACTTTTCCTTCTGGCGAATTAATTTTTCTTTCTGAGCCTCTTTTGCCCTGCACAACCTCGCTGCCTCCACTCTAGTTTAGATAATGTTGGATAGCTTTAATTTTTTTTGTTACATCAAAGAGCCCGGGATCCATTATCCAAACCAGGATGTTGTCACAGAATAGAGGCCAGGAATTCACCACAAGAAACCCAACCCCACCCTTCAGGTGGACACAAGACTTCATTCACTCTCAGCTCTAGTTTTGTCTGTCTGCCATTTTATACTTGACTGTCAATGTGTATATCTCTGTAAAGGGCATTTATGAACAAAAAGCTAATATTTTTTTAGGTATCTCAAATGTGACCTCTCCCACCTCCGACTTGATGCATTCCATCCTGGAAACAAAGGCAAGCCGGTTTATCTCAGCAGTCGGACGGAGAAAAGTGAAGTGCCTCCTTGCATCCCGACCATCTCAACAAGCTCCCTTGCTGTGTGGCATGCCTGGGATAGAGGTGTTGGCTTTAATAGAGGGAATCCTTAAGTAACGGAGACGGAGAGAAGAAGCTTGCAGAAATACGCACACGTGCAACTGACATGTCAGTGCTAGTTCACCGTGACAGAGCTGTTAGTAACCTCTGAAAACCTGAGGCACACCACCAGGCCTGCAGAGGCACTAGACAAAGACACCTGCAGTTCTCTTAATGCCAGCTGCCCATATTGAAATTAATTCAGATGCCATGAAAATGCTACTAAAAGAGCTGGCAGTGCTAGAAGGTTTCTGCACAGCCATAATTTAGACCCATTTCTTTTCGCTTCTCAAAGTTCACCCAGAATTTGAGTATGGTGCTCTGCAGGTAAACAGCAGGCAGGTAGTGGGAAACATGGATGAGATCAGTATCTTCCTAAAAGCCATACAAGGATAGGTGTTTACACAAAAACTCCGCTGTGTGAAAGTCACGGCTGGCAAAGCATCAGGTTGCGCACGGACCCATTGACAACATGGGGGCAAAACATCCTCCCACCCCTTAAGTGGGTGCAAGTCTCGGTCAGGAAGGACCGACAGGGCAATGAGGAAGGGGAGGGTGACCACCCTGCTTTCTATAGGCCCGCAGTGACTGTCATTTACAATATCTTTAAATGAGATTAGCCAAATGCTAATACACACAAGATCATCTAATTAGATGGGGGTTAGAAACCCATAAAAAAAAGATAAACAATGCTCTGCATTTTGATTATATATGAGACTTCGGTGCCTACATTTTACTTGCAATTGCACTGAACTCTACTTGTAATATAAAATGCAGATTATTTTTCCACATAATACATCACACGATGCAATTATTACTTTTATTATTATTACTGGTACTACTAATAGTATATGTGATTTATATGATCATTTTTATTATTAATATAATGCAAGATATGGCAGAAGGCATGAAAATAAAAATGTCACCTCGTTTTATTGTGGGTGAGGGAAGCGTGTGGTGTGTGACGGTGTTCCTGGGCTAAATGTGTATACACAGCCGGAGGCCTCTCCACGCGTCTAGGCTTCATTACACCCCTTGAGGTCTCCTGGCCACGTGCTGCTGATTCTGTAATGCCAACCCGAGAGGGGTGCAAATGCTTACCAGCACCTCGGGGCTGGCCCGACACGTCATGGGTCAGACTCTACCTCAGTCTGGGAAAATTTGCCTTCAGCCTTCTGCATGTTCCTCTGGAACACTGTGTTTTCCGACAGAAAGTGGGCGTGGCACCGGCATGGGGGAAAGGGTGAACTCACTCTCTCTCGCCTTTTTTTCGGAGTCGGCCCACTTGAGCCTATTCGTCGAGGACCCGACTCATGCGAAATGTCAGGGTTTCTCCTTTTATTGCCTGCCGCGGCGTTCTCCCTGCCCTGTTTCCACGGCCGCTGAGTGGAAACCAATCAAACGTAAATAAAGACAGGGAAGCAGTGAATTATATTTTAAACGACACCGCCAGACCCTCAGAGTTTTATTTGACAGCTGAGTGCAGCCTCTTTTTCAGCTGGGGAGGGGCAGGGGCAATTTCAGGGCGTTCCGCTCCTTTAAAGAAAGAACAGTGCGTTGGTTTGGACCGGATCTTCCGGCAAATCTCACATTTAACCTAAAAGTGGTGATCAGTGAGGGAAAGCAGCTTCACCCCGTGTGCTGGAAGCTGAGGGAGGAGGAGTAAGGAAGCGCACACACACACACCAAGCCGAGAGACAAAGCGTGACATTTAACAGGGAAAAAAGCTGACATTGACTCCATCACTGTCACTGCCTCAGCTATAAGCAGCTGCAAATATTAAAACATTTTTCATCTCTGCTGCATTATTGGCACCAGAAATTGTTTTCCTCTCTGTCTGATATGAGGCCGAGTGGCAGCTCGACTCTCTCGGGAACGCAGATTGTTACCCAAGCCTCGTAACGTATTGGCAGTCGACGCAGTGGTATCCGGGTATCCGTGTGCAATTGCCATTCACGGAGTCCCCGAGAGCACAGCCACGGCCACACGTGCCAGGCTTTGAAAACACACGCACACACGTCCATGTACCACAAATGTAAGAAAGTGTCTTCTTAAAATTGATGAATTGTTTTGGGATGATAATATAGTTTATTTCGTTTGTTAAGTCACGGCTTGTCGTTATGCTGCGCTGGCGTATTTCCCTCACAGATTTGGCTTTTATTCTCCGGTACAGGTTTTCAGTCAGAGTGCTTCTGTTCTTTGTGTGAGGAGAGCCAGTGTTAACCGTGCTGTCTGTTTTCATGAAAGCAGCTTCTGCCAGCAGAGGTCTTCTCTAAACTGTCAATTTCCATTTCGAATCGGATCCCAAATCAAACAGCCCCCCAGCTTCCCCGCTCCCCAAATTCTTTTTCTAAGTCATGAACTGGATAATTCCCCCCCTCCACCGAATCTGGATTTAACAAACTATCAGATATTCCACTGGGCCTTTACTGACGATTGGGGTCTCTGCCACCCACAGCTCCACCCACCTCTCCCTCCCAGCCTGCTTGAGAAAGGGGCCTAATGTCAGCCACGTCACCTGCCTTCTCTAACCTGTGCCATCATCTCCATCTTAATAATGACAGACCGACGCAGCCCTACACGAGCTTCCTTTTATGGACTGTTCTGCAGCTAGTAAGCTAGGAAACCCCCCCAACGTTAAATAAATTCTTAGCTGATCCATTCAGCTGCGTTTATTGTTTAACATTTTATTTTCATCTTTTTTATCATGCACTGTTATTTTTCTATTTTCTACCTCAAATAACAAGATGCACAGCAATGATTATTTTAGGGTTATGCTCTGTATATCTTTGCACTCTGCATTTTTACAAATAACAAATAGTGCTGGACCGAGTTTCTCCTTTTCCAACATTATCCTGTGGTTGTACAATCAAACCATTCTGCATTTGTATTTAGAGCTCAGTTTTGCAAAACACAGTGCTTGCACAAGAGCTCAGGTAAGTGGATCAAGACAGTTCACATCTCTAATTTTAATTTCTCCTCCCAAATTTTACATGCTTAAGGATCCAAGTGTGGGTCAGGCAGGGTGCATAGGTCTGTATTCCATGTACCATGAGCACTGTTTTGTTTTGTTCCTTAGCAGCCACCAGAATTCAGCCACATGTGACAAACTGGCTGGTGTGGGACTGAATTGTATCTCAAAGAGCGTCCATTAGTTACAGGACTCACCGAGAACTCATGTCTGACCTACCAGATGGCATGAAGCAGGGGACGGATGTGATGTGTGAAGCAACTTACAAAGCCACAAAACAATTCATTGCATCACAAAAAGAAACAAAGTAATATTTTGTTTGGTATTCGGTTTAGCAATTGAAAGGTGGATGCTACACCCAAATCGGACAGCACCCAGCAGGGCCTTCTTGTTCTCCGTGTCTGACCAAGTGACTGCTCAAACCTTCTCTCCTGAACTCTGCCTGACCCTGGGCCAAGAAGGGGTCACTTGTCTATTGGTCAGAATAGATGACACTCGAAAAGAAATTGCATTACGGACATCCCCTAGAGCCAGCAGATTGTTAGTGTGATAATCAGTCATAGTTAGTCCCCTCCCTGGCCTGCCCCTGCTCTCCATACGCCGCCTTCATCTGCGCTCCGAGGTCCCTCAGGATCCCTCTCCTCGTCTGCCTCTTCCGTCCTCCTGCCTTGCGGCTCTGTTTCCGTCGACTTGCCTGGTGCAACGTGACGCGACCGCCACCGCGGGAACTTCAGGAACGCTCTGAACATGACGGTTGCATTTCTGAATCGAGGAGTGACATGGTCAGACATAAAGCTGGGAATTAGTAGAGCAAACTCTTTGTTTATTTGGGCCTTAACCATTGGTTAAATTTTGTGACTCGATAGCAGAGAGATTTTGAATTGAGTTTTGAATTATGGGCATTGCTAATGTCCTTCACCCAAATTGCAATGCTGCTTGTCTTTATGCCCCAGTGGACATTCAGTGTGGCTTTTTTTAAATGTGTGTGAGGGAAAATCTGTGATTATGCTGACTTGTTTTACCAAATTTCAACCTCACATGCCACACTGCATAACAGGCTTATAATGTGTTCTTTTCTATCCTGCCACATTCGTAGGTTGTGTTCAGGCAAACTCCATGGAGCACATATGACTTCATTGTTGACTCTTGTCAGAATTCTTTTGCTTTATCTTGGCATTTAAGAGCCGTAGTAGGGTAAGAAAGACAAACGTTTTCTCGTTGTGGTTGTAAACATAGTGGACTTTTATATACATTTATTCAGGGAGCAACTGATGAGGGAAAAGTAGTCAATGATTTGGTTCTCATAGCGAGAACAGAGATGCTAAAGTCTCAACTCAAACAACGGCGGTGCAGATATAAGTCCTAATATGTTCAAATGTGCGAGAAATTTCATTAACTTCAAAATGAAAGCATAATTTTTTTTTATTATTAAAGGTATGAGGAAAAAGCACATGCTACATGCGCTAGCGAACACAGCGACTCCTTGGCAAGCATCAATAAACACACAGAGAGCAGGAATACTTGTGTAACATGGTGAGGCTGTTGTGAGAACATAAACCGACACTCAACATGTTAGGGTTTGTGATTTGGCTGCTCGTTAGCGAAAGAAGGCGACGGATATTTTTATCGCTGCATGCGGCACGGCTAAACCGTAAACAAACTCCATATGCAGACTAGAAGCATCGGCTGCCACATTCAAATGAACATTAATTTCATTCATTAACATGAATCCCAGTAATGTCTTTTGTATGTTTTCTGTGTCTTTTTTGCGAAGTGTCATTTACATTCTGTCATCTGATTCCAGCTTTATGCGGCATTGAAAATGAAATCTGTGAAACCGGGTCATATCCTGACAAACGCTCATTTTTCCATTTCGAGTGTCTGAATGCAAAGGGGAATCTTCTTGAGAATATGTTTCAGATATTTCAGATTATTATCTATTTCTGATCAGAGTCACTTTTTGTGCAATTAAAACGTTATACTGTAACACTCTTTGGTATGAGGTGAACTTAGCTTGCTCAAAACGGTATGCAATTCCAAAAATGTGGTATGGATGCATATGCTAAATTTTTTGGCATATTTAGTCAGGTGGATGTCCAAGAAAAAAAAAAAGGTGTACTATGTAAAAATGTGGCATTGCTGTGTCCTCTGGCCATCCTTGTTCAAAGAAACCGTCGCCGAAAAGCCCCAGATTCTGTTGGGGAGTATGGCAGAGAGACAATGCTGACTGTCAGTCCTCCCGGGGTGAAGTTGAGGTCACCTCCTGGTTGAGAAGAGAGTGTAGATGGCACAAGAGATGGAGCAGAAGGCATCTTCCCACCTCAAGCATTCATAGAGTGTGTGTGCATTTGGGTCTAGCCATGTGCATATGTTTATCTGAACGAGTGTTAATTTTTTCCCTTCTTATGTTTAACTTAGAGCTAGTGGTGTGACAAATGAGGCTTCAAAACCTGTGGTGGCCAGCATTGATTGGTTATTTCAGGATACTCCCACCCACCACGGATTTTGAAGCCTCATTTGTCCCATCACTACTTAAAGCGATTCGGTGAGGGGGACAAAGAGAGAAGAGAGCCGTGAACAAATGGTTTTCACTTCCTCTTCTTCTCCCGTCACCTACCCTCCGACACGACACTGTTTCACATCGCTTGCCTCTCACTCCCTCTCCCGCGCCATCCGACGTACAGCCGGGCCTTCGGGGAAGAGGCGCGGGACCACACAGGCAGTGAGCACACTCTGAACCCTTGCGGAGCCATCTGCCGCATCACGTGACCCCACAGCGACTGACAGACACTCCCCCCTGCGAGGCTTGCAGCTCTTAGATACATCTATCAATCAAAGCAGGAAAGGGATCATAATAGAACAGGAGACAAGGCAGAAGAAGGGCTATGGAGAGGGGGGGTCTTACTAAACTTAATCACGGACGGTCGTGTCATGGAGTGGGGAATGGATTAAATTACCATGGTATTAGATACGGGAAATGATTTCTGTCAAAACCATCTTTACTGCAATTATAATATGTTAATTATGTATTTCATTAAGTAAGTGGATTAGGAGCCGCGCTGATGAAATCACGCCGAGGGCTCTGGAACCACGTCTGAGCAAAGAGGGGCTGCCATGAAGACGGCGGGGGAGGGATTCCGTCCATCCTGCCCCCTGCCTGCCATCTTCATATTTGCGAGCGACAAACGGCTGAGGCGGCCACATCACAGACGGGACGGATATCCCGCAGTACTCCTCCTGTTATGGGAGTTTTGCGGGATATAATCTTTTGTACTACTAGATGTTTCACCGGTCCGGCTTGAGTGCTTTCTGTGACTGTTCATTGGCGAGGCCCCTTGCTGAGATTTTAACTGACACTGCAACTTTCTAATCTGATGACAAATTCCATAGCTCTCGTTCTGCCGCTCTTCCCAGGAATAGGCGTCAAAGCACACGGGAGACAGCACAATTACAGGCGTGCCATTAATCCGCTTTTGGGTTCTTTGGGTCGTTTTCTCTGATTTATAAGTGGGATACTGCAATCTGCTTATTTTCTGTAAAACAGGTGGAGGTGGGGTGGGGGATGACACTGTTTGACTGTAATTCATACAAGTTACTATAAAGGTTCAGGATTACGAAAATAAAAATAGGCTGTAAGGTGGAAATTTGCTCAATTAAAAGTGTCTGTCATTGGTTGATCATCTCGGTCCATGCAGAGGTGCCTGTATGTTTTTGTATCAGCATCGAAATTGGAGCAGACAATTTTTGAATACCATCCCAAAGGCATATCTGTCCACTAGAATCATCTAATTGCTCACAGAAAACACTTTACTTTATCTTAACTATTCCTTTTGACAGTACCACTAATTTAGGTATTGAATAAATTTAATACAACTCAAATTTAAATTAAGCATTAATTTATTCATATTTAGAAGGGATAATATATGCAATCCAAACAGAAAAAAAAACATGAAATGTAAGAGCATACTTTTTTAGCCTTAATTCATAATTGTGATATGGTAATATATTTGTTGTCTGAAGCTGGGCTGAATTCATTTATTTATGTATGCTTGTTTACATATCATACACTGTTTGATGTCTGTGAAATGTATTCCTGGGGAACAAATTAATGGATAATAAAATCTCAGGACTACAATCGCATTCTATTTTTTATCGCTTTTGAACACCCTCTGGTGTGCTGTCACATTATAGAATGGAGAGACATCCTTGTCCTTTTCAGAAACACTAATGGACATTAATGTCAACAGTGTCTATGTACGCCTTCCTGGTTGACTTGGTGGAGTGTGAGAGATGAGAGGGTGAGCAAGGTTGGGGGGGGAGGGGTAGGCTTAAAGGTGGGTAGGTTGTTGAAGAATGGTGAAAAGGGAATTTTAGATAATGATGTGTGTGTGTATGCTGGGGGGGGGTTGGCAGAGGTACAAACGTGGTGATGACCGAGACAGAGTGCTGGCATTGAAGTGAGTTAGGGACAGGTTACCCATAATGCCACAGGTAGGGTGAGGATGCTAGGGAGGAGGACTGGCAGAGGCTGCTTGATTTGATAGGAACCCAGTCAGACTCCCAAGGGAAACATTACCCTGCTCATTATATCACTGATTGGCCCTATTTCATCTAAGGTTCTCTGCACATTCCCCTTGCAGTCAGCCTGCTTCTTCAGACTCGCAGTGGAGAAAAAAAAAATTAAAAAGCTGCCTGTTAATGAGAAGAGAATGGAGATGATTGAGACTCATAGCTCAGATGAGACAGCGGAGTGGAGCAAAATATAGCTGGCTGAAAAAAAAAGATGACATCCACATTTTGGTTATAAGTGATCCTTCTCATGAAATGTATCGGGTGAATTCAAAGTAATACCTAGGAATGACTTTCATTTTATCAGCACTAGGTTAAACAGACATGTTGTTCTAGTAGTTAAAGCTGCTTTTAGGGGTAATAATCTGCATTGCAAGCCCTTTGCTCTCAGATTTTCTGTTTGATATACTCCAGTACAGCCTCCCTACTATCGTGAATTGCCTATGGATTTTTTTTCCACTGAACAGAAATGAAAAAGATGTCAGGAAGACTCAGACCTAGGAGGTGCTATTGATATTGATGCCAGGCGATACTGCTGTATTCCTGCTGGATCAGTCAGTCACGCCAGTGTCTTGGAGGGGCACATCGCTTTGTCTGGCATCCTGACATCTCGACTGGCTCCAGGATTCGCCAAAACGAGATGACGTCGTCGTCCTGCGGGAGCTTGGCTGCACTGTGTCCTGGTGCATTGTGGGATCGCTCTCTTGCGTTGGCATCATGGGTCTGGTATACGGTGTGCCTGAATGGATTGTCAAACATTCTTATTTATACCGGTAAGCAATGGTATAGCGGCAGGAGCATCTGGATTGATTTTATATGTCAATGTGTGCATCAGAGTAGGAATGCAACAAGGCAAAAGAATTTGCTGGCAGATATAAGCACAGGACTTAGTGATAAGCGGGACAGGGGCCTGGAACGGCTGCTATTCAGGGATGGGAGGGCCTCAGATGGCTCGCCCCAGTGGAGCGTAGCAGCTGTGCCGAAATGCATCGGCGCCCCTCGGTACAGACTAAGGCCGTCTCCCTCCCCCCAGCCCCCCCTGAACAGGAGAGCACTGATGGAGTGTGATGAGGGGTTTGGTAAGTAGAGCGGCGTATTGGCTAAGGAGGGGGGCTGACTGGGGGGACACCTGGCAGGCCGCAACAGATGGGGACCGATCTCGCTGTTGAGGGAGATGAACCCCACCCCCCCGCCAGCTCGTCCTCGCCACACTCGTCCCCAGTCTCACATAACTTTTCATTCGCTGCAGCAGACTGGCAGTGCACTCTACCTAGGGGGCGACGTTGTGCCTTCGAGACAAAAAAGGGCTCTGATACCATGCCTCCAAGTCACTGGGTCTGTCTCCTCACAGTATATGTTTGAATGCCGGATACCTCTGGGGTCACACCCAGGTCAGCTGAGGAGTATTTGTGATTAACAGTCAAACATAACTGAAGCACTTTAGCTCAGTGGGGGAATTTTCTTTGTGTGACAGGATGTGCTGCTCAGTTCTACCTGGAAATGAAAGCTAGTGTGAGGGACGTGAACGTTAATGTTAATGCAAACAGTCACAAGCCACGTAGATCTGCTTTATTCATAATTTAAAAATACGGTGCCTTTTATATATGTTAAATTATACTAATGGACTTATTCTGTAAATATATTCAGAATTCCTGGCAGTATAAATACTTGGGAAATGTACGGAGTTTTTAGCAGAAGTTTTATGCAAGCTCTCGGGCCGGAGTGATAGTAATTGCCTTTAGCTCAGGGAACTAAGATGCAGCCAGCATTGTTTTTAATTCTTGACCGTTAACTAGTGTGGTCAGTGATTTATCTATCTGGAATATTTCACCGGGAAGCGCAACCGAGACAAGTTGGCCAGTTTACAGTGCAGCCCTGGGGTACCATAAATTTACATGGGTCTATAGGGCCTGGGTGCATCCCTCTCTGCCTTTGATGTTTGTTTGGGTTCCCTCCCCAAGCCCAGCAACCCCGCTGATGTCATGTCAGATGCTGTCAAGTCAAACCCCACTGATAGAGATCCCTTTTGTATCCATCCAGGTACAACAAGACCAACGCCAAGCAAACAACTGTGGGTGTAGTTCACCATCGACCTGGTCATAGGATGTCTTGCACTCGAACCTCAAGTCTGGTGCCTTGGCCCCCACTTCTCTTGCCTCCCTCTCCTCTCCCTCTCTGGCCTAAGAAGGTGGGGGGTAGGGCTGTTAGCAAGGCCGGCCATGGTCCCAGTGGAATGAGGAACATTTCCTTTCACCGGCTGCCAATCCATCAGAAGTCAGCTACCGCTGTGAGCCGTGTCGGCCAGCGCAGAAGAGAACAAGACCCAGCAACAGACCCCCTCGCCGCCGACATCACTCATCCCACTAGCTGAACTCTGCATGACCTTTGAACGCATTCTAGAACTTGCTGTCTGTAGCACCTACTTGTGCTTAAAGCTACAGGCCCTGATTTGAACACTAACTGTCTTCTGTTGACATGAAGTAACCCTACATTCTCTGCCGATAAAAACAGAAAAAAATTATGATTTTTGGCTAATGTGCGCTAATATTCTTGCGTCCTGAAAATACTCCTTTCCAGCAAACACATACTTTGGTATGTATGACCTGGTTAATACTGGGAGAGACTGTAATGGGATTGAATGGTAGGATTAGTAGGTTATGGTCAGTATGCCAGAAGTGTTGTGTTCCGATTTCGGACTTAACCCACTCTGTACCAGGCCTGACCTGCTTTGTGTTCGTCCTTTGGGGGGGTCCATTCAGTAGCTGGGTCGAGATCTCGGCCGCCACCCACACTTTAACAGCCCCCGAGGACACTCGTAAAAGCTTTTCGGAGAGTCGTCATGTTCGACGGAGGACTCCGCGGAGAGCATCACACTCACAGAGGCCTGTGCTTCCTTATCTATAAACTGTGAATTACATTAGCTTCAGGCAGCCTCAGATGCAAGGCGACTATATAGGGCTTATATCACTGATCTCTGTCATTCATATTTACTTTACTGCCCGGGTTGGCTTGGTATCAATGTGCTAATTGTGTTTGCTCTGGTAGCCTGTGTCCAGTATTTATGAAATCCTGCAGGTTCTGAAGCCGGCGAGAACAGAGCGAATTGTGTTATTTTGATGAAGGGAGGTGCAGGGATAATGTGGGTGTTATGACATTGTGCTCAGTAATATCAGGTCGGGATACAGTGGCAGTAGTATCACGGCCATAAAACCGAACTTGTCCAGAGGGGATGTAATTGAATAAAACCTCAATCAGGCCACAATATTGCTCGAATTCTATTTGTATTGGTAAAACTGACCCGAGGACGGCAGACTGTTTGTTGGGAAAAATCAATAAATAAAAAAGGGTGGAAAAGGCTTTTATTTAAAAAAAAGAGAGAGAGCGAGAGTGAGAGAGAAAGGTAGTGCAAGGTGTAGAGGAGGGGAGCTGGGCTTGTCTTCCAGCTTAAGACGAATGCAGCACCTTCCAGTGTGATTAGAGACAGGGATAACTCACCAACATCTGTGCAAGCTACAATAAAGAGGGATTAAGTGTTACCCCAAGGAAGGCAGGAAGAGCTCGTCTGTCCATTAAACGCTTTATTACAGTGCCAGCAGCCCTGTTCTAACTCAGTTATTCCTGCACAGGGACTCAGCAGTGTGACTGCCTGCCATCCTTACCAGACAGTGCTTCAGGCTGTATCTTTCTCTCACCCACCATTTGTGTGTGTGTGCGTGAGAGCGTGCGTGCGTGTTCGCGCGAGTGTCCGCTCACACCTTATATGGATGACGATTGCGAGTCGTTGACCACCTCGAGTGCTTGACCCCAGCAAAAGGAGTAACTACGGAAACCGATCATGATGGTGTTATGATGATACTTCAGAATGTTCACTGGTGGTAACCGAGGCAGCCAGACGGAGATGGGAGGGGCCTCAGGGTCTCTTAAAGCTGTAGTATTGCAAAAAAAAAAAAGAAGGCTGACATGATTCTCCGCTACACATACACAATAGCGTGTTTGGTGAATTTGACTGAACAGCTACTAAATTTAATAGGAGGCAGCTGAAAATAAGCTAAATTCCTCTTCGATTCCATTTTATTTGCCTCATGGCTTTTCCGATATCCCAGCCACAATGTAGCTAAATTGCAATGTCAGTTGAATAATTCCAGTCTGAGATATATAGCAGGTATGTTAGTGCATGTTGAATAACTGTGGATCAGTCATAGTTTTGGTGTTGCTCACAATCAGGAAAAAGAGGTCAACAAGGAATTAATATCCCCTTCCAGGAACACTTGAGCTTTACCAGGAATATCTATTGGAGTTAGTTGATTCGTTTGTTCAGTTGTGTAAACGCATGACTGAAGGTCATATGGCACCTTATTAAGATGCAAAGGTGAAGAAATTCTGGGCAGGTGCATCATGGATCTCAATACCAGATGATGTCTTCAGTTATTTCCAAAGTCAACTACAAGCTTCAAAATGATGTTCTTCCCTTATGTCACTTTAACCATCTTACACTAAAACTCATGTGCATGCTTAATATTTCATTATGCTATAAGGCTTTTTAAAATGTTTCTTCAAGCCGACTTTGCCTGGAAAAGGCATGATTGAAATGCAGAGCCGGCCGTCGACATGGACAATCGCCCACTTGAGTAAATAACACAGACAGAAGTGCCAGCTGTGGGTGTCACTCGGCACTGAATATCATGTCAGCTGAAAGGGATCTTGGGAGCACGGAGGTCAGCATTATGGTCTTTTGCATTCTTCAGTGGAATGTTGCATCTCCCTGCCAGCTCCTTCCCACAATGCACGTATTCCAGCTTCCTCGTGAAGCGCCACGAATACTCAGAAGTTGACGTCTGAGATGCTTCATTCTCTAAACACCGAGCTGAAAATGTGCATCTAATTAAGGCTGATGAGTACGTCTGTGTGCAGATATCTTAGCGGTTAGGACAAACTCGTGCCCACACAAGACATCAGAGAGCTGAAAGCTGGCAGATTCATACTAGCATATAACTGAAATAAGGAGGGAAATCTGTCTGTTAGGCATTTTTGAGTGCGAGCTATTCACTGATGTCATTAGCTAGCAGGAGGAAGTTGTGCCTTTGTGCGAATAACAGAGTCGTGCACACCTGCCACAAGCTAATGAATGCTCCTCCAATCTCTGTTATGCCTCCAAGACCGAGATTGCTCAATGTATCTGCAGGTCCCTTGAGGTGCTGTCTACAGGGAATGAGGGTCAAGTTTGACATATGCAGTGCAGCCGGTATAATCTCATATCTGTCTGCTATTGTTATACATAGACTAGTGAGAAAGTCTTACCAGCTCTGTCTTTGTGGAGGGGGTGGGGGAAGGAGGACAGTGAAGCATTCTCACCAATGGACCCATCATGAGGAACAGGTCCCAGACACCCCCATCCCCTCAAGTCAAGCATCTGAATTACAAGAGTTTATTAAAGTAGGGGGTGGTGTCAAATTAGCCTCAGTTAAAATCAGCACTAACTGGATTCTACAATGCTAACGGGAAGCTTAATTGGCAATGACCAAGCCAAGGCGACGTCTTAGAAATTTCCACACTAATTGTTAATCTAAAAGGCAAAGAAACATTTTATCTACCTGCACATTTGCTCTCGCTGAGAGTTCACAGTGAGAGCAAAGTCACTTTGTTTAAGATTCAGTGTGTATGTTCTCAATGCGTCTCTGTGTATAGCATGCACAATAATAAAGAAACATGCTGTCTGACAGACAGACAGAAAAATAACAGCCTAGCGAAATAAATACACAGACATGACTGACAAGGTGTCAGGGGGCTTTCTGTCTACCCTAATGTACTCCTTTGCCTCTGTTTGGGAACCGGGGCGGATATTTTGCTCTCGTCACAGTAAAAAATAGTTGTCAGGTTATAATGTCTTCCCTGTGTGTGTCTCTGTTTGCGTGTGCTTGTCTGACTGCTCCGGTTTCTCAGAATTACATTCGGTCATCCTTATGAGAATGTGCAGCATGTATGAAGAGTCATATAGACTCAAGAGTCCAACGGTTTGGGTGGGATACCTGAAGTTGGCATATCTATTGCTGTTCACTAAGAGGAGGTCCAGATCAGAGAAATACAGGATGAGATAACAAGAATCCGATTCAAACTCCAAAATCTAGGTGCAAAGCAGGGAAAGCCATTCTACGGCTAGGAGTGTCCTCAGGTTTTATCTCACTGCAGTGATATCGTCTGCAACGGCAACCAAATTCCCATTTACGACTGCCTCTAGTGTTTATTGCGCTGTACGCCTTTGCTGCAAGGTTGCAGCCAGGAAATCTCCTCCACCGATCCGCTCTTTAATCTAGATTTCTGTAAATTCAGTGCCTTTATACGTACCAGTTAGTAATAATTTTTTCTTTGGGGAAAAAAAAAACAACAGTAGAGGATAATGAATATTAGCATAAATTAGACAAGGGGAATTATTGACAAGTCTATTCCACAGAGTAGCAGTGAGACTGTGATTCTGTTAAAACAGCTGTGAGGGAGAGCAGGAAAAAATAGACAAAATGGTCACATGGCCTCATTATCATCTCCTTTCACAGGTGCTGTGTCAACGCTTCAGCGGTTATAGGGTTACTGTGAAATGGACTTCACTGGCTACCATGTAAAGACTTTGTCAATAAAATGCAAGGGTGTTTGGAGGGTTACCGTGGCTACGTCAGTCTCAACCCAACCTTTTAACAACAGACTGGTATACTACAATCTTTGTTTATCACAACAGTTTTAGGTATCCACGGTGAGGTTTTTCTTGTGTGGAATGAAGTGACCAAAAAGGACGATTACAGGGAAAAACTGAAATCATCCATCCATCCATCCATCCATCCATCCATCTTCAAAGAATTTATCCCGATGCCTCCTTTATTTTATATCACATTATTTAAATTGACCTCTTCATTCAAAATTCTACTTTCAGCTTCCACTTCCACAGCATTAACTCAATAGCACATTCTCATTTTTTTCTGTGCCTATTGTTAGATTCCACTGTGAACATGGTGTTAAGTAAGGTGTTTATTTTAAGACCTTAAGCTGACTTCCTACCATCTTTGATGAACAAATGTTTACCACTGATGAAACCTAGTGTTTTGGCTTTTACCGCGAGAATAAACGGGACGTACCCCCTTACAAATGGCAGGTGTCTCTGTGGTGCATCAGATTAGTCAGCCCCATTGCTAGATAGCCAGCATTTTCATTTAGACACTTCTAATTCGACAAATCAAATTCATCAGTCACTCAACTGCCACTGTAATACCACGAAAAGCCGAAGCCCATCGTTTCCCTGCGGTCCATGATCTACGCACTCGAGTCAGTTACTGGGTCACAGGTCTTGAGGTGGTTTTTAGCTGCATCTCCAGACACTGGTGAGATGCGGCTGAAGTGAGAGTGCACGTCATGATTAGTTCAGCCCAGAGGAAATTTGTTCTTGTCATTCCCAATGAAATGCAAGCAACACAAGCAACGGTGGAATAAATGAGAAGTAATTGATGGCAGCGGAGTTATCCGTCATTCCTGGAGGTCACTAAAAATGGTACATTACATTTATAAGGACAGAGATGTTTATATCTGTGCGCTTGGAGTCGGCAAGGAATTCTGCAAGTAGATCTTGTAGAATGGTTTTACAGGAGGCAGAATTCTGCAGTTCTGGATAAATATCAGACTATTAGCAGATATAACAGTGTGCTGCATCTGGAAATGTCCCGTCCTTCTCTATTTCTTATGGGTTAGCTGAATAATGCCAGACGGAGACACTACTTGCTTGGGTATGCCAGCGCTGTCAGACGTAAGGCATCCAAAAAGCCGTTCTGACAAGAACGGCCGTGACACTTAAGAGACCGGGATATCAGTGCTTATGTCATCGCAAACAGGCAGCATCCCCTGTCTGCATGAGAAGGGTCCTCGCCTCAGTTTTCACCTGCAGGCACAATCCACCTCCCCCCCGCCACCCCCACCATACAACTGCCTGTATGTCACCGCCAAGCTAGCTTTCTGTCTCGCTCGGAATGGCATGCTTACCCGCTCGGGCAGGTCACGCGTCTCTTTTTTTGTCAATCACACGTCCCCCTTCCTCCGCCCTTTGTCTGACAAAATTGTCATTACACGGTGCTGCTGTCCTCTCCGCAGCGCTACTGACTCATTATCGCGGAGTTAGCATTGCGTCAGCTCGCGGATCTCCGGCATATGCTTTGTTTACCACGCTTCTATCAAGCTCCAAATGCCCAGAATGTGACAGTTTCCTGTGATGCGAGATGCTGAAGTCGCACAGCTAGAGTGATTGACGACAGATGATTTCCGTCTCTTTAAATTAGACTTGTGCGTAGACCACTGTCATTTTTTTTTTATTATCAAGGTAGAAAGTGTGTTTATTTTATTTATTTGTTTATTTATTTGCCAATCAAAATGTCAATTTGTTATGGCGGAATGTGACAGCAATTTCCAGTGGACCTAGACCAAATAAGAAGGCTAGCAAATTGATTCTGATTTTATTCCAAGTCGTTTAAACTGCTTTTTTGGATGATGCCTGATCAGAGCCCATCCAACACATGACATGGTAATATAATGAGTGATATTACTTCTGTTGCTGGTGTAATCATGCCTCATAAACGCTGCTCACTTACAATAAGTGCAGCAAAATCAGCACCTATGATGTGTATCCACTCCTTTACACATCAGTCATACGTCAACAAAAATCTTCATCATAAATGCCCCCAGGAGAGGTCTTTATGCTGGGACTGTATTGGCTAAATGAAATTTATATACAAAAACTCACCCTAAAAATGAAACGATTAATATCCTGATAGGGGTGATGCTGTAGCTCACACATCCAAGGGCAGGAGATAAAACCCCACCCTGCTGTTGTGTGTATGGAGTTTACGTGTGCTCTGGTTTCCTTAAGTACTCAAAAATGCATGCAGTTAGGTGATATGCTGTCTGTCAGTTCTTGCTTATTGTGTGTGTGTGTGTGTGTGTGTGTGTGTGTGTGTAATTATCACATTGTGGAGACAGAATGTGTCCTGGAGGAATGAAAACCTGTTACTTTTTACTTCATGGGTAACATTTGTCATGTACCTACAAGGGAAAACTCAATTTTATAGAAATATGTGAACACAATCAAAAAAACAAAAGAGCCTAAAGCCATGTATTTTGTTGGATTGTTTGTGGTTAAGGTTAGGGCTGGGTAAGGGTTAGGGTTGTCATAGTTAGGATTAGGGTTAGGCCCATAGAAAGATCTCCACAATGTTAGAAAGCCACAACTGTGGGCGTGTGTATGTATATACCATGTCAACATTACTTTGTGGGGACAATATGTCCCCAGAAGGTAATAAAACCTGATATTTCTACCTTGTCGGGACATTTGTAGTGTCCATCTATCCATCCGATCTCTTAATCCTACTCCAGGTCATGGGGGGGCTGGAGTCTATTCCAGGCAGCCGTAGGGCACAAGGCAGACAAGGGGACAGCCTAGATGGGCTACCAACCCATCACAGGGTACAGTCACACAGAAGATGGATTGATGGATGGATGGATAGTCTTCATGAAAACCTTTTAGAAATCTTTCTGTGTAAAATGTCATAGTTATATGTGTATGAGGCAAAGTTCTGGACCTGTAGCATATTTACTGTTATACAACATTATATACTACATATTTACTGGCTATTGGGTTTATATATTAATAGTTTACATCAGTCATGGAAACTTGAAACTTTCAATTTCTATATAATGTCTTAAAGAAACAGGACACTCCTCGAGTATGGAGGAGCCACATGGGTCAGAGAAGGACGTCTTTAGCAAATGAAGCTGTCACAGTGCACTTTGTGAGCACCTGATAGCTCTGGGCCCTTGACAGCTCTCAATGCGTCTGCGCTAAAGTGTCACGTGAGGCTGATGAAACCTTGCTGCTGTGGTTGAGAATGGCTTGGGTGCCTAGGGATGATGCAGCAGGCATGATGTTCCTGGATTTCTACAATCAGCCCCAGTGATGGTGGAACACAGTAAGGCTTCAATTATCAACTGGGACCATGTTCTTCAACTGCAATTTTTGATTAGGAAAAACTAGTTAAAAAGTTTCATCAGTCACATTTGGATGTGTTTGACTAACAGTTTGAATACACAAACAGGGACATTGTCCTCTCAAGGGTAGTAAGCCCTAAAAAATCATTACCAACAGGTAAAATACTGCTTTTTGAAGGTAGAAAGCTTTAAAATAAAACTGAATCAAAATGTATTGTTAGTTATTAAATTGCAAATGTTTAATGTAGTTAGGAATTCTAAATTTGTAATGAAACTGTCAGTGTTAAGTCCCCACAATGATAAGTAAATGTGTGTGTGTGTGTGTTTCCATTAGAGAAAGCAGGTATGTCAGGATTCACACAGCCATGTTGAGTGAAGCTCCAAGCCACAGAGGGCATGCGGCTGCACCCGCATCCAGAAGCGTGAGCCCACATTGGAGGACAGGTACCTGATTAGTATGGTGTTGTGTCAGAACATGGCTCCCATTTCGCACACTGGGAGGGCCTAGTCAGAGAAGCAGGCTGTGACTCCCTGACTGAAAAATGGCAGGAGTTCTCCTCTATGCAGCTTATGGGTAAAAAACAAAGCGGCCTCAAAAAAATTAACAGTCTACTACTGTCCAAGAATGTGGCTGCAAGTCAGGCCTTCCTTCAAAATGATATGAAACAGTCGCAAGACAACGTAAGACACATGACACAAGTTAGTCAATGATTGTTTACAATCCACAGCTTATTTAATATTCAAAAGGTAATGCTACATCCTAAAATGACTTCTGTGCCAGTGCATCAGCGTAAAAACAACCCGTTCGTGGAAAGCAGCATTGTGATGAGCACAATGCTAATCAGCCGTATAACTTCTTCAGATCACCCTCTTGTGTTTGCTTTTGAGTTACTCCAACTCCAATAATTAACCTTTGTTTTGATTTGATGGAATTCTCTTGAGTCATTTAACTGCGTATTTTCAGGCTGTTTTTTTACTTTCAAAATTGAATAAATTTCCGTAGTGTGATGCGGCACAAGGCTCACTGCTTAATGACACCTGTGGGAAGTTAGGGGAACAGCTACAAAACTACAGTTTTGGGACGTTTTTTGGATGTCTGGTAAAATATGTATGGAAATGGACCTCTTGTGTGTGCTTCTCCTCAGTGTGGTTTTTCATCTCGGCTTACTTAAAGACACCTATCCGTCAGGACAGTAAATGCTGTACAGGAAAGTCAGAATCAGAGCCAAACTATGAAAAGTGGGGAGTTACATAACAGCTCTGGAGAGTAGTCGATGGGGGGGAGGCTGCATTTTATAATTGACTTTGCGGACCAGTTATTTATGTGCTTTTTTGCATTTTCCCTTCATTTTTCTTTTTGCTTGGGTAACACTGTTGTTTCATGCCTCCAGGAAGCATGTTCTTCCCCCCACAGTCAAAGACACACAGTCAGGCTAAGTGGTGTCTAATACGCGTGCTTATTTCAGTGCATGTGTGAATAAGCCCTGCGATAGACTGGCATCCCATCCACAGTGTTCCTGTGCTGCCAGGATTAGAGTCCAGGCTCCACTGTGACCACATACAGGACAAGTAGATAGAAGAATTATTTGGCTTTTTCTTCAGATTTGAAAAATACATATTCCAAATGCAGGGGAGGTACCATCAAGGAAAGAGGTCAAATTTCCTGTTTTACTTCCCCATAGTGGTATGTGTACCTGTCAGGGTTATTTAAGGACGTCTTAGGAAGGCTCACTCGCTCCTAAACGTTGCCTATGAGATCCAAGGCTGATTTCTTATAAGGTCAATGCTCTCCCCTTCGGAGACGCTGCTTAAGGTAACACTTAACATGCTGGAAGACAAGATCTAATAGATTGATACAGTGGTTTTGACATGCTATTTGAGCATGTATCCCAGTATAATTGGTCACGTCATCATGCATTAAATTAAGACTGTACAGAGCAATGCCCTGAAACAAGTGTCTTTAGCAAATCCATCAGATGTCATACCAAGCTGCTGGCAATAGGTATCTGGGGTGGAGGTAGCCTACTTTAATGTTTCCTTTTTTGGGAGATATTTGTGAGCCTTGATATTTTTCTCTGTCTCAATGTTTTTATTAAATCTTATAGGTCTTCTGTGAGGTAGGCGACCTCATGAATAAATTACTGTGAGCTAGCACTGGAGAGGCTAACATGGGGCAAGTCAAAGGCTTTTAACCTAACCCTAGTCGGAGTGGACCACTGCTGTCTACCATTTCTGCACAATGTGGAAGATGTTGTACTGTGAAACCCTTTAAAAGTGCAGAGCAGTCCCGATAAGCATTAAATAAGAACGGAGAATTGCCTTTGGCTCCACTATTGCCCTAAATATCACTCAGCCAATGGGACAAAGGACACCACTAGCTTTCACCAATCAATGATAACTACTGAACAGATCACAATGCAGAAAGAGTGAGTTGCTGAGAAACATTAGCCTTATTTGTTTACAATGTATCATCACTAAAAGTATCAGAAAAAACTTATTTGTATTAAAAGTACAGTCACACGCTTATATCAGGGATGCCATCTTTTACATTTTCAGTAGCATCGACCTTTACATGGAAGTTACAGGAAGGTGTGAATTAAGGAGGGTGTTTGTTGCTCTCGTGTTAACTTGAGATGTCGTGCACGTACTTTATTGTGTCCCCTTGATCAGGAGGGGTACCGAGCCATATTCTAGTTTTCAGAGTTGTAGAAGCAAAAATGAAATTTTCAAACACAAACTTAAGCATGTATGGCTGGTCAAAGAGCGGAAATGTTTTTCTGACTTTTTATGTCATTGTTTATGTCTGCTGATTTGTGCCTCCTTTGATGTGCGAGGTTTCTCTGACTGATAATAGCACCCTTACCAGCCCTCCTTCAAACGGCCCAGTACTCACCCACCCACAGGGAAGTTATGAATACGCTTTTTCTGAGAGAATTTATTTATCCAGGAGTGAAATATCTATCAAAAACATGGGCTTTATTTAGAAGGGGAGACTGGCAAGACAACAGAGAAGGGGAAATGGCATTATATTTCAGAAACAATGAGGAACCAGAACAATAGCATAACTAATAAACAAAGACTTAACACAGAAGATTAAAGCAAATGACATTCAAAGATAATGTCCAGGCAAAGGGGGGAAAAACGGTCAATAATTACCAAAAATTATGACCGCATTCATTCTCCCTGCTCTCGTTTGGGTCTTTCTGCACATTCCTGCACATACAAAGTTCTGACTCTCCCAGACTAAATAAAAGTATGACTTTAAATGTAGCCTATGTGTGAAGCTTCATAGGTAACACTCAACAAAAGAACATTCCAGAAACTGGGGGGGTTCCACTTTGAATCATGACTTCATTTATGTATCTGCACACTTCCACTCATTCAGGGCACTGTTTTATATATTTCAACTGAAAATGATAATAAATACAACCCACATGATTGCTCAAAAAAGAACTAGTATGAAACGAAAATGCGTGTTTCCATGGCGCTGGGTCTCATGAAAAGAGATTCCCTGTAAATCACAAAGCACAGATTTCATGTTAGATGCTGGGCCTCTGATATTTATGCAGACTTATCTGAAGGCTAAAAATGAGAACAAATCACTGAAAAGACCACTGTGATGAATATAATCTGGTCTAGTGTACAGTACAGCGGGCATGAAAGATATGAAAGAGTCCTTCTTGAATTTCCTGGATGCCGAGCCAAACACTGAAATCCATCCAGAATATGTTCATAACATGGCAATGGCTTAGCATAAAGAAGGTCTAATTCAAGCTATATTCTGCTTGCTATGACATAGAAGATGTATCATGTTAAGATCTGGGCAACATCTTTTTGTATCACACAGATACGTCCGGGCTATTTAGAGATACCAGTCAGCCCAACTGCTTGTCTTTGGACAGTGAGAGGAAACCGAAGTAGCCAGAGGAAATCTAAAAAGCACCGGGAGAACATGTAAACTCCACATACCTAACCTCAACCCGGGCAACAGCGGTACCCACTGAGCCAATCTGGTGCCTAATATTAACTCTAACTTGACTCAGTATTTTACACTAAATTAATACACACTATGTTGAATTTGTTTTTCATTTACTCCACTAGGTTAAAATGAGTTGAAAATCTGCTGAACTAAATAACCATCTCTCAGTCTTGGCATATCTTGTGCAACAGAATTTACAGCCCCCGTGGAGGAAACAGAGTTCAGCCAATAAAAGTTCCATGTTGGCACGAGCTGTGGGTTTTGAATGAAGGTGTACGTCATTGTGACAGGAAAGGTGTGTAGAAACTCCTTGCTGCCAATACCTTTTAAGAACAGCATCATAAATTCAGGACAGCAAGTACTGTGCTGGCTAAAGATGTGGACCTGCAACCTAAAGATGTCTGATTAAAATCGCCGCTGTCTGTGACTTGATGTGGTTTTAGAAGAATGTCTGTGTGTAAAAACAGGTAAACTTGCTGTGTGTTGCAAGTCTGCTAATCGACAAAAATAACACTGCAAAATCTTCCATTTTAACTGTGCTCCTTGCTCATATTATTGGGGCAGTTGTGGGCTACAGTTTAATGTCCAATTAGCTGAAACATGTTTTATGTTTGCCTGACGTTCTCCGGACACTGATACCAGTGAGGAGAGACACAAGGTTTTGGTTCCCCAGTGGATAGGATTATCGTGCCGACGATCACTGACTGTTTTAACGTACTTCCTATTGGTTACTTTCCCACTGCGTTAAATCGGACAGTGATTGACGATAATCCCTCCCACTGTGGTTTTCAAAGCCTCCTTCCTCTTATCAATAGCTGACACAGTGTCTCTGCTGTTAGAGTGAAGTTCTGTGCAAAGGGCCCTACTTACAGTCACAGCTAGCCTGTCATTCAGTTCGCCGCGTCACTTGGAGAGTGTTCCTGATGACAGTGAAGTAGCCAGTGTCTCTGAGGCCATGCTGAAGGTTATTTTTAAGTCTTCTGAGTGTGGTGTTACCTTACTAGGATCTCCCAGGAAACCAGGATCAGACATGCCTGTTCAAAGAAAGTTATGCTACTCGTGAAACTCAAGCATTTGTTTCGGATGCGATCATGGTTTGACCCTTTATAGTCTCTGTGCCACAAATGACACAATCATAACAGTTATGTCCCATGTCATTTTCTGGAAACTGGTACCTGTTTCATTGTATTTTATTGTAACTTAGGAAGCAGCTTGATGAGGTGAAAGATGAAGAATGGAGTAAGTGGTATGTAAAGCGTCACAGACTTAAATATCTACTGACATCTAACCTAAGGGTGAACAGTAGTTTTTATTCATGGTTTCCAGGTGGGCCTTGGGGGCAGAGAGTGGGACCGCCAGTAGTGCAGAACTCACTCAGAAGCTCCGCCTTGCGCAGTGATGATATGGTAATGGACAAGATGCAGTAGCATACTGCACGTGCGTCAAACTCCGATATGACAGGCGTGAAAACCAGCGTAATTGATTATACAAATCACGTACCATAATTACATCAAACTCAATTAAAATTCCACAGTAATTGAAATGAATTACAAATGACGCATTTATTATTGAGGTGGAAAAAAAAATACAGCTTGCTTTGTGGGTCTTATGCAGATTTATATATGTTTTCATTTTCCGCATTTGGAGATGCCTGCATTGCTTAATCATAAGGGCTGCGCTACATGCAGGAGTGCAGCCTGAAATGTGTTGTGCTGTTTTTGCAGTTCTTGGATATGGATTTATATCTCCTGCTTTGGTAAAGGTTGTAATATTTCACATCTCACAGACCAAAGTGAGGGCACTCTGCACATATAGGAGAGTGTGTTAAAAACACTGTCTCAGCATATATTGTAATTTCATTATGATGAGGCTGTGTGTAATCTTGGAATCTTGATCTGCCGTGGATGTGAGTTATGCCAAATAAATAAATGGACAAATAAATAAACAAATGCCCACGCAATTATTATCATGGCTTTTCCATAGGGTTCGTATGTACAATAGACATGGACAATGTGCTCCATCCCACAATGCAATGCAACATTCTGCAAACCACTCTGCAGTTGCTTTCTCAGGACGGTGTGGCATGTGTCTCTGTGCGTGTGTGCATGCACGTTCCTTTCCTTTCACTTCCAACCCTGTCAGTATTCCCTCCCAAACCCGTCTGATTGGGTCGGGTCTCATCATGCTGTCCCCGCCCCACCCCCCACTCACTTTTCATTAATCGGGACCCCTCTGTCCGCCCGGCCGAGCAGAAGAACTCAAACGCGTGGGCAAATTAAATCGACATCCAAACTCCTGTGATATACAAAGCAATTTAAATGATATTCATTACTGTGATGACAAGTCCTCAACCTTTCAGGAGAGGGGAGCTTCAGTTTTGCCGAGTCTGTTCCTAGGTCAGTGAGGCGTGGCGGCCACAGTGGTACCAACTCTTAAAAAAAAACACAAAAAACACCCACAACCTTAAGAGTTTTCCCAAAACACCTACAGCAAACTCCCTCCCCATCTGTTCTCACAGCCTTTGCTGCAAAATTCAACAGCTCCCATGTCACTCTTTCTTTCTGGGATTTTTTTTTTATTTTTCATCTGCGTCTGTGGCAATTAACTGCTATCAGCTCCTCTTAATGCATGAGAACACTCGTCCGAACATGAGTCAATTAATTTAGGGCTTTTGTGCAGCCCTTTATTAACCCTCATGTGCCTGAGATTCCCTCTGATTCCCGTCAGTAAAGCCACGGCAGACTAACCTACTGAGCTAGCACTCCATACTTGTGTTAATCCAAGGTTCTTTTTCCCAACTGTTCACGAGCGACATTAAATTTTATAAATTTAGCTCATTCTATTATGTAGTGCAACATAGAAGACCATCATAGCAAAGTACAGAAAGATGAAGTCAGAGAAATAATGCAAAAGGCAATGCAGTAACATTTCATAACTACTGCTGTTCTGTCATTCCCTTTTTAAAATGTGGGCAAACACCTCTTTAGTGTAGTGCGTGACTGTGTCATTACATCCCCAGAATTTTCTTTCCCCTGTAAACCATCCTCAAGAGCCCATCCGATGTACTAATCTATTGGCATGGCCAGACGTGGTCTGGACGTGTGTGTTAATTAAATCTGCTTGTGGGTGGAGGGTAATTTAGCCATGATAATGAGTTTTAAGAGGACTGCTGGACGTGTAACCTCTCAGAAGCTGACAGGTCTGTACGCTTCCATGGGAATCTGGCTGCCCAGTCCTGGTTCAGGGGACGAGATGGAACAGACCAAAAATCGTATTTAATGGGTCCAACAGTTCACACTTCTCTTAAACGCAGATGTAAATGTATTCGAGTTGCATGTTTTTCTCTTCAAATCAAAGGAAAAGCGGAACGGCTTGGGGGGAGGGCTAGCCAAAATACAAACAAAAGTATTCTTTATTAAAATTATGTTTCGCACAATAACAGAAGACTCAAACATGTGCGAGAGTGCTGCTGGCAGAGGCCCCTGTTCCAGGCTTTTTTCATCATTTCTTCGTTTGTTCTGCGTGTGGAGGTCATCCCTCAAGGGGTAGTTATATTAGATGGGCTCAATGAGAGTGAGGTTTATGCTATATCGACATGGTGGAGATCAATGCCATCTGACTCCCCCCATGCAGGGTCTCTTTATGTCCTGTTATAAGCCGTGCTACGTAAACCCACAAATCGACACTCTACTCGCTGGGCCTGGACAGGCTAGCATGGACACTGTTGCGTGTGAACTGGGGGTGAAGTGGGTTCATTTCTCTTTTTTAGAGATCCTTACTTTTTCACATTGGACCTTGGGAAAAGATGAAGAGATCAGGAGGTTGAATTTCTGCCCTGGAATGAAAGATTTTTTATAAAATTGATATTGTTATTCTTTTCAAATCAGTCCATTAAAAAGGACCTAGTTTTCCCTGACATGCGTTAATGGGGCTTTGCTTAACCCCCATGTACTAGTACTACTAATACAGGAATTTCAGGGAGATGAGAATTCAGGGTTAGTGTATCGCATTAAGCCATGTTTGCTGTATGGTGAGAATCTTATCGAGAATAAACTCATAATTTAACCTGATGTTTGTAATGTGGTTGTGGGATTGAAGCAGATTAATTCATAAGATTCTTTGCTACTCTAATACATGATCATGCTGTTGTGACAGGATGCTGTTAAATGCTGTATGAACATGTTTAAGGCACATTATTACTATCAAGCGCCAAATTCAAACTGCTCTTTCAGTACAAAAACAGTCTCCTGTAACAGAATGTTGCTCTAACCAAATGTGTAAATTGGAATATATGGAATATCTGCTGGTAGTCAGTCCAGGGTGTACCCGGGACCCCGGTCCCCCCTGGGATCTCAGCCAGGACAAGCAGTTTGAAAGGCATGGAATATCTATCACTTCAGCTCTTTCTCGGTGAAGATGAACGTGTTTTACATACAGCTGTCTCATGACGTTTCAGGCGTACTATGCATGTGCTCATGCCAGTGTATGTATTCTACATGTGTAACAGGTCCTGCTGCCCCCATGGGGAGTGGGGGGTAGGAATCTGCGGACAACGCAGCACTGAAGAAGCAGCTATTAACGCGCAGAGTGAGACAAAGGATCAAGCTGCCACATGGCCGGGGGTCACAATGGGTATTCGGAACATAAAATCATAAAATCCCAAGCAAATACAATCATGAGCTCATCAGCTAAGTTAAAGTGCATCCTTCAAACAGGAAGAAGAGGAACCTGGACTGCAAGGCATGCTGCCATGTTGGAAATTCAATGCCTTTTCCCGCCAAATTGCCCTTCGGGAGACATGGATAAGCTGAGATGTGTTTGAATGACTCAAGGACTGCAGGATAATCAAAAATTCTGACTATTGCACAAATCATGTGAGTGGGACTCGTAATGAATTTCTTTCAAAACTTCTTCTTGAATGACTTTCTCTTTCAAGAACGTCTGTGAAGGTGTCCCAGAATCGTCACCCCTTTGCCCCAATCTTTGCTCGACATTCTTTAGCACCTCAGTCAGTTGAGCAAACAACTCATATAGCTTTTAGAGTGCATCGTCTCTTGGTTTGAGTCAAACAAGGTTAAGCCTGATTCAGTCACCAGACCTTCCAGGCAGTCTCTCTTAATGACCTTTTGTAACACATGGTTTACCGCTAAACACACGGACCATGACGACACGTCGAAGCGAAGGGACGCAGGATTTGGGTTAGTTCATCTCTGGGTCCGTCTCCCAGCACACTTGAAAGGCGTGTTGCAATAATGTGGTTTAGAAGGCCAATCGCAATAGATCGTCAGATAAAAGTGGCGCCTGATTTTTAACTTCGAATCTTCTAAAAATATCGTTCCCGGGAGCATAAGCGCACAGGCACACGTGCGGACACGCGTGCGTGCGTGTGTGAAAGGATTGCGGTCTCAGCCACCTCCCCATCGGACCCACGTCGGCGAATCCTTTACTCCACAGCGGTGCCACGTTTCACTCTCTGTCAGTTAAGAGGGCCACAGCCAGCAAACACGACGTTATCCTCTGCCTCGGGGAGTCAAAACAGATATGAAAGACTAAACGGGGGTACTGCTGAAAACGGAGGACAGTTAATCCATACTCCAAAAAAAAAAAAAAAACGCACACAAAGCAAACGTGAGGTTTTCATGTTCGTGCAGATAAACGTCCGTTTGTGTGTTTAGCAGTTCAGCGCAGCCGTTCGTTTAAGGGAAATTACAGCAGGGAGAGCAGCCCAGAGCAGCCATCTCCCTGAGCTACACGGTGTATTGATTTCTTGTTGTGAAGTGTGCTGTTCAAGCCCCATTTAAGATTTTCATCTCACATGTAGCCCTGAGCACATTGAGGCACCATAAATTAAGGAAATTGCATATTTATCACATGTGTTATTCCAGGACACTTTGCCGACGTGACTGACGGTAGACCCAGAGCGACGCTTAACAAGCCACGTTCCCCTGGATGGGTGGCCAGGACACACCTGTGATTTAGACCCCTACTGGTATTTTTCATGTTACTTCGGTGGAAAATTTACAGTTCTCCTTAAATTAGTGTGTGTAATGGGAACACTTCCAAGGCTGAGGGGCTGAACAGTGAGTTACAAGGCATGAAAATGAGATCGGGCCGGTCGGTATTTCCTGAGCACTGTCTTAAGCAGTCTGCTTCTAGGCATAACACTGCCTTGTTCGTTCCGGGGGGGAAGAAATCCTTGCCTGATGAACACACCTTAAACTCAGCACCTTGAAGTACAAAAAAAAAAAAAAAACGACTTCAAACAATACAAATAAATACAAAAATAAATAAACGCATAACACACCCCTCCCTCGCTTTGCTTCCTGGTTTACTTCGCCGACGAGAAATCGGATGAAACCGAGGCCCTCGGGATAATCTGCACGCTGGAAAAATATTTAAATTGTTGATCCACGTGAAGAGGAACTTCAAAGTCAGGTGCTCATCAACGGTATGGGGCTGTCACCTTCAATGAAGCTCGCGCAACAGTTTGGTTTCAGCTATTCCCCCACGCGACGGCGGAAGTCAGTGCTAATTATGCCGCTGTATGTAAAGATGATGGAAAAAGACACTGAATGCTGTTATATATGGAGCTGTTATTAAATCCGGCCCCTCCATCTAATCTTGATGGTGAAATATGTCAGCCTCGCAGTTTAAGTGCTGATTTTCAAGTGTGTACAGTAAAGGAAGTTTAATAAGTCATAAGGGGTATTAAGCACCAAAATGTCAAACATAAACAATAATGCCGGAAAGTATTAAGAGTCTAGGTATCGGAAGTGAGTGTGTGTATTAATCACAAGCTGTTCAGGTGTACTGTACCAAAAATGTATTTTTGGATGTCCTCAGAGGCCATTTAAATAGGTCAAGTCAGCAACAAACCAGCAAGTTTCCATGGTGATCTGTTTCACAATGAGGCATCTCAAAACTGTAGTGTGGCTTACACACGTTGCAGGTGCGTACCTGGGCTGGTACAGCGTGCCCTGAACACCTGCTCAGACACTGCAGTGCACCTGAACGTCGCTATGGCCGTCAGGTCTACCGGTAACTGTAAGCGTGAGGGGGCCTCTCGACGCGGTCAGCGCGTGGTGGAAGGGGATTTCACGTCCACGTGCACGTCGACTGCTTGGGCACGACGACGACACAACCGCCAGCCGAGACGTGTCAGAGTTTTGCAAAAAAAAGGAAAACATTTTTAATGCTGCAGTACAAAAAAGGTTATATGAAGTCATATAATGGGTGCTTCGATGTCGACAACAAAATTAAACAGGGCACAGAGTGTATAACAGTGTCTGTGCTGTTTACATGCCAATATTTTACACAGGTTCTCATATGCTGTCAGCTGTCAGTTACCTCTGCAAATTAACCGCCAAATACATAGCAGATCCGTCAATCAGTGGGCTGGTAACCGTAGTTACCTCTCATAGCCCTAAAAGATAAAGCTGGCGGAGAATAGGACTTATGGGAGAGTAATTAGAACAAAAAATAGTTACTGATCAAAAAGGCATTCTCTAATAGGAAATAACCAACAGTGCTTATAAATACATCACGGAATGCCTCATGACTTTATAAAGTAACATCATTTTTACAAACTTTTTTCGTAACGTTCAAGAAATACAGTACAGTTTTGTACTAGAGGTTTAACCCTTTGAGCACGAGGTGGAAATATTTTTAATGTTTTTTTTTTTGTTTAAATATCTTTTTATATATTTTGATTAAATAGCATATTTATAAAACTATTGTGCAAAACAATTTCATTAATGTCTTCATATATTGTGCACCAGTACATAGTCATCTTAAATTAAAAATATAAAATGATGCATAATTTAGACAGGGACTGGTATATATATATATTTATATATTTATATATACAATTTTACACAGACCTGAATTCATAAAAGGCCCCTGATTTAATGGCAAACAAAAAACTGCAGTTTTGGATTCCTATGCTTTTGCAACAAACACCTGTACAATCACCTACCATCAAGTGGTAGGTCTCCTTTTTGAATACGCAATCATTTGGCCAATCTGTATTTTGAAGAATTCCTTCCCGATGTGAAATTAGAAAGTCGATGTGGGAAAACATGGCCGTACTCAGAGGGTTAAATGTTCGACGCTGACGGGAGCTCACTTAGGTCACGTTAACGGAAAAGGGAAACAAAAGTGCACCAGATTTAGGTCTTTAAATGTTTAACTAAACGGTCCATTAATGCATGCAGCTCTGCCCATCCAGGGGATGCAACAAAAACTAAATCCGATTTATACAAATTCCAAACACATAGCACTTCATTTTAAATGGGATTCTTTTAAACCTTCATATTTACCAGTAACAACAGTGGGTTATGCAGCACCTCTATATTAAACACTGTACAGTTAAAAAATTAACCTTAAAAAAAAGACAAAACAAGGAGAAGAAGAAATGTTTTGGGCAAGATAATTCATGTCCGTGTGTCGTCACTAAGCAGTAGCGTAATGGCATCATTGTGCAGTTTATCATCTCCTAATGCTTCTTTTTTTCTTTTTGCTGTTTTAAAAAATGGCGGTTAAAAACACTAGACGATGAAACAGAACGGGGAGGCATCGTCCGAGTCAGGACGCTACTGCTTCTCCAGCTCACACACGTACAGCAGGTGGTCCTCTGGAGACTTGCCATGGGTCTTGCTGAGGTGCAGCTTGACGGCGTGCTTGCTCGCAAATGTCCGGTTGCAGAGTTTGCACTGGTATGAGGTGCCGGCACCTTCCTCCTCGGGGGACGGGGAAGGGGAAGGGGCAGAGAACAGTTTCTCGGCAGCTCCCTGGGTGTGGTGCCCTGCCGGGGTGCCGTAAGGCTCGCCGGACAGTTTGGCCAGGTCTCTCAGCCTGAAGCCCAGGTGTGACTCCAGGTGGCTGATGTATGTGGAGGGAGTCCGGATCTGTGAGGCACAGTCATTGCAGAAGAACACTGGGTGGCCCGAGTCCAGGTTCTTCAGGAATTTGGTCCCGCCCGTCCTCCTCAGCTGGTACTTGACGTTGGCCAGCCAATGGCTGATGGTGGTCATGGAGAGGCCTGTGAATCGGGAGATGTGCATCCTCTCCTGGGGGCTGAGGTCGGACATGACGTACTTCCCGTCGGCTGTCTGTCGTAAGCTGGCGGCAAACTGGGCCTGCAAGATCAGCAGGTGCTGGGGATTCCAGTTGGACTGCCGGCCCTTGCGCTTCTGGGCTGGGTTGACTTCCTCCGGCTCCTCTGGAGTCGCGCCCTCCACATCCGACCTCTCAGACAGGCTGGTGGGTGTGGAGGACTTTGACGTGTGGCTCTCCGTCAGGTTCCTCAACATGTCGGAGATGTCCGACAGGGCGTTCTCACGCAACGGCGAGCTTGACATGAACGACACCACGGCAGATGCCTTGGCCGCTGTCACAGTGGATGAGGGAGAGGCAGACGCTGACGTTGATGTGGGAGACAGGAGCGCAGGTCCCAAAGAGCAGCTTTTCTCACTCTTGCCTTTGGTCAGATCAATGGGCTGGTCGTTGTTGACGTGGTAGAAGTAGCGGTCCAGGTGCTCGTTTTTTTTGGTCTGTGCGGGAGGCGTGGCCACGGCGGCCTTCTCTGCGAGGCTGTTGCTCATCTTGAATAGCATGCTCATGGGGTCCAGAGCAGGCAGAGCCGGTTTCGCTGCCTTGCCCAGGTGGACGTTCATGACTGACTGAAGTGCACTTAGGGGGTTGACAAAGGGCTGCTCAGGGGGATGGTCGGTGATGATGGCAGTGCTGCTGCACAGAGCGGAGGCTGGCATTCTCAAGGAGTCTGCCCCGTTCTCCATCCGGCTCTTGGAGAGGCTATCACTGATGGCTTCCTTGCCACCACTGCTGTTCTCTGGAGTTTTTGCCCTCAAGTCTTTTGGGGAATCGCTAGCCACCGATTCCCCTGCTTCACTGCTGCAGGGGGAGGGCGATGTCCGTCGCAGCGGGGACGCCTTCTTCTCAGAGTCCTTCATCTTCTCTTCCACCTTAGCCACTTTCTCTGTGACCTTCTTCACTAATTCCTCCATAGCATGGAAGTTGTTTTTTGGCAACGGAGATGTCTGACTGCTAGGGGGAGAAACCAGGGGCTGGCTTTTGGTAGGTGATAGGATCTCTCCTCCTGTAAACATGTATTTCAGTGGGGAACTTTTCCCAGAGGTCCCCAGGGAGAGCTTCATGATATTGGGCAGCTGGTAGGCAGCATGTATGCTTGGGTAACCTCCCCAGCTCGGGGTGCCATTCTGTGCTTTGTTGATGGCAGACGTCACCGTGTTCTCCAGTGACTTCAGAATGTCAAGCCCCCCTTTTGGACTCTCCTCCAGGTCTTCTTCAGTCAGGTAGTGATACTTGGAGGCAATGTCGAATTTGTCCTCTTCATCATCCGCAAGCTTCTTGTCTTTACTGCTGATCTCCTTTGAGCACTCCACCTCCTTCTCCTCCTTTTTTATCTCGACACATCGCTTGGGGGATGTGCTGGAGGGTGGAGCGGTAGGGGTCGGGGAGAACGCGGTGGCAGCCAGTGGCACGGACTGAACCTTCTCCTCAGTAGGGGTGCTCAGCGTTGGCGTGGCTGGGGCCTCCATATTGGATTTCCCTTTCTTCATGGCAGAGTTAGTGACTTTAATGAAGTGACCCGTGACCATCATGTGGGCCGTCAGTTCCTGCAGAGTGTTATGGGAACTACCGCACTCCATGCACTTCAGAATCTGGGACTTCCGTGACTCAAACTGCCAAGTGTAGCTGGCACCATTCTGGTGTCCATACCTGTTGTTAGGTGTGCTATAGGGGTTGGAGACCTTCTGTAGGGCATCATTTGGGTCTGACAGGGCTGTTTTGGGGGTCCCCACTGACGAATCTGGGGAACTGGGCAGTTCCAGGTCGATGGGGGCCCTCTTCCGGGAGGAGGAGATAATTTTGGCAGCCACTGGAGTTACAGGCTCCTTCAGAGGCACTTTCTGGTAGTGTTTCGTCTTGATCATGTGGACACTCAGGTCCTGCAAGGACTCAAAGGAGTGGCCACAGTACATACACTTGAGTACCTTCTGAGCATCTTCCTTGCCTTCCATCTCCAGGAGGGAGCGCTTGCGCGGCTTGGACCAGCGCTTGGTGCCGTTGCTGTCCGTCTCGTGGTTGTCGTCTCGGTAATGGCCCGTCTCGTTCATGTGTACGGTCAGCTCAACTAGAGTGTCATAAGCGGCGCTGCAGTCCTTGCAGCGGAACTTGCTGGCTCCAGTGAAGATGGAGCCGTAGAGCTTGGTGCTCTGGCGGTACAGCTGTACCGTACTGAAGAGGCTGGGCTCCTGGTGCAGCCGATTCTGCGAGACCTGCTGGAGGCTCTTGGCCATGGCTGATTGGTGCCAGTCATAGCTGCCGCTGCCACAGCTGCTGCTGCTGCTGCTGCTGCTGCTACTGCTGCTGTGCTGCTGCTTCTCCGCAGGTGGCTGGCCAAGGTTTAGGTTAAGCGAGGACCAATAGGAGTTGGTCAGGAAGCTGGTGTAGATGGCCTTCATCTGCTCTAAGCTATCTGGGCCAGTGGGGGAGCCCTCACCGGCAATGGACACAGCTGTCGTCAAGGGTTCCTTGAGCGTCTCCTCCTCGTTCTTAACGGAGGCACTCTCGAAGTCTGACATGCGGTCACTCGACTCGCTCAGGTGGGACTCGCTATCGATCTCGTGGCCAGAGAAGTCAGCCGCGGGGGAGTCCTGGAATCGCGACGGGTCCTTGGGGAGAAAGTCCTTCTCCGAGCACAGGAATTTTACGGGCGGTTCCTCCTCCACGGCAGAGTCCTCTTCCTCCAGGTCCTCGTCCAACATGGCTGCCTCCTTCAGCTCATCGGGGACGTACGCTGTTGAAAAAGAGGATCGAGTCAGAGATGGCAGACCCTTTAAATGCACTGCGCGAAAACCAAATCTGCAGCCTGCGCAGTCTACCAAGACAGACGCATTAGTATTTCATGGAAACTCTGGCTAGAAATAAATATAATGTAGAAACAATATCAAACTGTTTGTATAATTCCTCTTTAACAACTGTCCCCTTTTATATATTCCACCCGGCGAACAATAGAAAGTTTTGCATTGCTCTTCTTCATCTTTTATTGCAGAAATAGGAAAAAAATCTCTCTTCAAACATAATTTGCCAACTTATTCTTCTCAAGGGGCAACAGCTTGAAATTAAAACTAAATTTGAAATTAATGAAGCACATTCTGGAGGTGGCATTCATTTCTAAAGTAATAAATTACTCGTATCAACCTCCGAGACGGCAGTTCCTGTCTGTCAATTAATATGTCTTACGCTTCTTCAGTCCCTAATGCATTTTCGAGCAGACATATCCACCATTTAAATTAAGCATGCATTTTCACTCATTACATATCCAACTCTCATTCTGTGTAAATAACCAAACATATATGAAATTTTAAACAAATCGCCCTGACTGAAATACGAGATTGAAACTTCATTTCCTCCTCTTTCTGCGTTCCCTACACCTGCAAATGCTCTACATTCTGAATGGTACATCTTGTGCTCATGACGAGAGCATCGTAGTTTGTTGCCATTCTACACTGAAAGCCAGTGTTAATTTTAACAGAGCGTAAAGAAGATTGTAAATAAAATGCTTTCTGAACAGAACCTACCAAATGCTGTGCAGTGAAAATCAGTTGTTGAGTCCTTCATAAAAATACATGGAGGGAAATGATTATTATTATAACCACTATATTAGCAGTGTTATATATTTGGTCCAAACATGGTACAAAATTTCACTTAATTTATTTTTCCCTGTTAAAAAAAAATTCAACTAAAAAATATAATTAGTGAAATAGTGGGTACCGCTTTGATATACTGGGTGCTTTAAGAAGTGTAAGGTCTGATTCTGGACACAGTCTCCCTTCTGTGTCCATGACAACCACCGAATATCTAGGAAGTTGCTGGTCAAGCAGATGTTAAACAGTACAGCTTCACTTCGTAACCCAGGTTTACACACCAGGTCTGCTGGGGAATTGCTGCAGAAATGTCTGGTTTGCCACCCTCAGCAAATAAGCTGGTTTTGCCATGGGAAACGTGGCAAAGATGAAGCCTGGCACTGCACCGGTGATGACAACCGCAAACTGTCGCCATGAGGTTATTCACTGGCTGCGATTGGCTGAGACTGCGCACTGACAAACAGAAGCACACACACACACCTTGCAGAGTCCCTGTAGTTCTACGTCTGCCTTTAGGCCTCATGCTAAACCTCTCTGTTAGTCTTCTCTGTCATTTCATCTGAAGATCAAACAGCTGTTCTGAATCTGCTAGTTCACACACATTTATGGTGTAAAAGGTTGCTCTGCTAAGAGAAAACACAAAGGATTTATTAATTGTAGTTGTGGCGTCATGTATAACGGAACGTGCTGCATTTTCTCTGCTTTAAGACTGGTGTTTACTCGGTGAATTACTACGTATTTAACAAAAGGTTACTAATTGAAGCCAAAGCATGAACCGCACAATGTAGCTGATTCTGAATTTGCACACTGGCGCCATACGATGTCACCAGGCACCACATTCCTGGACTGTACTTATGACGGGAGTATTCTGTAAAGCTTCCCTAGTCTCGCTGCCAGCAGGGAAGGACGTTCAGTCGGGGGGCCAAGCAAGTCACGCCAGCTTAATGATTCCCTCCGCTGTTAGTTCTTCCACTTTAAGCTAAAATTTAAACTTTGCCCAAGGTAAGCAATAAAAGCAGTAATGAGGAGTAATGAAAATCTTAGGCTTCGGAGCTTGTTCATAATTTAATTGCGCTTCCACCCTGTCGTGATAAGGAAATCTCCCACAATTCAGCTGCTCCCCTGCTATGGCTGCTGGGTATGCTTCATGGGACCTGTGCTCTCTCTGTACGCATCACCCACTCGGTTTATTTTTAGATTTCCTCTCCCAGCCCTCTCCACTAAAGATAGCAGCTAATTTCTAAATCTTTTCTTTTTTTTCCATCACAGTGTCCACGGTGGGGTAATTCTACCGTTTTGCGAACGGCACGCTCGTGCAGGATCTGCCTTGGTGCCACAGGAATACATGACCTCCCCGGCCGTACAGCGGACAAAACGCTACCTCGGGGGACAGAGGTACAGTGGGAAAACCTGCGTGTGAAGCGGGAAGAACGGAAAGCTCGGCCGATGAGTCCCCTCCCGCGTGAGGTGGCCCCTCTCCTGTTTCAACGGAAAGAATCCCTCCGTTTAATTAGGATGCCAGATAGTCGGCGTATCTCTATGGCCTGCTCAGATCACATGACCCTCGCGCTCACGTGCACGCTCACGTGCACATGCACCAGGACGGCCATCTGCTCCTAATCAGCCAGAACGGCAGCTGTTTAAGAGAACAATATCTCACTGAGGAGGCGCTCCAAGTCGACCGGCTACCTATCCAGACGTCCTCTGAAAGACACGAAGCAGAAAGGCCACTTTTATATGGGAGCGCATGTATTTGACATGCCATAACAGTATAAGCAGGGAAGGGAGGGGCATTTGCAGTAATAAAAACTCGCATATAGACGGACGGAAACGCCTTCCGTGCCAGGATGTGACTGAAACTGGAAAAGTGGCACAGTTTTCAACAGCGTGAGCACGGCCGTGTCGTCGCATGCTCTCCACTCTGCTTTCTGCACCCCCAGACGTGCTGGCTTCCCACTCTCTCTCGCCTAGTGTGTGGAGAGAGAGAGAGAGAGAGAGAGAGACAGAGAGAGGGAAGGAGGGAAAAAAAGCCAAACTCCTGGGGGTGACCTTGCCCTGAACTTGAAGGGACGCAATGGGGGACGCCATGCGCGTGTGTTTGTCAGACGTCAGTTCTGGGCACGGCGACAGACCGGGAATGATCCCCGCTGCTATCTGGGCCCTGGCCCACTGACAACGGCTGGTTACCGGGGGCCGCAAAAACGCTCAGGCGGTGGGAAAAAGCCTGTGCGAAGGGGGGAGGGCGGGGGTGCGGGGGGGTGGCCCCCGATTTGCGGTCGTGTAGGGGGG
>JAACJT020000007.1:16169608-16208078 GCA_009936485.2 Gymnarchus niloticus
GGGGGGGGCGCACCGCTGCTTTTAATCGCTGCGAGACGACGCGACCGGCATCTGCTGCCGAAAAATTGTTCTTGGCTTCAGCGGGTGAAGTTTGCAGTTGCTGTCTGCCTCTGTGTGTGTGTGTGTGTGTGTGTGTGTGTGTGTGTGTCTAACAAACCAAAGAACAATAAAGATGAAGGGCGATGAAGATCCACACCTTTGGGGGTGGGGGTTGGTGCATGAATACGTATTCCTCCTAATAGCTGACCTCTTATGAAAGCCATAATGACTGTGGATAAGGGTCTGTGTAACTGGCTCGGAAACGCTGACAATTAGACAGCGGCACGGGCGCACGGCTCGACGGAAAGCCCGCTCGCAAACACCACCGAGAGCACCGCTAATCACCTCCTTATGCCATTCACTCCAAGGATGTCTGACAGGCTGTTTACGCTGCGTGCCGTCCGATCGGGGTGCCGGGGCGTGTTGAGGGGGACACCTCCCACCCCCCCCACGGCACCCGATGGGCGCTTGCTGCCTCTTCCCTTTTTCTGAACCAGGACGAGCATCAGACGCTTCTCCTCTCTTTGGGGGAGGGGGGGTTTGGGGTTGGATGGTACATTAGCTTATTCAAAGAAGGAAACAAACAAGATATTTTTTGAGGAGGGCGTCTGAGGGCCCCTCATTAAATATGACAAAAATAACACACCGGAATCCATGTAGCCGGCTTTGGGAACGCAGCAAGGTAGGAGTTAGACAAGACTGACAGCTCTCTGTGCTGCCAGAGACCGTTTCCATTTCCAAAATCACAAATACCGTTTGCTGTTGCGTTCACCAATTCTGCAATACTTCACACACACGTGCAAACACACACATATATATGATAAAGATGTGTGATTGATGCCTGGACACACAGCTGATGGTTAATCCAAGGTCTGACCTGCTGTGTTGCTGAACCATGATGAGTCGGACATGTCCGAAAGTTGAAACACACCTCATTCAGGGTGCGGTCAAGTCGCAAAGCATTTGAGTCACAAGCTAGCAATGCACACGGGAGGCATCAACCCTGCTCTTGGGTCTATGAGGCGAAGCAGTGGCTTTCAGATGGTGGCGCTGTGAACGATTACAATCGCAGGGTGAGCGATGTCACGGGGCATACTACGCAACCTTTGGAGTACTCATTCAGTCTCTGGGACCACCCCTTGAGTCAAAGGCATCACCGTGGGGCAAAAACCACCTCAAAAGAACTCCCATCGACCTTTGACCTTCAGCGCTAACGTCACCTAAGTGCAACCCCCTACAGAATCAATTACTCCACCTCAAATCAACATCTAGGGTATGCATTACCTCCAAAATAACATCTATTCACCCCTCCTCCCTCTCACCCTGCTCACTGACCTCAAAATAACCTTTAGGGTAGCCCTCAACTCAAAATAACATCCAGGGCAGAGGCTGGACTGTTTAACCCGACCCCTCAACTTAAAATGACCCTCCTGCTCAGGGACTGTGGGCCAACACGGGTAACATGCCGTTTCTGGAATGGGAACGAGCAGGAGTGATGAAAACAAGGCGTACTTTCACGTCGTGGGTTGTCTCCAGAATGTCACGGACTCATATTCCTGGGTAACTTTTTCCCCTGAAAACCGGGGCCGTTTGTTGGCTGTTCCCAGTTGATAACAACAGCCAAAATGCTCAACCGGCGGTGACTAAACTCTTCAAATTTGCACGCATCTTACGGTAAAAACAGCGAGGTTCAGCCTTCACACATACGAGTGACGTGGCATGATCCCTGCAACCGTTGGGTGGCGGATCCAAATGGAAGCGGCGAAGGGATGCTACGAAGCCCAGACAGTCGCTCCTACATACGACACACCATTTGACTTCCACAGCTCTCTGCTTCCCAAACTCCCTTGACGTATTGCTGTTCGCCTGCAAGAACAATACTCCTGATTATTCACAAATTAAAGGCTGCGTAAACTGAATTAGTACCAGATTAATTTCTCCGTCGTTATGGTTGCGTCTTCTGGGAGCGACAAGGCAGGCCGGGTCGTGTCCATGTGACTCCCGACATTGGCGCTAGAGAGGGAGAAGGTTTCAGGCCGGAGTCTGATACACAGCGACTGCAGCAGTGTAATCGAACTTTGAAATGACCAGTGATGAGCTTAAATCAGATTTTATTTGATGCAAGGTGTTCAGAAAAACCTATAACATGAGATTTAGGAAATATAAATTTGCAGATGTTACAGAAGTAAAATTAGCTTTATATGTTATAGTCACTAAATATGATATGTGTGAGTGTGGCTGCTCAAATCAGTTCGAGTGAAACGAGACTCCCTCACCTCACCACAAGGTATCAAGACGACACCCCACTTTCCCTGAATGCGTCTAGCAAAGCACACTCAACCTGTCACGGTCATCGAAATAATTCGTTTGAAAAACAAGTCTAAAACACAGCCTGATCACTTTTTTGTGGCGATGTACACACGTGTCCGGACCACAGATGAAACGCAGGACAATAAACCGCAGAACACCTTAACAGAAAGGCAACAAAGAATTTCAAGGCAGTATCTGTAAGTGTCAGCTGCAATCGTGTCAATGTGAATGCTATCAAAGCCAGCATTTTAATGACTGTGGCGTCGTACAGAGTGCACACGTGCAATTTCCATGCCATTTGGCCCCAATAAACTGCTAAACACACGTAATTCCCTTGATTTCACCACCATTCATTTGTGTTCAATTTTCTGCTTATTCTAGAATGACCTCAGCAAGAATAAAGCGGCACATATAATCTCAACAGACACATATGAAGTTAACAATATTGATACACACCCATCACTGTCAGTGATGTACACTGACAAATATCATTATGGGGGTATTTTTGCTCAGTTAAATCAAACAAAAACATTCCCATGTCTTTACTGAGATACAGAGACTGGAAACACTGTTAGATCCCACTGAGTGATGAAGCATTTGGTTTAACACCACAGTCTTGTATGAACAGAGGAAGGACGACCGTCCACAGACTATGTGTCCCAGTGAGTGGTGGCAGAGTGGTACCCAGTCTGATTTTGTTACAGCCTGCAGTCCGTCGGCATCGTCTCTCCACGTCACGTTCGTTTGCTGCTTCATGCCAGGGGTCGCTCAATGTGAGTGAGTTCATGAACGTTTCCCCAGCAGGGGTATCACAATTCAGAGACAGGGCCAACGTGTGTGAAGACGCATACGCTCACGTCCTCGTCCGACACTCAAGAAACGAATGCCAGCCGTCTCCTCCTAACCAGGAAGGGCACTGCGCTCCCAGAGAATGCTAACGTCATCTGTGCTGAGGTGATAGTGGGTACCCCCACCCGGCGGCTGCCCCCTCACACAGGCGGGCGCAGGGAGACACACGTCTTGCTAACTCCCCTTGGATTGACCCGGATCACTGACCTCGCTGCCTAAACACACCGTCGTGTGAAAAGCCACCCGCCTTCGCTTTGAGCTGATGCTTCCTGTCCACAGGAGTGGCCTGAAGGTCAAAGGTCCAGCTCTTTATGGGGGATGGGGGTCATGCGGGGAGGGTCTTTACCCAATGACCTTTTGGGGCCTGCCTCATTACCGTGGGCGACAAGGCTAGTGAACTGGCCCGAGATAACCTGGAAAGGAACAGCCGTGACGGAACTACTCAGAGTGCAGCGTGAGGGGGCGGGGTTATCTGAGCCTCCCCCTGGTGTGGAGGGCGGGGTTTGAACAGTTCTATAGCTCACATCCTGTCTGAAGCAAAGACTTGCCAGCACAGGGGAGGCCGCTGCCCACCTGTGCGCCATCAGGATATTTTTGCTTGTTGTCCTCCACACAGGACTGACGCGTGTCCCCTGTTGGGTCATGTAAAGCCCCATTTCGGTACCAAAGGGGGCTGCTGACGGTGACGGCTTAACCAAAATGCAGTATGGTGAACTGACCAAATGTCGGGCATCTGCATGCAGAAAAACATCATTGTAATGCTCAGGTCCTCCTGTGTCTGACCCACCTGGAACTCCCTGTTCAGGAGTCCTGGTGCTGTTTTGACTCGCGTACGTCATTTGACACCACACTGAGAAGACTCGTACTCTCACACGCACAGCCTCACACAACTTTGCTCATCAAAACAATCCTTTCTCATCCATCAACAAAATGAAAAAGCAACACCGTTCTCTAATACTGTAGTATAAAATGTTTTTAGAACCCAGAATACATGTTTAATCATTTCTAAAAGTAGAAACTTTGACTTTGAATGAGATTCTTCTTCACGCAGCAATGCTTACAAAGCGTGACCCCGCAGGCTGTGGTCACAACTGCCGGGGGGCTGGGGTTTTCGGGGGTTACGATACCTGTCACCTCCTGCACAACGATGTGGCGGGTGAACATAACGTGGGGAAACCGTCGTCCCTAGCAAATGGTGCCACCACCTCCTTCGTATTTCAGACGTGCCACTCAGAGTAGTTGCTTTCTCGGTCTGTGGAGGGTACCACAAGGTCTCCCAGATTACCAGCTTTGGGGTGACGGAGGGGGGTGTTCCTGGCCTTCCAGAAGATGGGGAAAATGGTGTAAGAGGGTGAGTGTCAGCTCTGGGCTGGCCTCCACGGAGAAGGTGGCTCTGCTCCCCACAAAAGATCAAAGATGCTCTGCCTGCTTCTCTCTCTTCTGATCTCTGCCTGCGGCATGGCTGGGGTGGGGGCAGGGCTACGGAGGTGAACAAACCTGGCTCGGTGGGGGTCCCGGTCTCATCTCCGCAGACAGGACTCCACACGCCGTCCACCACACGGTCCCCCCCCGGGGTAAGGCGCACGCACCCTCAAACACAAACGTTACGGGCCGAATAATAGCCACTTCCAGCCATAATACGCAATCTGAAGAGCGGCCGACCCCCTGATTTAGGCAGCCGGCAGAGGTGTCAGTCAGGCCGCCTTGCCGGGGGACGCCCTAATGGGGAATTGGCAGGCGCCGGCCGTCTTATTCCGCCGCGAGATTCGGTTTGTCGTCGGGTATCCATTACCTGCCACCCCGCGCAGATCCTTCTGGACAGCTCTGATGAAAAGATGTCACTTGACCTACTCCACTTGCCAGAAACTGGCACTAGACTCATGAAGAGGGCCAACCTGCCTATAAATAAAATGACATTATTATTTTACTGTCCTATCATGTAGAAGGAGACAATTATGATAATGCGGGGTTTGTCAAAGGCGGAGGAGCAAATTGCTAGGTCCCTTGCAAAATGTATAGGATGCCCCGCCGCCCTTCTCTGTCTCCTTGGGTCAGTTATTCGCCTTTCTGGAGGGCTGTCTGAAGCTAGCAGGAGTTAGCTAACGGTGCTGCGTCAGACTGCAGACTTTTGGGTCTCCGACAGGTTCTGGTCCATTACAGCTCCATGGAGCTCAACCGGCGGGGATTTCAGAGTGGGTCTGAAGATGCCAGCAGGCTGAATCGAGGGGCGGAGGAGGTCAGACGACAAGCGGCTCGCACAAATAGGCTCGGGGGGGAGAGGGGGTGGGGAGGCACCTCGGTTGTGCTACGTGGCAATAAAACGTCTGGAATCTGTAAGGTTTGGAGGGAAGAAAAACGGGTTGCAATAAAGCAAGGAAAGAGCAGCGCTGCGAGGCAATTTAGACTGCAAAACACAAACCATTAAGTTTGTGCATTATCTTTTAATTTAATCTTGAATGATTTATAATCCATCACGCAAGGCTTCAACCATATCCAATTATTCTCTGTGGCTTGATTGACAACAAAGGTGATTTATTTAGCTAATAAAAAGTGATGGGAGCTGAGCTCATACTGAAAATAACCAGCCGGACGCAGCCTTTAAAGAGACACTCACCCCTTTTTTTTTTTATTCAGCCGCAGTGTTTATGTCATTTTCCGTTCACAAATTAAATCAGTCGAACAGCAAAGGGAGTAGAGATTCCCTCCTGAAATCATTCTATCGTTTTCCTGCTCTGAACAGAAACATTTGGGTGAGGGGGGGTCAAATCTGGCATTTTGGCAGGTCAGAAATGGCGACGGCAGCACACCGACGGCAAGGACCCCCACGTTTGCCGGCGATTACCTCGTGCTTTAACTCCATCATCCGCGGACCACACGTCATCTTACGAGGAACTTTATCTGTTAATGTTCTGCTCAATCACTCGATATTAATGAAAACCAGAGATCAGAGGGTCCTCAGTTCACTCAGTCGCTAATACATTCCTAGGATGACATCGTAAAATATTGAACTGTTTACCGGGGCTACATGTATGCCTAGCTAATGAGGCTTCAACCCACAGAATTTAACAGATGTTCCTTCCTAATTCCATAAAAGTCCACTTGCTGGAGGATGCACAATATTTACCAAATGGGCCCACAAATCACGTCCTGGTGTGGCGCGGCGTGGCGCGGCAAGAGCTCGTGCCATCAATCTGAGGCGTTCGAATACTGCAAGCGAGACGTGCACTTTTGCCCTCCAGGAAAAAAAAAAAAAAAAAAAAAAAAATGAGGGAAAAAAAGATTTTTACAGCCTTTTAATTAGCATTTCATATCCCAGTCAAGCGTCGCCGTGGAATTACCATTATATCAGACTGACTGGTCCTGATGGAAAACGGGAGGAGTCGATTGTGCTTCCACTCGCAGACACACACGGGCAGACCAAAGATGGAAACAAACAGCAGTGTGCCAATGAAACGCATTTTGTCAGCGCTTCGGAGAAAAAAACAATCAACACAAAAACACTCTGAATACTGAAGGCAGACATGGAGAAGCCGGGATTATCTGATGTCATTGTTTACCTACCGCAGCCACCATTCTCTGGGGAATCGCAATAAGGGGGGCGGGGTGGGGGTGTTAGCAAGATGAAGTGGTGAATAACAGGCCCGCTCTTCGTAAAAGCACAATGGCACTTTAACGTCCACGCGGGCGCCTGTCTCTTCACGGCTAATGGTGCAATCAGGGGCCTCGCGGTCGGTCAGTGTCACGCAGACACACCCCACCAGCCCTGTGCATCTTCATCGTTTACCGTGTTTTGGGTGCAGCCACATTCAGAAGGGGGAGAGGAGTGCAGAAGAGAGGAGGAGAGGGGAGGAGGAGAAGAGAACACAGGAGGAGAAAGGAGGAGAGGAGGGGAGAGGAAAGAAAGAAAGGAGTGGAGCAGAGAGAAGAAAAGGAGGAATACGGAGAAGTAAAAGGGCTGTGACCATGTCAGTGTAGACATATGCGTGTTTCGTTGTGTATGAACCTGAAGGAAGAACTCATGAAGAGAACTTTCTACCACCTGAACTGGTCATTTTCAAGGGGACAGGCTACAAAACACACACACACACAAGCACACGCAGGCAGAGGAAGGGGAAGGAAGAAGGCATACGCCGCCCTGACGTTAGTGTTGACCGGAGCCCTATTTACCCCCCTCCCACCACTGTTTCCTTTCTCCTGGTTCTTGACCCCCAGCCGGTGACATCCTCCTGGCACTCGGGGGAGAAGCATGGCAGGAAGGGAGGAATCCCCCTCATGGGTATTCATGGCCAATGTGTGAAACCATTGGGCAAGGCAGCGTCAAAATAAAGCAGGGCATCCCCCTGAGCAGGCCACGTGACACCCTGGGGGGGCACTCCCCAGCGCCTGCATCTCACCCAGTAATTGTACCTAGGTTCCACTGCCGAGGGAGACTGCCACGGGTAGGAGGGAAGGGGGCTACGTGCCGAAACGCAGCACAAAAGGATGTAAACAGGATGTGTAATTAAGACACCGTTGAGGCAGACATCGTGACTACAACATGACACAAGGGGGTGGGGGAGAGGCGGCTGAAGAGGGCGGAGCCATACAAAGAGCAGCACGCCTAGGATGGCCCACCTCTAACTACACCCGTAATCCAGAGAGCCCAGATGCACCACCTGCAGACTCAGGCACCATTGCCTCTGCTCTCTACCTAACGAACACGGTCTTCTCTTAAGCCCCGCTCTCCATCCCAGAACCCTGTCTCTTCTCCATCGCTCCATCCTGGTCCCCTGTCTCTCCTCTATCCCTCCATCCTGGTCCCCTGTCTCTTCTCCATCGCTCCACCCTGGTCCCCTGTCTCTCCTCTATCCCTCCATCCTGGTCCCGTCTCTTCTCCATCGCTCCACCCTGGTCCCCTGTCTCTCCTCTATCCCTCCATCCTGGTCCCCTGTCTCTCTTCCCTCACTCCATCTCAGACCCCGGTCTCTCCCTCCTAGTTCCCCCATCTCGTGTCTGTTTCATTCGAGTGCTTCACTCTTCACACACGTCCCTGAGTGGCTACGTTTTATTTTTGTCACTCAGCTGCATTTCGCCCTTTTTACAATTATCATTACATATCTCATGCTTCTTCAGAACTCCTTTGTTATTCTAGATATAACCAATGTCATTTCAATGACAATAATAATTATAAATGTGAGGTGGCATTAAGCATTTAATTTAGAATGATATACAGGAGTGTACAGGATGCTCCATCCAGTTAACCAATATGTTTTTGAAGACAGAAAGGGGTCATTTATTTTCATTTACAGAAGCATAAATTTCATACATAAATAACCTGTCATCAATAAATCAGCCTTGTTTATAATTTTGCTAATTAAATAACTTTTACTTTCAATGTAAAACTGGATTAGCCTACCCTATGAAAAATATGAATAAAAATAAATGTTATCGAACAATGCTATGAGAGTAATTCAGCACGAAACAAACCTCATCAGTTCTGATTCATTTTCAAATGAAAAGTGATACCGTGGATTTAGGTGACCTGTGTACTGCTGCCCCTAAACGCCATCGTCCCTGGAATCATACCCCATTTCCATAGCAACACCCACAGCTCGTGGCTTGGCCTTGGAATCGGATAAAATGTGTTCAATAAATGCGCTCGGGTGTATGTTTACAATTATGTGTTATTAATGTGTTTCTTTTTTGTGCCTGTGACTGACTCAGGCCAAAGTCTACTTTAAATTCAGCATTACGAGGAGCTGGTCAATGCAGGGGGATAACGGGAACACGAACAAGATTCACGGTCGTGTTATGTTGACTTTCCATAGTGAAGAAGCCCATAGGGAGACAGCAAGTGGGCAGCAGGTGATTCCCCGATCGAGATTTGGGGATGAAAACAGGGAAAATACAGATGTAAGTTATATTTCAATTTACTGCAATTTGTATCCTGGGAAATAACAAGCTATCACTGTGATGCAGGAGCTGTTTGTAAGGAGGGAATGGCCTGATGACAAGGTCCTGGACATACAACGGCTTTCTGTATCCCGTTTGTCCCCGACACGCAACCGCATGATGCTCTAGAGGTGGTAAAAGGTGTTGGGATAACTTTCATATCGACAGGTGGGCCAGGGCACCGGTGAATGTGGGGCAGTGTTTGGGTGCTCTTTCACTTCAAATTCCCGCAGGGTCCCCCAGGGCCAGCAGAACCATTAACTCCTCCAACCCCAATTAGTGAGCCTGCTTGCTGGGGAGGGAGCCAGTGTGTGCATCTTCTGGACCACAGCCTGGAGTAGCACGCACGCACGCACACGCACGCACGCACGCACGCACGCGCACGCACGCACGCGCACGCACGCACGCGCACACACACACGCACACACACGCACACACACGCGCACACACACGCGCACACACACACACACGCACACGCACACAGCAGTGCTGCACGTCCGACCGCCACTTAACCCCGGTAAAAATGCCTTGGGTATTCGCTTCGAGGTATCACCCCACGGGCAGGCAGCCACGCTCAAGGAGACGCCATACCCAAAACAGTCATCCAACTAGTGTCAAGAGGGAGGGATAAAAAAAAAAAAAAAAAAACAGGCCATGTTATAACGACTAACGTTCCCACCGATCCCCGGGGCGATGGCGAACTCTGGTGGGGCGGGGGTGAGATGGAATGATGCAACCACTGTAAGAGGGAGACAGGAGAGAAAGGCTGAGATGAACCATAGGGGCTGTTTCTGATTCAGACAAACATTAGGTATCCTGCCACCCCCCAACATAAATCAAAGAACTAAAGGCAGAACAGTCTCAGAGACACTGAAAGAGCCTCCCAGTTTTTGAGGGAAACTGATTTACTTGGGGGCAAAATGTTAGTGGTACAGTCCTGGGACCGAACATTAATGGAGTAGTCCCATTGAAGAACGTTAATGGTACAGTCTGAGGACAGAACTCTAATGATAAAGACCTGGTGCAGAACATAAATGGTACATTCCTGATGCAGAAGTTTAATGTTACTTCCCTGGTGTAGAATGTTAATGGTCCAATCCTGGTGCACAATGTAAATCGTACATTCCATTTGTATGCCTTATGTAATATAGCCATGTAAAAAATGTGTAAACTGTGCAAAACCACAACCCCCTAAAAGAATAATTATTAAACAAAACGCCGGTCTGGAAAAGTAGAGCAGAGATTGCATGTATCGTATCAGATTATAACTCCCGTTTTTCTGATAACTGATCCATTGGTCTTGGTATCCGGATCGGCACATCTCTAGTAAATCCCTGGTTACCGTGGCAGTGGAAAATTCATGTTGCAGTTCATACACTGACTTCTCAGATAGCGAGGAAGCTAACAATAAGCTAACGACCGTCCATTCACAGCGGACAGACGTATGATTAGCACAGGGTGACAAATACAATCTCGTATTCAAGAATCCTTTAATGGCATGAGAGACTAAAGTCAGATTTTTGTATTTTGTCTACACAAATAATCCTATATTGTCCTTTTTTATGCAGCCGGAGATACTTAACATAACGGGACTGAACAAAGATTATTTATGTGACATACGAGATCACTCACGAGCAGTCAGAGAGGCTTCACGTAACTGTAACATTGCACTGAGCGAACAAAGATCACGTGACAAGATTGTTCACTTTCTATGCTATTGGGAAAATGATTTAATATCATAGCAGTGGCATAATTCCATTCTAAAAATCCTTATTTAATGATGAGCATGTTTTGCGGCTGTACTCATTAATTTATTTATTGTGAATCACGTCTGATCCCAGCTCATGTTAACATGCTGAAATTTTTGCACACTTTAAATGAAAGCAAACAATTCCAGGAACTAATCACTGCAAGTGTTCAAATGCACATAATACACAAATGGAAGCTTTATGTTTATTTATCAAAAATTATTGGAGGTGTTGCTGCAACTGTTTTGGTTGATAAGTTTTTTATACTGAAACTGAAGATTAAAAGGGACCTCATATTTTGTTAATAAATTGCGCACATCTATAATGTTTATTTTTGTTGTTTTCTAAAATCCAAATATTTGAATATGAACATGAAAATATCCGACAGATGCAGCGCTAAATGGTACTTTCCTGGTGCAGAAGGTTAATGATAGAGTCCTGGTGGAGAACACAAGTAGTACAGCGCTGGGGCCGAGTTTCTCTATGAATACGTAACTGGGAACGTTATGTCATCGATGTCCCTTTTATTTCTACAACAGAACTCTTTTCTCCTGCTCCAAGGTTTGCCATATCCAAAATGGACCCCGTGATCACTTCCTTTTGTTTGACTCTGTCTTCTCAGGTTAGCGAGCCGTAAGCCGGCCTTCTAAACAATAAATAAGGGGTAAACGGCGCCGTCAGGCGGGTGCGGGAGATAATCCACCCGCCGCTATCTGTGTGAATGCAGAAACTTATCTGCATTGTAGAGCAGCGCTGAGCAGACAGGACCTATCACACGCATTAATGTTCTGCAGGTGTCAGTGTCACGATGAAATGATAACTGCACCAGAGCTGCCCCGACGCATGGCTACGATGCGCTGCTCGCCTGCCGGCTGCGAACTCCCTCCCTGGCTCTCTCCCTCGAACCGCAGCAAACATGTCGGTTTTCAGTGCTTAAGGATGCCAACCTCGGAGGCAAGTTCTAGGTTCTCCGGCTCGCTGACGTGTCGATCTGTGGTCAAACAAGATCCACGTTACAACTACCTGTTACAAAATACTGTAACCGAGCAATGTGAATAACCTTAATGTTTGCTGTGATTATTAATTCAAATGTTATATTTTGCCAACTGCAAAAGAGCTATACACTGAAACACTGGATGGGACTTGTATGTCGCACATGTTAACGATTAATCGGGTAAATTGTGATAAATACAAGCTGTTGTTTTCTGTACTGTAATAAATTAGCTTCATCACCAGGGACAAGGTAAAACTCTTTAAAACTCAAAGCTAGTCAATGAAATTTGTCAAGTGCCTTTTCCATGTCAATGGACTGCTTAATGTAAATAGATGAATTAATTCGGCCTACGTGTTTGAGGTTGGAAAACACGATCGGGTTCTGTTATGAGGGCTCAACACAGAAACTAGCCAGGTGTTTTCGAGACATGTCGGGTCACCAGGGACAACACGGTTAATTCCATGGCAAGCGCAAAATTTAAATATCCAAAATCAATTCGATGTGTTTAACGTGTCGAAGAGAAGCTGAGAATATAAACGTCAATGTGACTTTTCGGCACGAGCTACCGCAGTATGCCACTAAGAACCGGTGAACTATCGTGCTACAGTTTTGCTTTAGTCAGTACCTTTTTCCCCACAACCGCTATTAGCATTGCTACAATGCTAACCATAATTACACTTTTTTCAGTTATTCTCATGAAAATTAAAAAGGCAGATAAAAGCTTTTAACCACAAGTCCTAAAAATAAGCTGTAGCCTATATGTACATGACTGAATTAGTCATCGGAATCAGGGAAGATGTCAGACGTCCAAACGCAATTTGGGCTCGGTCAATCGATGCTTGCTTTTCACCTACTACTGAGCACTTGTGATTCTTGGTTTCTTATTCTTCTGTTATTTTTAAGTGTACGTTGTACATCTTGCTGGAAACTGAGCTGCTGCATATTAAAAATATGCCCAACATGACCCAAAAATCTTCGGAAATAAATTTATAAGATTGGCTGCTAAGCAACCTAAATGGCAAACAAACAATTTGAGAGCCCTGGACAGGAAATTAACTACACATAATGCTGTAAAAGATACACTAGATTTTTGGGTAATAATACTACTACCACTACTACTAATAATAATAATAATAATAATAACGTCACAGGGATAAGCTTGATTTCTTAGACATTCGCTGGGAGGCAGTGTGAAAACATGATCAAACAAGTCGACGCATAGAGATGACATGGCACAGTAAAATTAAATGTATCACGGATCCTTATCAGTCACACTCTTTCATTTAGCTTTCTAATGTCATATTTTAACTCGTTCAGTTCTGAAGTGTCTCTAGTGCCTCAGAGAGAGAAGAGATTGGCCAAAACAGTGGTAAGCAGCAGCCGATGTGGACGCCAGCAGACATCCTGTCGTTCCTCCGTACCCAACGACGCACATACGTGTATGCATCTGCCAGGATGGGCGGACGATGCAATACTGGCACGGTCCTGCAGGATACCTACTTTTTACGGTTGCTTTCCATGACCCGTGATCCCTAGGCCCATCCGCCACTGCATTCGCCCTTCTCCACCCTATGGCAATCGCCATTTCCCACCATCTGAGAATGGGAAACAACCACGTCTTTGTTTTCCTATCATCACTTAGCCCTGAGGAGGGGGGACACATGTAGTGAAATCCATGGTCACGGGCATGGGCAGCTTGCCGTGACGAGCTCACGGTCACTCCAGTTACAAGAAGCTGCCTTCAGCTCGGGTAAAAAGCTGAATAAAACAGCGCCCGCTAGACTGTTTTGTGTGTATCCTGTAATGCATTGGCCTAAAAAAGGTTTATTTTTAGAGGAGCGCTTTATTTAAACTGTAAAGCAGGCCTTTCACAGCTTCCCCAGCACCAAACGAATGACATCACCACGGCCTACATGCACGGCAGGTGCGTCAGGACAGCCGAGGTGCCCACCCACGTACTTTTACTGAGCTCTGTGTCCGCCCACCCCGGATGCTACCGAGTGTACCCAGGGAAACGTTTACAGTAAATTAACAGAAGGGGGCGCATGTCTTAGGAGTGTGCATGCGGAACACACACCTGCTGTGAACACACAAATAACGTGCCTATGTCAGAAATAAATGGACTGTGTATGTTATCTGGCAGACCGAGATTTCTTCGATTCTAAGTAAGACTAACAGGCTGAAAATGAGGAGCAGCTACCTCAATCTTGTCTTTTCAGGAGCTTCTCTCTTCCTGGTTACCATGGTGGTACTCTGTCATTCCCCCATCAGGGGATCACATGGACAAATTCAGGGCCCAGGTGCATGTGACTGGCAGTCTCTACACATGCAGGTTGTAACTCCTCAGGCACAGGGTTCTGCCTCAGGGCCAGGCTTCAGTAGAAACTACCTCGAGGGTGGTAAGGCACGGGCCTCCCAATGTGGACGACATCCGCATTCTCCAGAGGGAGGGGCCTCCTCTCCTCCAATCATGTTGCCCCTCACCAAAGAGAGGGAATAAAGAAATCGTCATTCACAGGAACAGGGAACGAGAGTAATGGCAGAAGTGGGAGTGGAGGTGCTTGTATCCCAGAGTGCACTGCTGCAGGCGAACACCATAACAGCTAGGAGTACTGGGGGTGTGAGAGCCTACCATGGCCTCACGTAAACAGACATAGACAGAGAAAGATTTCCTACTTTAAAAACCAAGCAGGTGTAATCCTTAGGAACACCGCTGAACATTTCCGACACCAGACAAAAATAACAGCATCCACTGTTAGTACCCACACCACGCATTGGGGACTGGCTGTTATGATCCTGCATGGCCTGTCGGCCTCGGCTGAACTTCAGCTCCCCATCCAGGAGCACCAAGCTTCATGCTAATTATGTATGACTGTGTTGATCCTAAACAAGGGGTATTGGCAGTAACTCGGGGTTCTGTTGGGAGGAGACACACTCTCCTGCCGGCCTGACTGCTCTGTCCTCCTTTCCGACGAGACTAGGGCGAGCATCCAGCATGCATTACTATTTTTAATGCACGTTTGGCTGGAAGGACAGAGAGGAAGACTGTTTCTTAATGATTTATTTATTGGCGTTTTGTGAACGATACAGGCTACATACAGCGCTCTTGGATGTCACGAGGTAGCCATACAGGCTGACATCTTTAATCGGAGGCCACATACAGGCAAAACAGCCAGTGACTGAGTAGCCCGCGATGCAGCTTAACATCGGCACAGGCTAACATGCATTACAGGATAGAACCGTTCAGGCACATGGTCATTTTGGAAAACTCGTAAGTAGATGTAAAAGGATTAATATGAAGTCATAGCAAGGGAACACTCTTTTCACTTTCATAAATCCATGACATATTCCATGATTTTGTGTCACAAGTCAGGCAGACATAAGTTAGGGGCTCAGCCTGTTAAGTGACCACATGACTGAACCTCTCCATCCCACAGTGCTGAGTTTCACTAACCTAGATTGGTGTGGGGCTCTACATTTCCAACGTGGTCGTGTGCCCCACACCTTCCTGTTTTCAGTATGCTCCCACAGGTGAAACACCCCTGCTGAGGTAACAAAACGACCCCCCCCACTTCTGTAGAAAGGAAGACATCAATCTGGTGATACCAGGCATCAAGCAGTTTACACTATGGTTATGAAGCCACTGGTAGCACAAGGTGTCACGCAAGCATGCTGGGCTTAGAGGATATTTTTATTTCGCAAAAGCACACCAAAAAAGACCAGAGGGGCAAGTTCGGGGGCGATCAGGAATGAGAGAACCCCCCCCCACCTACCTCCCGCTTCGCCCGGTAACCCAGAGCAAGTACTTGAAAGGGTCATATCTTTTTAATTATCTTTTCTGCCTTTGATTAATTATTCCCTCTGACAATGGCTTGTCCCTAACGCTATTCACCTGCCGCTGATGATTGACAGTGTTTCTGTCTGATTCAGAGCAAACAGCTGCTTCCATGATTGCCTAGCAACCAGAAGGTGATGGATGAGTCCTGAAGACGGATGGCTACAATAAATCATGTCTCCCTCTATAAAACGGGAAAAGGGAGGAGAGGGCAAGAAAAGAGAAGCAAAACAAAACAAGCCCTTCCTATTACGGCACCTTGGTGCAGCTGCCCCCTGCTTGACCCTTACTGTACTTTTCCATGCCATTTGGATTAATTAAAAAAAAGGGGGATCTGTCTCGATCTGGGAAGCCGAGGAACCTGCCGGCTATGAGTCACATCACGGGGGTCCCGCTTTCTGAGGCCCCATGACCGGCGGCCCCGGCCAAACACCGGGAAGAGCCGTTCCCCTTAGAGTTTGTGAACGCCATGGGGGCCGCCCCAGGACTTCGCCCGTAGAGCAGTCGGGAATACGAGAGGCGGACCCACTCGGCTGATGCGCGCCTGCTGATCGGAGAATAAAGTCGACGCTTCACAAGCTAACGTACGGATTATCCTGTCGCATTAGGCAGGCAGAAAACGAAAAATGGCCGGTTAATTCTCAGGGAAAAAAAGGATCGTGACCAAATCTGTGTCAAGGACGCCAAAACATACATGCAAAAACACAAGCGCACATCTACATTCCTGAAACACTGCTTAAATCAGTTTAAGATGTTCTTTATTATATTTTAATCTACGCTCTTCACTGTTTAGTTCTATTTACTGCACTGCATCACTTCCTCAACATTTCAAAGCAAAAGTTTTTCAATAACAGGTTTATCCACTAAAGCACAATCCTGTTTTCAAATACCAAAGTCCCATGTTGAAAATGCTTCCTTTGGAGATAAAATGGCACAATTATAAATGCTTTGATTCCCATGGAATTCTCACATAAAAGTTGGTATGGATCTACAGAAAATTAAACAAATCGTCAGCTTTTCCTCCCTCCTAATTAACAGCAGCTGTTACACCGCCTTTAACGGCATCGACAACAGTCTGTCCTCGGCCAAGATCCGACTTCACCACTAAACAAACAGAAGAAAACAAATTATCGAGAAATTGAGAACGAGTCAGACAACTTTTGCGACAGGCTCTTACACCGCCCTCCCTAGAACATCTCCTAACCTTTTCACCAAGAGTGAAGACGGGAAAAAGGAGTGAGCCCCATTACAGCCGACAGCGGGTCTGTGGGTATCTGGTAACAAACACGCAGAAAGCACAGCCATCCATCACAAAGTGCACAGCCTGGCCCTCCACTCAGTCCTCGCTCCCCCAACTCTCAAGTTACAGCTTTACTCGCCGAGTCTAAATAATATTCAAAATGATAAATGGCACCATAAGCCTCATATCCATCATCAATCTTTTTTTAAGAAACATCCGTCTTCAGTAATGCACGTTCGGATCAAGGCAAAACCAAGAGAGCCCGGATTGGTTTACACAACCCCCGGTGAGCTGCCGTGGACCGGAGTGATGTCTGTCAGCCTGGCTCCAGAGGGCGGCCACTTGCTCACTCGAACACGGACACACATACGTGCATTAGCAGACTGCGATACTTGGCCTGGAAATGCACACACACTAAAGGTGGGCACACAGAGTTGAGCGAACGCAGGTACACACAAACGCATGTGTGTATGTACACGCCATGTCAACGATGAAAACGTAACTTTTTCAGGATCACTAATATATTAAGCCACATTCCTCCCCACCCCCCAAGCACATGCTGTGTATGATCACATGTGGCCTTCAGCATACCCCTCCCACTCACAGACCCCCCAGGCGTGCCACCTGACTCTCCTATGCCACGCACTGTTGTCTCTCTTGATGTAAACTGGCTCCGCCCACTCACCAGCCGCTGTGGTGACTGACTGCCCAATCAACAGGGTTGTAGTCTGGACCCCCCACCTCAGGCGGGCCGGACGGATTGGCCCCTCAGACAAAACTCGGCCCCCTCTTGGCCCCCTCCCCCTCTCCCCCGTGTGTCTGGCGAGGCCCGTTTGATAAATGACACGTGTCATTCTGTCAGGAGGGAAGGGTGGGTCAGTGATATATGACTCTGCTGAATAGGAAATCGACTGTTTGGCACGGCCGTTCTCCACCAGCATTTGGTTTCAGGAGCCCCGAAAATAAAATCCACTCCACTTCCCGTGCCTCAACCAGGGGGAGCCCCTCCTCCTACAGCTCACCCCCACCCCCAGCTTCTAACATATAATATCAAATGTAAAAAAAAACAGGAAAAAAAATGACGAGATGAAGCTGGATGAAACTTCACAGTGGAATCCTGCAACTGTGACACGCCACCATTTCAAAAAAAGTAAATAAACAGAGTCGAACTGCAGGAGGGAAAGCAGCTAGGGGGATGCTGTTTGTCCCTGTGGTCCTGGTCATGGTCCTCGCCAGTCCCTCACTTTTCCCCTCCATCTCCTTCTCCTTTTTCATCCCTCCCTCTTTAATGCAAACCCCTGGTCTGACATCTTCACAGTACATTTAAAGGAAAAATGTGTCAGATGAGCAAGACCCCCCCACACACACCCCCCCGTTTCATTAGCTCACTGGCAGAGTGGCACTTCTTAGCCTCATTACAGAAACAGGATTTATGAAGCTGAACCCAATGGTGAAGAAGGGGCATCTGTCAATAATTGCGGGGAGCTGTGCTCCCATCTCACGAAGCTTTGAAATCTCATTAAGTATGCAGTTATCAGGCATAAAGATCAAAAACATTACTCAACTCCGACAGACTCGTACCAAGGAACATTAATTAGCAACAGGGCTACAGTGGAAAAACAGACTTCCTCTCACACCTGCCTGCCCCCACAAAGGGGGGGGGGGTGTGCCACCCACCCCCTCCACCCCAAACTGCACGCGCCTGCACACAACAAGAACGGCCCTGATTTCCCAAAACCTCTTGATTTTCTGACTGTTTACTTCCCTCGAACGTCGAAGCAAAAAACAAAAAAAAAAAAAAAAAAAAATCGGGCAGAAAAAGGGAATAATTTAAAGCACAGCTCTCCTACAGAAGCCAAGACAGATGTCAGTGTGTACTCAGCCTGACCAAAGCTCTGAACCAGACTCCACCCCAAACATCAATCCGTCCACTCAGCAAGTCAACTGCTTATCCTGGTCAGGGTCACGGAGGGCCTGAAGTCTATCACAGGCCGCACTGGACATAAGCCTGACATATACACTGAAAGGGATGCAACTCCAAAATGAACATAAAACTATGAAATGTACAATTAAGTGAAACTGAATTCTAAGGTTAGTCTGTGACCATCTGTGCAAACAATAAATCAGACAAATGTATTTTTATTTTTCATTCCCATTGCATGTCATTCTGAAGTTGAAAGGTGTGCTAATTTATTCACAAAATCCATGCTCGACGCTGAATTTGAAAAAGTGTCAGCCTGCTATAGGTGAGAAGAGGCCTAACCTGTCGAACGGCAGAGATAAAGAATAATTCCTTACAAACGTCGTGGCAGAGTTATGAAAACTGGACATGGTCCTAAGGGTGAGGATAGGCGAGAGAAGGAGATTGGGTCCAGTCCCGTTGTTCACTGACCGAGAGAAAAGACCTATCCCACATTTAGAGGGCTGGTGAAAAATGTCGAACATAATAACAGTTTCCATAAGACTTCCTGGTAAAAGGAGACCAAACTAATTTCTATGATTTCCCTCTTTTAAAACATTCCCTAGTCTTTATGACTGTAAAAATATTTTTACGATAAAAAATATAGCAAGAGCAGGCAAAACACATTCCAGTGAACGATATCTATACATCAAACCATAACAGATTAAAAAAAAAATTAAAAGCAAACTTAAAAAATACAAATTAGAGGCAGCATCTAGGAGGTTAGTGGATGTTCGCTAAATCATCATGGCTTCTGTGACACAGAAGAATGTCAGATGATCTTTCGGCTCAGAATGGTCCCGCTGAGTTAGAGGGCCTTGGTCACGTGGCCCCTCCAGCGACGACACGAGGGTTCAAAGGGTCCCACTGGCAGCGACCCCCCCGACCTCCACCCCGCTTTTACTCAGCCGTCTCCATCCCGACTCAGAAGAGATCCTGGGGGGGGGGGGGGTCTCCTACCCGTGGGCTGCAGGGAACCCCCATACCCATGCCATGCGGCATAGATGCCTTCCGCCCTGACACTGTGGGAGGAAAGTGGCACAGGCCAGATTCGAGGGGCGGCCCTACGGCAGGTCACGTGACATTGTGACTGAGCATTCCAGAGAGGAGTGAGCTGTGTAACAGCAATTACTGTTGCTAATTACCCTCCCAGAAGAGTCTGAAACACAGCAACCTCAGAAGAGCCTCCACAAACGCAAATAAAACAGCCTGTTTTCCTTCTAAACAAAACCAGTGCTATATTTCCTCTATTTTTATTGAACTTCTTGTCAATATTATTTATAATGCTTATTTGCATAGCAGATACACCTATCTAAGGTTATCCATAAAATCCAAACGTGTGCGCTTTGTGGCTCTGTTCAAAAAATCCTCCAGGACCAACCCAGACCATTCGCTTAGCCAAACTCCTCAACCACTATGCCACTTAGTGGCCACCCTGGGACTCACACTGCACCAAGGGATTTCCGAGTCAGCAGATGCATGGGTGCGTGTCGTGTTTTGTGCCAAGCTGCTACATCACTTTCTAACATAATGAGAACGTATAAAATAACGCTATTTCGTATCTGACACTATTTCCTACATCATTAGGGAACTGAATTGGTAATCACTGAACGATTTAATATGGACCCCCACCCCCACACGGCCACACAAAAACACGAACGCGCACACACACATTTTCCAAGAGACTGACATAGGAAAGACGCTCCATTGCACGATCACACATCCTCAAAAGGAAGTTCTGTCAGGTGCAAAGCTGTAGAGTCGCCAGTTTCTACGGCACATGAGAAACTGCATTCTGCAGTTCTGGACGTGCACAGAACCATTGGAGACACCGTGTGCCCTCCTCCTTTGCTGTTGTGATGCAAACCCGGAAGTAGAGAGGAACAATCACCATTTGAAATAACAAATAAAATATATCAAATACTGTAAAATAACTAAGAAATCTAACAAAAAGTCTAATTTTTCAATTTAACCATTAAAGCTCTATTTTTTTTTACTAATGTGTGGATATGTCCTATGCAAATTATAGTACATTACAATGAATGCCTGCTCGGTAGCCTGATTAATATTTATATTTACATAAATTCATATTATATTTATTGCATGTTTAACTGCAGTCCGACATCTCGATATTTACGTAATTATTTTCTAAGACCTTTAGTGATGAGACAGGACATGGATGTTGTGTTTGTGTGTATGTATGTATGTGTGTGTGTGAGTGTGTGTGTGTGTTGCCTGACTGGCACTCCCTCACCCCTGACACAGTCGCTATTCATTGCGATCCTCTCACAAAACAATCTCTGGTGAGGAGCGGAGAGAGGGGGGGAGCAGGGGAAGGAAAAATGAAGGGAGGATGAAGCCTTGTGAGCCAATTTAAGAAATAACTGCTGATACATCAGCTATCGACCGCTTCGCCGTTCACCATAACGCTCAAGGCGAAACTGTGAACGAAATGACAGCATCAACCGCCGGCAATAAACCGCCGCCCACTACAGCAGAGGAGCTCTAATTGACAGCTGTCAACCTAATGGAAGCCTTGACAGAAGATTCCAGAAAAAAAAAAAATAAATAAAATGTTTATCAGCTGACGCTCAGAGCAGGAAGACACTTTTCCCCTACCTTGGTTGTACTGCTATTTGATTCTTTTAGTATTTTCTCCCCTTATACTCTTTCTTTCTTTCATATTTCTTTTTCTTCTCCACTCCCAGATCCCCCTCATTGTTGTTCACTTCTTGTGGCTAAAAAAAAAAAAAGAGGGCCGAGGACAGCCATAACTAATCGCACTGTCAGCCTGCTGCTAGGAAGGAGGCTAAGCTGGGGGGAGTGATGTGAGGCAGGTCTGCAGGAACGTGGGCGATCCAGAAGGCGACCCATGAGAGGCACCAATGGGATACCGCTAGCCGCGACACCCAGGGGCACAAGGGAGCCGTGGCCAGGTGCTGCAGCTGCCAGCTCCGAGAACCACAGTGCGGGAGCCAAGCCTCGGTGCAGGGGCGTGTAACTCGGGAGAGTAGTCAGGAGGCCGAGACGGCCAACGCTGAGTCCTCATTTTCCCGATACAGTGCCATCGCCCTTCACCTGGATGTTATCATTCCATCACTCCATCTTTGTTAGCCATACTGGCCTCTGGATGTTTCCAAGAGACGGAACCGTCTCTATCCACACGGATCGGCTGTGATGTATTTTCCGTCCATCCTCCACAATCCATCAAACGCACTCACTATCATGGATATCGCTTTCTTTGGTTCACAGGTAATTTAACTTATGTTAAACAAAACTGGATGCGTCACAAACAAAGGATGCATATAAATCGTCCTTGGGCACACATTATGGCTGCTAGAACACAAATACTCATCTTAGCCGAGAAGAATTGCAGCTTTGACTGCACTTCAAATTGTGTTGTGACCAATGTCACCATGGTCCATTAAAGCAGGGTTAGCATGACGGCTAAAGCCACTGAATGTGAATATTGCTGAGCGGAGGCCCTGTCCCAGATCTGTGCTTAACCAAAACTGCACCACAAAAGCATCCAGCCCCTCGAATTGGCCCAATTCAAACACTGGTGTCCACGCACATCCCACGAGACGGACTTCAAGATACGGCGAAGGTGTACCAGCATCGCCTCAGCAATGCTATCACCTGCTCCAAAAGCATCCTTCCTTACCCGAACTGAAATTTGTATAATTCACGGCTACAACCCTTATATGTAAAAACTGCTGGAGAAAAAAAAAAGTTCAGATTGCACTTCTGTTATTCTCCCAGTGTAATCGATATCTTTGCACTTGCAGACTCTGAAGCCAACAAACAAGACATTGTGTTTGGCTATATTGTCCTCCACTGAAAAGAAGCAGGCTTTCAAAAGGCACTGCAGCCAGCCCGGGATCATTTGTGCACCTGCCTGCTCTGCGCCTTTTCCTCGCCGATGCTGGCGGGCCTTGAGTGGTTATTCTACTCCCCGCCATTAAAAGTGCCCTAATTCTTGTGAACATGATTACCCAGGTAGCGAAACCCATTTGTCACCTGCTGCAGAAAATTGAGTTAATGCACAACTAAAGGCAGGCAGGACTGTGTAATATCAACTTGATTACATCAAACTAGCTGCAAACCTAATTCGACCGCGTGACAGTGCGAGGGACTTGTCATCTCCAATCATTAGGGCTGTCAGGAATCCATCAGGTTCACAGCTAATTAGGTGAACACTAATGAAGCTGGCAGACCAACTTTTCTTTTTCTACGGCTGAGTGGACCTTTCACAAGTAGGGGGGAGGAGGAGGAGGAGTGGACGACAGAGAGTGAGTGAGAGGAGGAAAAGGCTACAGACATTTTCTCACGAAAAGTCTCAAGGTTGCTGGGGGACTGGATTTCCCCGAGTTCCTAATCGGGCTCTGTCATCTGACGTCTTTCCCCACTCTTTCCAAACACCACAAAGCCAGCAATTTGTCATCACTCTTCGTGTTACACAAAAGCAATCCCAGGAACCCCGTAACCTGGAGGCGTGAAAGGACAGCTGAGGGAGAGGTGGGGGACAAGGGACAGGGGTGAGGTTGGTGGAATGGGGGGGTGTGGTCAAGTAATGAGTATATATATAAATAAATAAACAGGCACATAAAGGAGTGGCTGTGTCTGAAGGTAAAAGCCTCCCTTTCCCATCTTATTTGTCTTCATCCGCCATCAGCAGAAACAAATGCTTCACTTCTGTTTCACTCCACAAATAAGAAGGCTTTCAGTCATCCTTCATCCCCCCCCCACCACCATATAACTCCCCCCAAAGCCCCGCGAATGTCCATTAGGCAAAAGCATTTCGATAACGCAAAACCCAGGCCAAAGTACGAGAGGGAGAGGAAAGGCGCTGCCTCTGCCAACCTCTGATTGACCATTAAAGCTATTGATGAATGTGCCTGTCAGAGAGGAGACAATTAAATCAAATATGAAACAAAGTCGTTCTGACGGGTCGTTTTTGACGGAGCGGGCCGCTCTTCCGTCTCCCGATTACACTATTAGTTACATTTTTATAAGAGCCCGGCGCGCGCGTGGCAGCGTGCGTGTGCGCGCCAACGTGAGCCACCGCGCGCTTTTATCTAACTCAACACAAAAATCACAGAAGTGATGAAAAAACGCTTAATTCTTAAAAGAACGAGTCTGCTTTAAGAATTGTCGGTGTGCGCACCACGCCTAACTCAATCTCCTAAACCCAGACAGCCTGATACACACCGAGAAAAAAGAAATACTTTTTTATAATAAATTCAAAAAACAAAAAAATAGAAACGTAAATGTAAAAAGGAATGGCACATGAAAAGGGATTTTATGAATGAGCAGATACATTTAAAAGTGTAAAAATGTTAAATCAGAGCACGTAAGTGCGTGTTGTTTAACTGGTCTCCTTTATGCTACCACATTTTACGGGGCAACGGTTCTGATTCATCCGAGCTGACAGGACATTTGTCTGGCGCGCTGCCTCAAAGTGTCTTCGCCTTTTTTGTTCATTTTTTTTTTTTTTTTTTTTACTACCAATGTTTTTTTTTTCTTCTTTTTTCGGCTGTAAACCCATTTACAAAATATCATAGCTTAATTTAAGGAGGCAACTTTGTGTCGCTCACTGGAGTTCGGAGGAAATCACCATGCTGGTCAGCCAGACTGAGAATCTGGCATACACTACTGATGCCTTAAGATCACAGGGCCTCTGTTACACTGACATACACTGCTGATATACTGCTGGGCATTTCAATTAAAAAAGTCCAGCCGTGTAATCCAACTCTCCGACCAAGGGACGGTATTACGCCGTATCCACATTTACCCCTCAGACCTGGACGACCACAACTTCCTCATACACGTCCTATATGTTGCACCTTAACGCTCTCTTCTGTTTGACCTCCTACAGTGAATAACGGGCGCTCATCTTCAGATGTGTTTTAATACGACCTCCAAGCATAAGAAAATTGAAAAGAAACTACAAAGGCGCAATTAAACTTGCCTAATAGGTGGTCGTTAGAGCAGACGTGACGTCACGGCGGTTGGCGTTGCCATGGGGAGTGATTTATTGATGTTTATCGGGAATGAATAGATCAAAGGCAGGCCGGATGACAGGGAATCTATCAGCCGTCAAATCAAAGCTGGCAATTGTCCATTATACCGTCTTCCAGTCTGCGCACTCCCATTTCAGGAGTAAGATAATCTTTATGTCTTCCCAGAAAGAGAGGATCAGGCCAGAAACTAGGCGAAAGTTGACGTTTTGTGATCAAATGTTTTAGCACAAAGCCCCAAAACAGCGAGGGCGAGCATCAAAGGGATTCATGACAGTCAGCTGACACAAGAGCCCTGCTCCCCTTCGCCTTTTTTTTAATAAAAGTCTAATTCATGGAGTCAATACGCGAGCTGGGCGACAGATACAAAGGGCAAAAAGATCGAGTCCGTGGAATCAGGTGAATAAACTTGAAGAAATATCAAAGATGCAGCGTCAATATCAAGGGCTGCCTACCATTCGGCATCAAAAGGAAGCATTTCCCTTCCCAAGGCAAAAAAAAAGAAAAGGACATGGTCTCCTTAAAACTTCGAGGAAAGAAAAGTTCAGAACAAAACGATTCCCGAAAATGAAACGGCTAACCATCCGAACTCGTAATAACGGAAGGAGGGAAATCTGCATTCCTACCGCGATCGAGCAAAGCGAAGAAAGTGGGGATTAAAAAAAAAAAATTTAAAAAAAAAAAACGAAAAAAAAAAAAAAAACTTTTATACCAAAACCCTCATCAACAGATACGGTTTTTACGGCCATACGTACGAACGATACAAGTGTGAGTTATTATACTGAAATGCAGGCACCGGGAATGCCGCAGTGGTTAATAAAAAGCGGGAGGAAGAAGCGAAAATGTGCAGTTGCGTACCTGCTGCGCGCCGCGGCGCCTGCTGTTTCCTCCGCGGCATGCTCGCTCGACAGTTTCACCAGAGTTCTTTTTTAGCCAGACAGATTCCGAGCTGGTCCGCTCTTCTTTGATTGCTGTGCTTTCATACACGGTACCTGGGGGCGCTTTCAGGAAGCTGACATAGATCGGCAGTTTTCAAACAACAACAAAAAAAAAAAAAAAAAAAAGTCAAAGCGTGAAGAAAAAGGGTGATCTGAAGAAAAAGGCAGATTTCTCTTCTTCTTCCCCCCTCGACTCGGTTATCGCGGCGGGCAGACTCGTAGTACGCCTCAGCGCGATCCTCACTTGGCTCTGGAAGCTGCAACAGGCAAACTTAAAGGAAAACGAGATGATCGCGTCACTCAAAGTCTGCAAACAGGGGCAAACATCAAGCAATGTCAGGTTAACTCCTTGTACCTCGAACGCTCTGCTGCATGGAAATGTCATAGGAGAGTCGGCAATCGTTTCCCATCTACACCGTTTAATGCACTATAGGAGGACTCGCAAATGATCATCAGTATTCGTTGTACCGACACGATAACTATTGAGAATATTGTTGAAAAACTGTCCATGAATGGAAAACAAATAATAAATATCACTACGCAGCCAGCAGCTCTTCGTTATACTAAAATGCACAACTAGTGGTTTTCTGAAATATTTCTAGTACAATAGTCTAATAATAACACACAATGTTATACTTACTTCATCGTTTGACTATCAGTGTTATCCATGAGGAAGCGATGTCCAGAATGATCTCGCGCAGATCAAAAAGCAGTTCAGCAGGATATGTGCGTCGCCGCTACCATCGTACGAAAATCCGCTTGACTTACGAGACCTCTTAGTACTGAAGGAGGTTTATTGTTCTTCCTCAGTTCTTTTAGGAAGAAACGAGAAAATATAAATTTGGGGGATAAACGACTGCAATCGTCTCTCGCACAGTGGCTCGCGCGGTTATTTTGTCCGAGCGCGTGCAACATCCATCGAAGGCTCTTCGAATCGATGAGATACGTGCTTGATTGGGTGCCCCTTGTTGTAATAATGTACATCAGAAGGAGGGGATGGACTCTTACTGTGTTTCAGCTGCTCTATGAACATGGATCAGCAGCTACTGCCAAACAGTTTCTTGGCTGCTAATAGCACTTTCCCCCCTTCTTTTTGTGGCTGATAGTAGGTATTTAAGACAGCAACAGCAAATCAGAGGCGACTTCCTTGCTCCAAGATGCGTTCTTCGCTTCAAGAGTCAGGCAAATTCCATAACAAACAATTTCCTTGTCTTTCTCAACACCCTAGGAAAAAGATTACTCTCACTTTTTGAAGGTAAGATAAAAAAAATATCCAAATGCACCATCCTTCAGTATTTGGGACCATTCCATAACTAACATATTAAATTATTTACATTTTTTAATCTTAGCTTTTTTTCTCTCTTTCTTTCTTTCTTTCCCCCACTGAAGTAAAGGGGTAATCTAAATGCCCTAAATGCTTTCTCGAAAGAAAAGAAGTGGATAAAATGTCCGTATTTTTCAGATCGTCACTAGGATAAAACAATCGTCCATTCTGTGCGGGAAGGGCTACAGTAAGGGGAAAGGCGAGTAATTCCTTGCAAACAAGAAGATGGTGAGTTGTCAGATTCTGATTCTGCTGTCAAATGTGTTCAGTTCCATCTAATTGCTGTATCGGTGGTCTCTTGTCGTGCTGGTAGTATTCAGATACCCTAAATTGAAACGGGAAGCTTCTCGAAACCAACAAGGATATCCGATCGGTGTGTCAGGCTCGCTTTGGGGAAGAGGAAGAACTGACTTTCACCGATTCGGGATGTTTTACCCCAATCTCGCTGCGCGTGCTGCCACGGCGTTGCATGCCGTTAGATCCGCCCAAACATCTGTCCGTCTAACCATTGGCGCATCCATCAGTGTCACACTCGCTGCACGTTGCAGCGACAACGCCTCAGACACAACAGAAACAGCGAGCTTGCACTCAGGATTCAGAATAAAAAAGAAACGGGAGCAGGCAGAGCGCACAAAAAAAATGGGTAAAATGTATGTCTTCCAGCTGAAGACGATCTGCTCCACGTAGGGGCATCTAATACTTGGTGTATACTTAATGTTGCATTTAAAATGCATATTATGTTTTGTTACATGCATTATTCTCCTAGTCGGATTGGGTTATTGTTCATGGAATTGTTTATATTTTTGGATGAAGAGGAAACGTGTAACAAACACAAAAAAACTACTATTATAAAGAAAACAATAAATTATTTCTAAATGCATGCTATATTCATGAGATGACAAAAGAAATATTTCATTTTAATACTAAAAAATAACTTCTGCATCAAATTAAATTAAAATATAGCAGTAGCCATATAAATATCCTATATATTCTCTTAATTTGAAGTATTTAAAAATATTCTTATTTGACTCATGTTTACTTCATTTAGTTGCCTCCTGAGGGCTTTATGCGCACTTTATACTAGTGCTCCCTGCAGAATTTGGCACACTCTGGAGAAACAGCCACGTTAAATGTCGCGTACTTTTATTGTATTGATGCTTTTATTAGCAAAATCATAATAACTTTAAAAACTACAAGAATAGGCTCATACTATAAGATGTTGTTTCCGAAAGAAATGGGAAAACAGTTTCGATGATGAAGTAAAGTTTAGTGTATGAAATCAATATGTGATTCATATTAAATAAGGGCGGAGACGCGATAGGGGACATATTCCACGGTTAAATAGCTACTCCTGCTATTTGGCGCTTTCTTGAAACCACGTTCGTATTACTAATACGGAGTCTGGTGAATTTACATTTAGCTTCTAAAAACCCCATCGGCATCTTGAAAAGCACGACTATGACATTGTAATCTACGTGGTGTTTGGCAGTTTGGTTTTATGAAGTTCGATCAACAGACATCTTAAAGAGCATTAAGACTGAAATTGATATGTCTTTACTGAATAAACTTTTGAAACTTCATTTCCAGCAAAAAGTTTTAAAAATCTTTCTTGGTCCAAAGCAATCAAGAATGTGCTTCGCATTTGTTTTTTTTTTGTTTTTTTTTTTAAATTGCTACATTCGTAGATAAATGTCTGCTCACCACGACCAAATGCAAAAATACATAACGGTATGGTGTATCTGCGTGCATGTGTGCGCGTTGTGAAGTGATTTTTTTGTGTATTTGAACAAAAGTATGAACGTTTATGAGCACAGGTATGTGATTAATGTAACAACTCACTTACAATAAATGTAATTTAACACGAATTTTGTCGAAATTATTAACACCAGCGTCTAAGCTTCTATACGTAACCTACTTTTAAAAACAACGACTTGCTCGAGGAATGTATATTGTTGCACAAATACTAAGTCGTTTATTCAGTTTATGCTCTTTGTAAGTGGCGCAATGCTTTAAGCATTACTTCCTAATCAGAGTAACATATCAAATGCAATATTGCCAGGGGAGGAGTGAAATTCAGCACGAGTTTGCTCTTTGTTTTTATTATTTATTTATACAGTTCTGCAACTGAAAAGTTGTATAACACTTCCGTATTCGACGTTAAACGCAGGGAGTGGACTTTCACATATGTAATTATTAACCCTGATAGTAGTATTTAATTACTAAATTATTCCCAATGTTTATCGTAAGCAAAATAATTCTTCTATAAACCTTTTAATAGGGTCTGAAACACATGCAGTAGCATTTACACATTTAATTGGATCTCCTGTCCTGTTCCGACTCTGTATTGTAGTGGCCTGTCAAATACAACGACGCTTTTCAAAATTAAAACTATCACGTGCACTTTTGAAGATTACAGTTAGCGGAGACAGACATATCATTATTGCCTAAAATGGATATTTAAATGATCTTTTTAAATGAATTATTTTCGTTTGTTTTATTCAGTTCACGTAATCAGGTAAATTTACTCCATGTGTCGATTACCTTTTTATTCGTTAAATATATATGAGAGCTAGCGTTTGATATGGTAAAATAAATTAAGTTCATTACGTAAATGATGTTGTTAATACAGTTCTAAGTGGTTCATTATTTCGCGATTCTTGATGTTAATAAACAGTAAATTACCAACCACACTTGCAAAACTGATACATAAAGCATACACTAAAAACAATGGAAATAATAATTGCAAAAATTATAGCAATAATAAGAAAAGTATGAAAGCGGAAACAAAATGTATGCTTTGAAGTTGTAATACACCACTTGTACCCCCATTAACCTAAAACACAACAAGTTAGGGAGAATGTTTCCACAACCTCAAAAATAAAGAGTATATTATATTTAGAAAGACCGATGTCTCATTGATCTGTTTTGCAATTAAGATATGTGAGAAATATTAAAGCTTTAAAAAATATCGCATCACCTCTAATCAAACCTATAGCAGTGAAACACTCACATCCAAACACGCTCGGTGTGTATACTGGTGAAGAAAGGCCGTATTACTCACAGGAGTTTCTTTGACTCATTGCCAATTCATCCGCAGGATCATCATGCCTACCTTTTTATAAAGTCTTGAAATCTTGTTATTTTTTACTTTATTATTATTATTATTATTATTACTATTATTATTATTATTATACGATTATGCTCATATAATATGCAGACTATCACTGAAAAAGGAGCTGCAAGGTGTCACACTACAGTAGCAACAGAAAAAAAACAATTTTATTTATGCACAATAATAATGATCACTGTTTTATGTATATAAAATATTTATGGCATTTATTATGGATATTTGACGCTATAAAAATCCCTTTAAAATTGTTTATGTTCTGTTTTCTGGGTTCAGCGCTGCTGATGGTGCAAGGTACTTGGGAATGACACTGGTAAATTGCTCATTTTCCAGAAGAAAAAATATAATAAATGTCCCCGTCTTCTTCCACCAATCAGAAACACTTTTACAATGTACGATAATATCGGTTTTCGCAAAAGTGTCCAACGAGGGCATGGAATTTCAGAATGTAAATTTGTTATATTTTCATATTCGATAAAATATTCAAAGAAGGTAATTACATGAATTCCAGCTTGTTCTTACCTTGTATATCAGCTGTCAGCAAAGTATCTTCGTTTGCCGTGTTAGAATGCATTAGTCATTATATATAGTACAGTTTTACAAAACAGTTTATATTATTACGGTTGTTATGATTATTGTTGATAATTAATCATGATGCTCTCACAAGTTACTTTTTTTGCATAGTAACATATAGTTAAATATTAATCTGTCATACTAGAGAAATATTCGGCATGTCTGTAAGCTTACGAACACTTCTACTTTTTATATAGGGAGGAAGTTTCCAAACACACCATTTTGCATTAATTAAAGTTTTAGCTGTCTGTAACATTAGACCATGCCTGTTTCGTTTAAAGGGAAGCATGTTCACCTCTTGACACAGAAAGCGTTAAGGTTTACTTATTTTAACGGACATAATATAGCTGGACCAAATAACACGAAAGCTTTAAGTCTTATAAATTGCGATACAAGTAAATATTTGTCGAATAATGCTGAATCAGGTTACTTTTCTATCGCAAATTTTCAGAAGAAGAACAAATAGGAGAAATAACTATCGTCAATTTATAAGCCATCATTATATTGCAGGTTTAATCTACGTATAAAATTATCGGAAGCAATACAGGGTGCGGATGACTTCACTATCTAATTTCCTTTAATGAAAATTTAGTTTTTAGTGTCCCTTTTGTCTTTAATGCACACGCGCATTAGTTTTAACATAGTTTTAACATTAGTTTTAACACAAGTTTGGAATATTAACTCCCGATAGTAAATGGTCGGTTGGTAGTTCATGCTGATGCTCAACAGGAGAAAGTTAGCTTGATCCTGACGTAATTACATTACTGTACGCAATTACATTGAAATAGGCCTATCCGGTTTCTGGAGGGTGCTCTTTGGAAGACCCATTACACGTGTTTTAAAATGTTTAAATTTAGATACATTTAAGGTTCTGTCTTAAACATTCTATTATTTAACACGTACTTTCAAAGCTTTTTCGATTCTCCACAGGTAGTTGGTTAATTAGATTAAACCTGCTTCTGTCGAGAATTGCATGTAAATTCAGATTATTTATACGTCGTATTAATAATTTGACGTTTTTCAAAAAAAGCTTCAATAATCCTACACTTCGGTCGTTTACGAAATTTGCGTTTCGACCTTCAACGATAATATATTAATTAGAACGTAAAATAAACTAGATGAATTGGCTTGGGAACTGGTAAATGATATATATGAATAGTCTCGTTTTAGGTCAGCCCTGTTAAGGTTAAACTTATCAAGTGTACCTATAACTGTATTGTGTCCTTTGAACCTGCAGCGTTATTTATAAGGAACCTGTATAAGGCCACTTTATGGCTGCATTACACTAATTATAGGAGATTATGTCCGTTTACTAATGAATTCATTATAAAAACTATACGCATTTCCTGGAAAATGGGTATCCGTGAGAATTACGTTAGTTTCTAAGTATATCTGGCCTGTAAATGTTTAGGTGAATGCGTATCCAGTAATATTTATACTGGATTCTTATCAAGCGTGCATGGTTAAGTATCCCTGTAGCAATGCCCGGCGCAATGTAATCGATACGCAGTGAATGGTCACACGAATTGCAAGCTAGTAATTAGCTGTAAAAGAAAGACTGTGAAGTGTCAGATTTTCAGGCGTAGTCAGCGGAGCAGAGCTCAATTTTTACTTAATACAACAAGGTCCTTGTAGCGTCTACGCCGATGTCATTCACGCTGTTTAAGGTTTAATTCGCCGAAAAGGCCATAACTATCGTTCCACTGATCATCTTCCACCTTTCCTCCAACACTGCTGGCGACTGAGTGAAGCACAGCGCGCTGGGGTCTTCTAGGTCATACGACAGCGAACTTCAGCTAAGCGGAGAGACCGAAGTTCTAAACCGATTTCGTGTTTTGAAGCATCCATGGGGGAGGGGGGTCCTGAAACAAGGAGGGTGAGAAGAAGAAAATCCATTGCTGCAAATCTTGGTCGTGTGTCTTTTCAATGTTTATTTATTTATATGTTTAAAACGAGTCGTCATCTATACACATTTTCACACGATACTTGCCCCTAAGAGACGGAAAACAGGGGCCCCATGCTGCTGGCGCACGTGCCCGGGATGGATGTTAATACGACAGAAGGAACAACGAGCCATCGTTTATATTTTTACCAAACCGAAGTTCTCTATATTTCTTCCTGTACAGCAAAACCGGGAGAAGTAACTGCCTTATAAAGGCCAATAGGAAAGGCAAAAGACCAGAGTGAAATTCAGAGGCCTGAGAGTTTTCATTAGATAGTAAGAACATTCAATGCCAAGAGCACGGGATCCGGCGCTGGACACAAGCATATTTCTCGCCGGGGGTTTAGAGGACAAGTGCTGACCACCCCTCTTTCTGTCTCTTACTGGGTCACGCTGCTCACTTGCCTGGGAATCGCTGGGGAGCGGGTAATTTAAGCTCTCCTTGATGCACCCTATTCATCATTGTCGTCAGGACCGGCTTCAAAATTAAAGTCTGATCTACGGAGTTAAAAAAAAAAAAAGATAAAAATTGACAGAGGTGAAAGAGGGTCGGGGAAGTCAAAACACAAGGTAGTCTTTTGCTCCGTTTGATTTATGTTATTGAGGGGGCACTATAAAATTAGTATATTAACCCGTTTTATTAGATATGCTTGTTTCACGACTAGTTTTGTGTTTCACTGGAAATGGTGGGTAGGCTGAGGGAAGCTTCTGTGAGAAAACGAAGAGACCCAAGACAGCACTGTCTGTGTATGCGGGCTGTCGTCCTGTACGTTCTGCCACTAGACGTGGCTCTAAACGGCGAGATTTTCATACACGACCAGCTTTTACCATATCATCCTTCTGGGATTTAGAGCAAGAGAACGTACTGTAATTATGGCTGTTTTTAAAGAGGGCATATTCCGGGAGAGTGAGTACTCCTCGTCGGCTGTGAGAATAAACTGCTGAATAAAAGAAATTGCTGACTGAAGTATTACTCAGTGTAAGTGAATGACGGAGGGGGGCGTGGGTCGGCTCTTTGTGAGCAGGACTGGGGCAGTTTTAGGTGCTCGGAGCTCGGTTTATATGCAACAGGACACACCGTGCCTCGGTGTGCTGTACCTATATGGCAGATGTTGGCGTGCGGTAATCAGCCGTGCTCCGCATTTCTGTGTTAGGGCGAACTGCCAGGGCAGCCTTTGGTATCAGCAATTCAGCCACTAATGATCCACAGCCGGCCCTGTGGTTTCCGCTGTTCGTCTCTGATTCATGCCCCCGCGTCTGAGATCAAAACTTGAGCAAATGTTTACCCCGATGAGAAACAGACATCAGGAACACCCTCTACCCACACAATGTAAACGAAAAAATAATAATCATTTTTAAAGCTTGCCAACGGAGGAAACCAATGACGATATACTTATGAATATGATGGTGCAGATATGTCAACTGCAGAATATTGTCGCCCGACAGAAATTGCCGAAGTAGCTTGAGACGTTTCGTGATGTTTCAGTTTTATAGATATATACATTATTAATATAACACTTATGCTAAGGTACTGTGATTAAAACTCATTTGTGTGGTCTCGAATTTTGTATTAAATTCCATCATGGTCATATTGTGCGTGTGGATCGCAGTTGTTGCAATCCATTGCATCGGTATCTACTGCGTGGAATATATATATGTATATATACGTGTATATATATATTGCAGAAAGACTGACCACTGACTTTCAGGTAATTTCAAACAATTACCCACAGAATAAATATACAGCATATTCAATAACAACAATGGAACAACAGTGATAAAACTGCTTCTAACATTCACGTACTAGTTTTCTTGACTAGACCATTGTTGATGATTCATGATCAATTAGTACTCTCTACCGAGAGGAAGTGAACTGGATGGAGCTGGTAGTCCTGGAACGCTTTTGTCTTTCAGCAGTACTGCTAGGCTTTACTTATACTTTAAGTGTTTCTCATCAATCAAGACTGTTTTAGGAGTGACCAACAAGCAAAACCTATAGATGGATATTATACACTCGAGATTTTTAGGTTATTTCCTTTGTTATTTCTCTTTGTCTAGGTCCTCTCTTCTCAGCCCTCCACTCTAATCAGCGAACCCTAATATTGCCTGATCAGAGTGGGATCTTGGACAAAGTTTTAACAAGGAGAGCGGGTAAGAGAGGGAGTGAGGCACAGGGTGCGAAATATCAGCATTCACAATTCGGGGGGGCATAGGAAGAGGCAGAAGGTGTAAAAGTGAGGAAAGGAAATGGTGAACTGGTAGTGCATGACGTGCTGTTGCTCGCCAGAATGTAAGTAAAGATGGGGCGTGCTATCTAAGATCTCAGGAAAAGCCATAATACATTACACTGGCTGGCCTCACCTCCTCCTGCCATGATTTAACAGTATTATATCAACAATGGTGTATGAAGACATTCCAACCAGTAATATGGTGTTTTTGTGTATAAGTATTAGTGCGTGGTACAAGAGGTCTGTTCTTATTTTTCCCACACCATGTGATTCTTATCTGTCTGTCAGTCCATCTGTCCACCCATTTGCTCATGACTCTGTCGGTCTGTCTGTCTGTTCAAGGCTGAGGTGTTTTTATTAAAGAGATGTACATTTCTCAAGTACTGCTTTGTGGATCATTTGCACAGGGAGGGCGTTGGCTGAAGTAATCTTGTTCAGTTCATCTGTATGTTATCCCCTAATGGTAGCATAAGACTGGATGTAAGTGAAAAGAAACTCCTAAAACGCATTCTGGCCCCGGGGCCCGAACTTACTCATCTCCCTCTCCACAACCTGACATCCCTTTGCTTCTCTCTCTGTTCCCCTGCTGACTCTGAAATGGCTGTCCTTTGTTGTCATTCCTTTCCGCCTCTGTTGTCTCCACTCCCATGCCCAAATAAAGTCCATATTCCACCCTTCCATTCCCTTGTCACGTGCTTCTGTTTGCTGTGCCACCTGGAGCAGATTTTGTCTTCATTAATTTTTAAATTAATTACAACCATGGAGTGGACACATTCTTCCAAAGCAAATTAAGTGTAATTTGCTGAGATATTCAGAGAGCTGGATATTACACTTAAGAATTAAGGTCAAATACTAATTAGGATAGAAGCACAGGCCTATTATGGGATGTGAACTCACTAAATTCTGGTCAAGTTACATTATTTATGCCACCTAATACCATGTGAAGTTCCCTTCCCCTGCTTAGACTAGTCTTGATGACACTTATCAGTCAGTTAGAGGCTGCCGCAGCCTGGCTGTTCTACTGCGGGATCCAGGCCGGAGCTCCTGCCAATCGGGTGGTTAACAAGGGAGTTTACACCAAAAGTGTGCTCCCAGGAATCACCCTAGCCAAGGGGTCGCTTCCTCTAAAACACGTGGGCATTACAAGTTCCCCACCCACCACCTCATCCCTTTCTGTTCGACTATCAACCAGTGGGAGGAAGTCCAGACCCCCTCTTGTCATCCCAAGGGCCCCAAGATTTATCATGAACCCACAGGATGAAACACTCGACGGAAAACATGACCTCACAGTGCTTTTATCGGCCGCCGCCATCGGGCCTCAGTCCCATCGGAGCGTATTAATTCAATCCTCCTGAAGAACGTCGCAGCAACGCGTCGGCGTCAGCTTTCCCTGTAAGACCCCTGTAATTACCATGGCGATGGGACAATGTGTTCACAGCTAAGGAAGCTTCACCAAGCTCAGTGTGGTCTGCCACCAGCCCAGTCATTTCTCAGAACCCAGCCGCGCACTGCAGTGTATCATTATGAATCTGGACCGGTCTGCACTTTGCATGGCAGAGAGGTGGCCTCAGTGACCATCCATGCTGAGTTTCCTCTGCTTTATGAATTTTCTTAACACTGTTTGTAAATGATTTGGTTGTTTTATGCTGCCCTCCTTTGCTGGCATAAATAAAGGGATAATAATTAATGATCCCATTTACAATTAATGCTGTGAACAGAATATCAGTTTTATTTATGTATTTGTATATTTGTGGTTTTTTGATAAGAAATCTTAAATTGTTTATAAATTCTAAAGGGCTTTGGACTTGTGATCATGGATGACCATCCAAAGACGCTCCTGACCAACAAATAAAGGCAAAGCTGTACTTGAAAAAGCAGATTATATCAGCAGACCTTTATGGGTTTGTTGTTTCGTCAGCCTCCACTCTGAAAGGGGAAGTGGGGGGGTCACAGGTCAAACACACGCAGTGTGGTTCAGCGAGCAGTGACCAAAGCGTGGCACAAAGAAGTCCTGCAGAGCTGGAGCAAGGTGGGCGGGATCTTCACTGCTAACCTCGGTCGTGACCTCGCACCCTTTCCAGTGGCCTCAAACGCATCCCAATGCCACAAACTTCCAGTGGGGGCGCTGTTGCTGCTGCAAGGCCGGTGTCTCCTCATCACCTCACTCTGTATTCCCAGCGGGCCCTTTTTTGCTCGGCCAAAACTCTGTAATATTCAGTGCAGTCCAATTTAATTTTATATCACGCCCATCCCAACTCACTAACCACAAAGCGCTGGATGGTGATGCTTCAAGAACTGCATCATTCGTCGACCAGTCAGAAAGGTACAGAGAAGAAGAATGGGAAGTGGCCATGCTCATTATTGGAAAATAAAAAACCTCTGCCTGTCCAGTGCTGCCTGGCTGCCCCCCCAGCTGCTGTGACAATGGGGGTCTTATGTTCACACTTCTCTCAGTTTCTAAATCTGCAGAGGCAGTGCAGCTTGCCAGTGTTGTGACTCACATTTACGTACTTATAAATCTAGAATTTAGTCAGAATTCTCAAACACTTATCTGTCGGTTTGTTCGACTCAAATATAAAACGTAAATGAATCCCTGGATGAATGCAAACGAGTTCATCAATGTGTGCAGTTTTCTTATGTACGTACCCCTCCACTATTAAAAGAACCACAGTCATTTACTATGTAATCTTATCATGTTGTGTGTGTTTTATGTTAAAAGTCCCTATATTTAGCAGATATAAAATGTGGGTGAATGGGTGCAGTTAATAAGAAATAAGCAATTTGACATTTTACAACAACTTGAATCAACAGCGAATTTGATGATCAAGTTGTCAGAGGCACTGTGGTGAAAGGCTGAGTGAAACCAAATGATAAGTCAGTGTTTCTTTTCCTTAAACAGGTAAGAATGTGTTATCCTCCGGTTTGTTTGTGGGCCTTCAGATGCTCATGGGAAAGAAAGAAATCGTTATTATGTATCAAGCTCTTTTCTTCTTCAGCTGGAACAATGAGTATGTGTTACTAAAACAGAACTAGACTAGGGGAGAGGACATGACTTCATGCATCTCTCTCCAGATTAAAGCATTCCCAAAAAAGGTGCATGATATAGTAACACAATAAAGTGAATGAAGTAGAGATGAAATAAACAAAATACCTCCCCTTCAGAACCATCAGTTTTGACCTCTGGCATATATCCAAAAATGCAGACAACCTATAATGCTTAATCTACCCAGGGATGTTAATCGGACAGGTTCTGACGCTAGAGGCTTTGTTCCTACCTCAGGGATCACCCGCACCCCCCCCCCCCCCCCCCTTTACACCTCTCTCCTCCCTCTCGGGCCCCCCCCGGTAGGCGCTTTTACCCCCCGCCCCCCCCCCCCCCCTTCCCCCCCCTCCCCCCCCCCCCTCCCCTCCC
>JAACJT020000007.1:16218342-16235888 GCA_009936485.2 Gymnarchus niloticus
CCAATGTCTGTGCTGGCTGCGCTGTAAACTTATAAGTGTACATTTTTGTAAGATTTCTGAGGTGAGCCAAAACAACTTGTGTATGCTTTTTTAATGATGCTGCACGAGTAACATTGCGGAAGAGTTTAACAGCAGAATTCTACAAAGGAATCATACAGGCATGCTTGATGTACTATTAAGAGTCCTTCGCCATTAACGTGAGTGAAGGACTGCCGCAGTCTAGCACAGACAAGGTCCAGGTGGGCAGCAACACCTCGGAGGACTAGTGCCGGGAGCCTCTTGGAAGCCCTTAACTGTTTATCTCCAAGGGCACGTACCTTCCGACTCTCGGTGAATGTGTTAAAGCGCTGTGACAAGAGTGGCGTTATCGTGTTGACCCCCGGGAGGTGAAGGAGTGGGGGTGGACGGTTGGGGAGGGACCATGAGGTCATCTACCTCCCGGACTGCCGTCTAGGTCCAACGGGTATTTGGATGAAGTAGAACACTTTGGCAGTTGTCTTTATTTAAAGCCAGCCATTTGCAGAAAGGCGAGCGAGGACAAAGGAGGAAAGGCAGCGGGGCGGGGGGGGGTGGCAGTTATGTTCGTACTGTTGTTTCAGCAAATGGGATGTGACACGGCGAAAGAGAGTTGCCGTGGGGAAAGTGGGCCCTCTCTCTGCATGTATGACAGAAGTGGGATGCACCTTGCAGTCCGCCAGTATCCAGGGAACAGACACCCATCCATAATTAATGCTCGGCTGCAGGCCCGGCGCTGAAGGGCCCCGGCTATGGCAAGACGTCGCAGCTGGGCAATAGTATAGCTAGTTGTGCAAGCCTGCCTTACGGGAGGCCCATTAAACCTGAGGGGTAGGCGGACGGACAGAGGAGCGTCTTGAAGCATTTTTAGCTCTTGCTCTGGAGGGACAAGCAGTTCTGTTGTCAAACAGATGAGAGTTTGACTTAGTCAATGAGGAGAATCAGATATTTCCATTCTTTGGTGACCCCTACATAGAAATGCAGCGAGTAAGCCACAGTCCGGCTCACTGCTGTATTCTTAGCAGTAAATGCAGCTTTAGTTGACCTCTATAAATAAATAATGGTGTGACTGTGATACATAGTCTATACCTTACCTGAGGGTGTCCCAGAAAAACCTCAGACTCAAAGTAAATGCTATTTTTTTTTTTGGACATGGGGGTTTGTGTCTGTAAAAAAGTGATCAAATGCCAGGAAAACTGCTATTGTTCTTCGTTGTTTTGTATTCCATAGGAACAGAAATTGCTTGTTGATCAGAAAGTCTCTTGCAGTGCTCATACTGTGATCTCCAGTGTCATAATGGGGATTGACTACAACCAATCATAGGAAGATGTGGGTCATGGGGCTACTTTAGGACACTTCATATGAGCCAAACAGGCATTCGATCATGTTGGTTCTATTACTGAAATTCTGCTTTGTTTACATTATTGTTTATTTTTCTGCGATCATCATGACAACCACCCAACGTACTCTTAGGTAGAGAGACCCACCCATTACAGAAAGCATCGGCTATTTTTGAGTCTAAACAGCACTGTAGCCTGGTAATGATGGTCCTGAGGTTCAGTGTTACTGGGGAAACTGCCGATGGAGGCAGGGTAGGACCCAGGGAACTGGAAAGGCAGAGAGAGGGCAGGACGAGAAGAAATTTGGCTGCAGCTCCACGGCTTTGCGTAATGCATCAGTGTAGGACATCTTTAACTAGTAAAAAGTGAAAACGGATGTTGATTAGAGGCACCGTAACATTTTTCATTATACAAAACATGTTATTTTGATTTAATTTTCCTTTTTGTTCTTCTCTTTCTCAAGAAGAACCCAGATTCAGTCATTTGAGGGGACTCAGAAGGAGGAGACTCTTGTATCAAGCAATGCAAAAGGGCATTTGAAAAGTCTCTGTTTATTCTAGATGAGAGATCTGAAGTTTTCCTTTTCAATTGGAAATATTTTCAATACACTTTCATGTTGGGTAATCTGTTGTGTAAGTAGCAAGCACTCCTGTCTTTATTCTATGTACTGAAGGATAATTTTTATGACTATCTCAGGGAAAAACATCTGTTTGAGGGTCAGCTCTCATTCAGAGCATCTAACCAATACGAGTCCCCCAAGGTTACTGGAAATGCTGTACAGAGTTAATCTATAAGCCAAGATATCCGTCCTGCCTTGGTTTAATTTCCCCCAACCAGCAGTCTGATGGAAATGCTCAGTATTTGAGTACCCTTTGGTACCACTGAAACCTACATGAGCTTCAATGGCGATGATGTTTCTCGCAGCTCTCACTGTCCAGACAGGGTTTAGCAGCTCAGCCCCTGGTGGCAGCATAGCACCCTTTCAGAATGACACTACAGCTCTCACACTACCTCTACACATCTCACCCCGAGCGCCACTTCCTCCCAAAGAGGGAGACAAAAGAGGTGAGAAGGAGAAAAAGAGCCTGCCATCGGCCTTGGTGGACGGAGGCAGGGATGAAACAGGCCATGACGGGGTGATCTCCTGCAGCAAGTGGCAGAGGATGAGGAGGAGAGAAAGGGCAGAAAAAATAGTCACGCATTTATTTTCTTCCCTTGTCCTTATCAGAGTCCAAGTCTGTCGTCCCTCCTCCAGCCTCTCTCTGCTTCACTGGACTGAGTGTCTAAACAAACTAATTAATCATGGGCATTGGGAGAAGACAGACAGGTCTGGAGAGGTGATGTTCATCAAACTCCCCCAATTTGGTTTTTAATCCCTACAGCAATTTATTTGCTGAATATGCACATTTCCCCCCAGAAATCTCTTTGCCATGGCCAAGGTTAACTGTACACAGACTCATTCACTATTTATGATTTTGCATAGCGGATATGTTTTTTTCTCCTTCTACCAGAGTCAGAGAATCTGGGGGCATTAATCAAAAATAATGAATAAAATGATCCATCTGACAAATTCACACAGCCGCTTAGGTTTCAGGAGAATAACGAACTAACTTTATTAATCAACAGTTCCTAATTAATTGTTACAAAGTGTCATCCATAAATTTCCCTTCATTTTAATAATGCTTGGTGAACACTAACAATATCCCCTGTGATTTCAGATTTATTGAGGTCTGGGTGATCAGAGAGGAGAGGTGGCACTGGAAGACAAGGATGCCCCCCCCCAGACATAGTTGTCAGCAGAGGATGGCTCGGGTTGTGAGGCAGTCAGATTCAACCAAAATTTGGCATGCTCCCCTTCCTGACGGAAGTGGGTGACCCCCTACCCCTGCCACACCTGCACCCAGCCATCCGCCCCCACCCACGAGATAAGGCAAAGCCACAAAGTAAACCATTAAGGGTGACAGTTTCACTTTTCTCCCCTAATTACTTGTTCCTGCCTATTTGGCATTTCTTAGAAAAATTTGTTGAATAATGACCGGCATTAAAATGGAGGCTCTTAACAATTTATATGCAGTGGTTAATTTATTACAGAGTTTCCTTATCTTCTAGCTGGATTTATATCCGAAGTGTCTTCGGCCCTCGCCTTATGACAGGCCGTCACTTTCTTAAGGGCACAGCATGTATATCAGTAACAAATTCACGAGATGCACCACTGTTTAATCAGAGGAGGCCTGAAGCTGGGGCGGCTTTTCAGTGGCTGATGTTTGTTTATTGTTGCTGTGCACTTGGCACAAAGTAATTAGTACTGATTGCTGAACATCACTACAGCCCCCCCACCCCAAACCAGCCTTCTAAGGAAACACTGTACCTTTAGCTGTGTTGCATCTGTGTGTTCATCCAGTCCTCACCACGTTCTCATACTTACCTTCAAATATGTCAGTTCCTCTACTTGTCAGTCAAACTCATCCATCCATCTTCTTTAGCCACTTATCCGTAAGGGTCACGGGGAAGCTGGAGCCAATTCCAACCGACTTCAGGCGAAAAGCCGGGTACACCCCGGGCGGGTCACCAATCCACTGCAGGGCCAACACAGAGACAAACACCCACATACACTCACAGTCACACCTATGGGCAATTTAGAGTAGCCAATTGACCTATCCTGCATGTCTTTCGAATGTGGGAAGAAACCGGAGTACCCGGAGGAAACCCACGCAGGTATAGGGAGAACATACAAAATCTGCACAGAAAGGCCCCGGTCAGCAGCGAGAACCAAACCCAGAACATTCTCGCTGTGAGGCAGACGTGCCAACCATTCAGCCACCATGCCACCCTGGTCAGCCAAACCCATTAAATTAAAAAATTATAAATGCAATATGTTGGGAGCTTGTTTTTTCAAAGTCTACACAGTTTGACATGTTGGTGTCTTAAATTCACCTAGATGCATCAAAAATAAAACAGGAAGCTGTCACTCATATGCTGTCCCATTCCATTGGAAACCATGGGTCTATGGTGGTTCTTGAACGTGGGCTTTGTACAGTGGCATGCAAAAAATGATCTGTACTGCACTGGTCTCTGAGGCAGGCATCTACAGTTATTTCACCCTCTTCTGTCTCCTTATTAAAGTATGCACACTTTTTAGTTACGCATTAGGCTGATTTATGTAACTCGCCAGGCAGAGTGTCCTAAGAGCCACCTAAAGGCACTCGTTTATTTCCGTTGTTTTTATTATTACCTTTGGCTTTATGCAGGTAATTTACTGCGCGGTCTCAGGAGCAACTTCTGACGTTCGTTTGCTTCAAGGGCAAGTGTTTGTGGCTTAAGTTGCTCTGATCGCCCGCACAGCAGCCCCCGCAGGCACTGCTGTCTGTGGCTCTGGTTCGTTTTAAGACAGAAGGAAGGCAAAAGAGGAATGTCAACTTCATGCATGTAACCTCAGGATGCCTCCAACCCTGCCTTTCGTTAGCCAAATGCTAACGATGACAGGTAGCGGCTTGAGCAGAGTTGTTGAGGGCGGCCATCAAAATAAAAGCTTCCGTGACCTTAGCAGAAACCAGCGTGTGTCACCCTTAGCCGGTCGAAAGGTCCTGATTGGCCCTTAAAGCTGTCTGTTCATTGATGCGTCTGCCCATTATTGACTGTTGGTCACAGTCAACGTGTACACTGTCTCTTAGAGCACAGAGGCATCACTGCATATATTATTGTCAGTTGTAAGTTAAACACTCTGGTTGGTGACCTAACAAAATTGCAGGTTTTCTGCTTAAGTGGATGCCACTGCCCTTTTGAAAATATTATGCTAATGATATGCAAATACATGGAAAATACAACATCAAGTACAAAAAATGTATCAGAAATGAGCATGTTAAAAAATGTTATGGTGGCTTCTGTAAATTTCTCACCATATTTCGATTCCAAACTTTTTATTCTGATTGAACAGATATAGTTCAAAAAGTAGTTTAAACCTTACCCATTTGCATAATTTCAATAATTTACTGTAGCTTCTTTTCTTGGTAAACAGACAAAGCTCGAGTCCCACTCCTTCAGGTGTACCGCCCTAATGCTAAAAGACCTGCAGATGCCCATATAGATTCCAAACACTTTCTGTAATAGCCAAACACTCTCACTTAAATTTGAAGTGGTCCTCTATCCATTTCTTTTTTGTGTTCCAGTCACAGTTTGTGTTCCAGTCACATCAGTCAAATTGTAAAATAATCATAATTCCATTAATTAACTGAATGATGTGTATTACTGATGAACTGATTTCAACTGGACTATATAGAAGTAAGACAGCCACAAGGTCTAGTCTAATTTAGGAAAGTTGGCAGATGTGGTGTAACAAGGGGGAGAGACTCTAAGCTAACAAATAGCGTTCCTGGAACGTTTGTAAATCACGAGGACAACAACGTCCTTGGGGTGTGGGGCTTGGTTACCCATTTTCCTCAATATCCTAGCTGGGGCCAAAGAATCGCCAATGTGTCTCCCTCCCGGTCATTCCCCTTCTGCCAGGGAATCTCGTTCCTCTTCCACCACGCCACTTTATCTGACACATAATAGGAAATTAGAATGCCAGTATGGTTTCTGCCCCGTTGGGCAGGGGGAATGTTGACTCGCTTGGCTTCGAGGCATCAGGCCCATCTGCTTGCGTGTTGCTTGCTTGCTCTCAGCGTGTTCACCCACCCTTTTGAAAACATGAACCCTTGTACCCATTAGGCCTAAAACATTCCCGATAACCTGTACATGGTAAAAAACCCTACACGATGAATCAAATCACCCGGCAGGATGAATGAGAAAATGTATAAACATCTGCTACAAGTGTCAGGCATGTTTCTGGCCCTTGCCTTTTGTTATTTTTTCATTTGGAGAGGGAAGCTTTTAAATCTGAAGCTCTGACAGCTAAGGAGACTAGTTGTATCTGTGTGTATAGGGGGGACTTCATTCATAATGCTAATAAAACTCTGTAGGGTGTGGAAGAATGGCAGCTGGAGAGGAATGCCCTGACGTACTTCTGCCGTGACAACCTGGCCCTCCCTGCAGCATTTCTGAATGGGACAGAACCTTCTCCCATCCCTCAACGTCGCAGTGACCGCCTTCCAGTGATCCGGCGTCCTTTTTCATCGGGCCAAACCAAAGACAAAGCGCCTCCACCTTTCTCTGCTTTACCTACCCAGGCTGCCAATGCCATAATTGGCTCTCCGCATCACACGGTGTCTGAAAAGTACACGAGAAAGAGGTAGAGAAAAATGTACACATAGAGAGAAAAACAAATAATGATTTTACACATTTTTCCAATTATATTGGTCCAAAACATGAAGAAGGTAAACAAAAAAGCCTTGTGTTGCTGTGTAAACAAACGACCTGAGAATATTGTTGTTCTCTGTCATTGGAGGGGGTCTGTGTGATCAGAGACAGACGCTAGCAGGAGTGGAGTCTTACCTTCGAGGTCGCGAGCTCCGTTAAACGGGGCTCAGCAGGGCAGTGAGAGCCGCAAGGAAAATCCACCTCCGCTCAGTAGGATGAGGCCGACTCACGGGCGAACAAAAGCAGTGGTGGCGAGCCATCGTCGCAGAACAGCGGCTAAACAAAACCGGCTTCTCAATGGAGACCCCGCTGAGACAGCAAGCGGGCTAATTCTTCAAAGAGAAAGAGTTAGCAGCGTATTAAAGATGCATTTAAATGGGCGGTAAAAAAAGGAAAAATAATATATTTTACAGCCCGAGCTTGAAATGGAGAAGTAATGTGATGGCCCGGGAAAGAGAGTTCACTGCCTGACTGTAATTTTATAATTTTATTTTTTATTTTTTTGTCCTTACCTTCAGATCATTATCAACACCTTACAGACAGCCAAAGCAACAATCCCTTAAAACAGGTTTTGGAGAGGATAATTTATTAAAATTACTTTTACTCATTTTGTTTAATATATGCACTTTAACAATTAATAACCCAGTGCTGGAGATTGCACTAAAGGCCATTAATTTGTATAAATCTGCTCCATCTGACACAGGGTATTTTTTAAACTGGTCAGGAGAAGTGAAATTATTCTCTAGCCCGAGGTTAAATATTACTTTCCCTTCTTCAGGAATTCTTCAGCTCTCATTCTGCCTGTTTCAGACGATGTCATTGATCTTTAAACTAAAATAATCTCTCAACATTTCCACTGCAAAGACCAGGTTTTTTTTTTTAACCTCTTCAGTTATATTAACTTGGAAGTCCATTATGTGAGACCTGAAAGCCTATTTTAAAGATTTTCTCTGGATTCCTACTTTGGGGCCTTGGAGGAATGCTCATGTGGAGGACCCAGAATAGGCAACTTTGATTTTCAACATATGTACGTTGCTCAATTTAAAAAAAAAAAAAAAAAAAAAAGCTGTCAATTAATGACAAGGCCCAACATTAAGGTCAGGGTTGTAAATGCATGTGGCTGTTGTGTTATTTCCTTTTGGATAAGGGGGCAGAGTAATGCAACCTGCTTGATTCGTGTGGGTCTGCGTGAAGGCAGTACATTTACTTGAAAACTGTTTTTCTTCAGTGCTTCAAATCAATAAAACAGTTACAAACATTGCAATCAAATTTCACCGCAATCAAAGGAAACTGCCCCTTGCTTGTTTGATATTTAATAACTCATCTTAATTTCAAACCTTACTCCCCCCACCCGACTTTGACCAGGATAAGCAGATAGAACATGGACAGATGGATTGATGTGTGTCTTTCTGAAATCTGTGCCTCCACTGCTTTGCTAAGGAAATTACCCCAGACGATCATCTTCCTTAAGTACAGAATAGATTCCTTTGTTCTGATTCTATGTGAACCCCAACTAGCCGTATGTACTTGATATTGAATTAATGCCAGTGATATGTCAGCCCTTTGGATTTAAGCCTCTCGGGACTTTCTACACTCATATCATGTTCCTTCTCACCTGGTTTTGCTTCAGTCTCAGCAGACTAAGTACTTGTAACCTGTCCTTGAATGATTTCTGCTCTTAAAGGGCTTGTTCTCTGTGTCACACTGACACTAATGTACAAATATCCTATTTCAAATGAGGTGACTTAAGTTTTATCCACTTGTTGAGACATTATACTCTCAAAGTTGGTTCCTTATAATGTCAAATTCTGCATTGTAATAGATCATCATGTCATTTTTATTGTTTTTTGAACACTTCATAATACTGTTGTTGTCACGCCCACACAAAGGCAGCCACGCCCAGCTCCTGCTGTGAGCCAGCCACGTCCAACTTACCCTCGTTCAGCATCACTGGAATATTGACATCAGCTTTGCACCATTGACCTTTAAATTGCCTGAAGGTTCCTTGACTCACTGTGAGGTATTGTGTGATTCTGCCATTACTGAGTGATTCTTTCTGTGACAGTCTACCTGTGTATGATCTCTGATAGTTCTTGGTTTTTGCCCCATTGCCTCCCATCTTGGATTTTTTTGCCGTGCTGACTGCCTGTTTCTGGATTTTCGACACCTGTGACCTCGACTATGTCTTTGGATACCCTTTGGCTTTTGGAAATCTCATCGATTCTGGTTTTGACCCCTTCTGTCCTTCGTCTACGAGTAAAGAACTTGGCTATGCACTTGGGTCCAGTCCATGTATTCATTACAGTTGTGATGAAGGCAGAGACAGTAATGTAAACTTATTCTCAAAGCAGATTGCTCACATCTCATCCCTGTAGTACCTATGGTGTACAATTCTACTTGAGTTTCAGAATTCATGAAAACTGTGTAGCTTGAAGGGTTATGGCTCTATTCAGAAGGTCATGGGTTTGAATCCCATGGCCAGCAGAGTACTCACAATTCCATTTGGCCCATAAGCAAGACCCTTAACTCCAACTACTTCCGGGGTGCTGGCTGACCCCAAGCTTTACTCACTTGTGTACCACTTTGGATACCCCAAGCATCTGCTAAATAAATATGTTTATCCAGGTCTTTGCCTTCACATCCCATGTCTGCTGTGCCATATATGATTGTGTGTGAGTTGTACTAGCTATTATTTATGTTGAACTTGCTTGTTATGTGCATTAGAAACGCTAACAGTAATGTGTTCGCTACGGCAGGCCAGCAGGAGGCATATGGCTTCCTGTTAGCAAGCATTTTCTGCACATGCTGCCTTAGATTCAAACTGGCTTCAATCTTAGGATCAGAACACAGAACTTCACTCAATTAATCTTATGATAAACCCATGGCCAGTTGACACAAGACATCCTGGTAGTTGGACAAGGTCTGCGTTTCCATGATGACAATCCTCATGAATTCTGTTTTCATTATCCATTAATGTTGATGTCACCTGAAAATACATAAGAACATTGTACCGCTCTGTATCCACACAGCTTTAAATTATTATTAGTACATTTCATTTAATTTCATTTCATTTCAATTCAGTTCAATTCAATTCAATTCAATTCAATTCATTTCCATAAAGCACCCTTCCCAACAGAGTTATTGATAATGAAATACAAATTCAACATGCCTATTTTGTCTTTTCATATAATGACTGTTAAGAATCCATGGTTGTGCAGTAATAGCCATAGTCTTGGTTAAAGTATGAAGCTATCCAAACATTCTAATTATAATGAGCACTAGACCTTGAATTAATGCACAGGCTGCAAATGCATTCGTCATGCTGTTATATCCCTTACTCTCTCTCTCTTTCTCTCTCTTTCTGTCTGTGTTGCTCTCCCTCTTCCCCTCTTCTCCTTCTGGTGGTACTTTTTTAAGTTCAGAGACTGAGAGAGCATGTCTTCATTAGGGACATTACCATTCACAGGCTGTAGTAAATTCTGACAGTGGAAAGGTCCCTGTAACCTTTAGTTGTGCAGAAATTTACTTCCCAAGAAAATTACAGCTGCCGCCGTCTTAATTAATGCCAGCTTTTCTTTGTAGAAAACCGTGGACTTGTCAGTAAAAAGAGGCAAGGAGAGGAAAACGGCAGCGTAAGAGAGAGTGGGAAAAAAAAGGCAGAAAAACTTGAGCCCGATAGGGCCTTGTACAAAAGAGCTACGAGAATGAGAGAAATTAACGAGGGGGAAAGAGTAGCACTCTCATATTTCACAATATCACTCTGTTTGCTGTGGTTTGTGAGATTATCCCGCAGTGTGTAGATTCAGATCTATCTCTCCTCCGAAAGGCGTATCAAACAAGAGTGGTTTGTGAGAGCTAATACATATTTTATTCGTCACTATCTCCTGGGCCCACATTGTGTCCTGTGGTCTACCAAGGAGGTGCCATATCTCTCATCGGAAGAGCTTGGCTCTAACGGTGATCGGGCTGCTGACGAATTGGGAGTGTGCTCGAGACGACTGCTGCTGCTATGCACGGTCTCGGGGCGTGAGGTCAGCAAGTGTTCCATTGGATTTCCTCTCCTTTTGGGTCAAAATAAGGCCTTCTGGAAAGGGTTCAGAGGGATAATGAAATGCGGAGAGCTTTTTTACAGGCATGATAGTGCACTGAAAGTAAGGGGCAAAAAAAACACTATGACAGAGCTGAAGACCTGCAGGTAATAATACACAACATAATACATTACAAATAAAATAAATTTAAGCCAAGGCAGATGTAGCTTTGAGCCAGGGGAGATGGGTAGGAGGTATACACACGGCATTAATACCTCATCCAAGCAGGATTTAATGTCACATCCCCAAAACCTTGCGGCACTCAGAAATCCATGAATGGGAGAATGCAGGCAAGGACAGCATGTTGAACTTTTCATTTGCTTTAAGCCCACATAGCCAAGGGAAAAACTAGTGGTCCTTGTATTTTGCATGATTTGACCGAAATAAAACGATAAAAACAAATAAATGATATGAAATCTACAGTATATTGCTGCAGCTTCACTTTAGCATGTTGAGGCAGGTTGTCTGAAGATTAAGCTGTCATTTTAATTATGTTAGTAATAAAATTATGGGCCTGCAATCTGAATTATCCATAATGCTGGCTTAGATCAGCTCATTTTAAATATGCATTATGGTGGCGTTATTTAGTGTCTTTTATTGAATAGATGGATATGCATACACAGGCTCACATGACAGAGTTTTGTCATTAAACCATCACAGAATTATTCATCTCGGCTTTTTCAGGCATTAAACTTGAGGGGAAACTCTGCGGTACACAAGGTTGCAGTGGCAAAACAGATTCATTTACAAGAAGAATGTCATACTGCTTTCTGTCTGTTTCAAATTCCCAAGCCAGCCAGCATTTCTGCCTGAAAACAGAAAACACAAAGCACATTTCTTTTATTATGTGCTCACAACAAAAATGAGACCTGTTATTCAAACCTTAAAAGGTAAGAGATCAATTTGCCACACACACCATACCGAAGACCTCCTAGATTAACTCGGCTAACGCTGCACGTGTTAGCAGTGGACTAACTCCCTCAAGATGGCCAGTTTGCATGCTGGATCCACGGAGCAGTCTTTTTGTTATTTCCTCTTGATAATTTAAACCATAACCATCCCACAGCCCCCAAACACATAACCTCCTTCCACCCCCTGCTTTTTTCCCCTTCTTAGATAAGCCTAAATGACCCCTGGGTCTCCGGACATGTGCTGTGCTTGATTTCACAACTACAGTTTGTCATTTTATGAGCATGGAGGTAGGACTCTGACAATTGATCAACTCGTGCTGAAACTTCAGCCCTCTTCCTCCGCCCCCATTCCAAAGACCCTTGTTAAATATTCAGGTAGATTTATGAATGGATACTGTCTCTAATCTATTTATATCTCTTATATTGACAGAAATACATTTACAAAGGGTCTGGACAGGGGCTTTAATTTTGGTACGACTGGGAGATTTCGAGGAGAAATGATGTGAGGTGAGGAAGGTTTAGATTAATGCATTTTCAGAAATAGTAGTCATGGATTTATTTGAATTATTTTCATTTTTTGAGATCAGTTTGAAGATAGACGATTGCTTTCTTGGCCTTTGTAGGCAAAGAAACACGAGTTTACAAGCAAAACGGGGAGAGACAAATGCTTTAATAGTGTGGTTAGATTTAAAAACATAATGCGTTTATTTATTTATTTATTTGCTTGTTGTGAATTTACATATTTTTCACTGATCCAATGTACACTGTGAGAGTTTCCACATTTAAAAGACATGGATTCTTAACCATGATACAATTAATCCCAGCAGCCCTCTCAAATCTCAACCACACACACACACACACACACACACACACACACACACACACACACACACACATGAAATCAAACAAAGTGATTTATTTGCGTGGACATGAGAAATTTCCTGTGTAGGCCCTAGTAAACTGGTCACAGCATAGTCCAAGAAGGTAGAAAACACATCACTCTTTACTGTTGTGAAGTGTACTAGGGCTGCCTTTTGTTCATCAGTCAATCTGTTTGTTTACTATTTAATTTCTCTTTGAGCTAAAGTCTCAGGCAATGAATCAAACATCCTGAGCCTTCACTCCATTGGGTGATGACAGGTGGATACCCCAACACTTGTACACATGCCCATGAGAATAATTTTATAATGTCATTGTCCTGTTTTCTCAGTAGGGAAAAAACATGCTGAATGGCTTGTATTTGATGATAGGGGTCTTGTTATTTCATGGAGGTGTTTGTCTAACCTTTATTGGGGTGGTGTGTGACTCTGCAGGTTAGGCATCAATGCGTGTCACCAGAAAGTTGTTGGCTCATAGCCCCCCCCCCCAAAAAAAAAAACAAAAAAAAAAGAAAAAGAAACAGTTCCAGGGTTGCTAGATAAATGCCTGTGCACTAACCTCAAGCTTTGCTCTCACCTGTGTGTGTGTGTATGGAAAGTAATATGGGATGTATGAAAAACACATTCCATCTGTATCATGTGAGACAGTGCAAGTTAATTATTTTTTTACCCTTTATTAATCAAGTCCAAACACATTAATTGGAGCCATTCAGTTGATCCATGTTTAATAAAAATAACTTTAACAACGGAAATGTCCCTATTAGGAGCCATAATGTTAAACCTTGTTATTATTTGTTATATTACTTTGAACAGTTTGGCAGTAACCCTGTTCAAATGGTTAACCTCACAGAAGAAATCACTCAGTTTGTACAATGGCTGAGCATCTTATATTCTAATCACAATTTTTGAAATCCCAGATTAAACCCAGGATAGAATATAGTACCTTGGAACCACCACAGAATCAATAAAAGTAACCATTAATATTGATTTGTTTTACACTTACACAAATATGACAATATATTGACATCTGTGTTTGTCTGTACATGATGCTTTAGAAAGGTGATATTTAGAAAAACGAGCATATATTTTAATGTAGGATTTTTATTATTTGAACTTTTAATCTCTGTAGCAGCAAAAAAAGAACACAGCCCATTTGTTTTTTAGGACAGACTCTAGGACACTGAGATTCAGTGCCCAGGTGTATCCTATTTCTATCTTTTATTGTTTTTCAGAAAATAGCTCCGATCTTGACTAACAGATAGGTTTGTTTGGATCTGTGATGATTGAACCCAGCCCAGTACCCCAAAGTCATATTTTCACCTGTGGATGAATTGCTGAGTCATTTCCTCACCTAAAAGAGATGAGATTCACTGCAGAGTGAAGAGAAAGTGGATGAAAGCCCCTCCCCGACAAGTACTATCAGCGTTTTAAAATTCCCCAAGCTGCAGTAGCCGTGGTATTCTTTAGGACCCCGGTGACTGGCAACAGAGTGCCTGTATTTTATTTTTATTTTCCCCAGATTTTACCTGCACACAAATCCACTCCAAAATACTCCCTCGCACCAACCGCTGTTCACAACATCCAGTGAGAATGACAGTGGACTCCTCACACTTTCTGATTGGACCACCCGGAAGGGGAAGTGATGGGATCAGAGAAGAGTAGATGTGTCAATAAATCCATTTTTATTTTATGGACAAATAAATGCTGAGATAAAATATTGGAAGGACCCAAGCGGGCCGACTTTCTATGGTAGAGCTATTGTGATAACCACAAGCAACATTAATTTACTGGGCAGTGCTTCCAGACAAGGGGGAAGAACAGAGAAGGGCATTAGTGAGAGGCATTACCATCGGACGGATTTATCGGGAGTGGCCCCGCTCATTTTCAGCTATCATTAGTTGATTAGCTGCAGATGACAGTGTGGACAAGGCTGCCAGGGGGCCAGTGGAGAGATGGCCCTCCCTGTTTCGCTCTTCCTTTTGTGGTCGCAGTATAACATCTGAGAGAAGACTGGAAAACACACGGGTAACCATGAGCGTCCCAAAGACGTGTTGGCGATGTTCATCCAGAGGGATGAGGGAAATTATATGCAAAGTTAATATATGAAACGACACATTTCTCACCAGAGTGACTCATGTGTATGGGAATATTGCCCGCAGCCATTGTTTGGAAACGGCTGTGGCTTTGACCTGAATTACCCGTGTTCAGGATATAGCAAGTCCGAGCAGCCGTGAAAGTGGTGGATCACAGCGTTGGAGGGTCTCCACCAGAGGCCATCGCTGTGGTGCTACAGATCCTGGGAGTGTAGACTGGGAACAGGCAGACTAGGGACAAGTGGAATACAGCATGTGCGGTTAGCTTCAGGCCGATAGCGTTTTATAATTAATAATACCGTTATCATTATCACTGCGTTTACTACTACGGCTAATGTTATTGCTGCTAATAAGCAGTAATGATTATAATAAATACCAATGGTAATTAAAGCACAGTGCTGCTGCGTGTCATTATGTTTGACTGTGCGAGTGCAGGATGGGGGGGCAGGGCGGTGTGGGATTGTGGTCTGGCGACATAAACAAAGAACAGCAGAGCAAGGGTAGGAAAGGGCAGAGTCTAGCAGGTGCGACGCCATGCTGCGAAATGCCTCTTCTCAAACCGTTCGGACAGTGAGGAGGGGAGTGGCCTTTGGTAGTTAAGCGTAGGCAGGTAGGGGTGGGGTCTTGGCGATCAGATAAGGAGGACAGGAAGGTCCCTCGCGTGTGTCCGAAGACGGGCTTGAAGGAAAGGTGGACGGACACCCGGTACGCTGTTTTTCAATGATGCATCGTGACAAACGTAACTGCGGTTGACAGGCGACACAGCATCTGCAGACTGAGAGAAGGGATCTGTCAACCAATAGAAATGAAGGACAGCTCAGGCTATCCCACAATGCCAGCCTTCACAATCATGAAATGATTAAAACGCTTCCTCGAATAACGATGCTAATAACGAATTACGGTGTGTATTTAAGTGCCATTGTAGCACACACAGTTTCATAGCTGTCACGGCTACAGTCTTGGTTATTGGATGTCAGCCTGAATCCTGGCAGGCCATTTGCATAAATAGAGGAGTTTATACATTAAGGAAGTGGCAAATGAGTCCTGACTGGACGGCCCCAGGGCCTCTGCCCTCCCCTCGGTTAGACCTCCCCCCCTGCATTGCAAACTCTTATATTCAATTGTGATAGATGTGGAGCGGGGGGCACTCATACAAATCAATGATTTTAGTGTATGTGTCATTAGTCTGAGAGATGCGGGCAGTGGTCAGGACTATAAATCATGTGATGATCGGCTGTCTGCTATGCGTGGCTGCGTACGCATTAGGGGAGGGGGACTCAGATTAACCCATATGTTTTACTTGTGTTTTAATGGTCACCCACTGGAACCCCTGGGGACTCCGCCCACTTCCTGGAAAAAACTCAACACGAGTGCTGAAACAGGAACATGGTCTCTGTTTAGGCCCAAATACCAAGCAGCATGAAATCATGCATTAAGAACTTTCTGGAAAAATGGAGGGACTCCTTCTGTCTATCCTGTCCTTTGCGTGTCTTAATCTTTTTAGGAATGGTGAAATGTTAACAGCCACCGCATTCAGTAAATCGGTATCTAAAACACCAGTTTCTGAATATTCACAAACTGAACCTGGACAAAGGCAGACAGTTACTGTTTTAAAATGCTTTAAAAGAAACTGTGTGGTGGGCATGGGCTGATGTGTATATGCATGCAATCGCAAAAAAAAAACATGATTAATCGAAACTGCCAGTCAAATGTTTCGGAGCACTGGAAGCTTCTTATGTTTTATTGTGGTTTAAGCACTATCGGTGCCACACACAGATAAAAAAAACCATAAAGAATGGCAATTAATTAAAGGAAAAAAAAACAAATGACAAACACCACCTATGTAATAAAAAGCAATGTAAATCTAAAGTGATGACAGCTGAACGTAATCTCGGTATTCGATTAATTAAACATTCAAGGTATTTTTATGAAAGTTCACCTCAGCACTGCAAGAGAAGTGCCCATAAATGATCTGAACTAGTTGGCTGTATATATACAGCCTTGACCGTTCCATCCATTTCATTCCATATCCATTGATTAGGTCTGAGGTCATGTGACTGGCTGCGTCACCACAGTTATCTTTCTTTCATCTTCCATCTTCCTCAGCTATCTCGTACGGTGTTTTGCTTGAATTTTGAACAAAAATGCTAAAATAAAGGGTGCATGTGCAAAAACTTTTGATTGACACTGGATGTTAACCCAGACTTTAACACGGACCTAAACATAAACATGGCGGAGGTGACTGAGCAGACATGCATTTGGGAACACATTGGGAATCCCGTTTTCCCATTCGGGCAGAGATTCCACCAGTAGACCAGTAGGACTGCCAGGATGATGGGGTAGCAGATCCGTTAGATGGAGCCTGATTTTGACCCCCATAACCCCTAACCCCCCACGAGCAGCGCCAAACAGACATACTGTACACATGCAGTGGGTATGCATGGAGGGTTCTCTGAAGCAGAGAGGGGGGGAGAGAGAGAGAGAGAGAGAGAGAGAGAGATGGGGGGTGGGATTGTCTGTTTTATGAAGCTCCCCTGACTACCTGCCCACTTCTTCTTGTTTTGCTTTTATCCTTTTAGTCTTGAAGGAGCCTAATTAGTCACTGCAGAGGGCTGCTCTCTTTGCCCTAAAATCAGTAATTGGTTTCAGCACTGAGACTGTCAGGAAATTAACACATCACAGTGTGACAGCTGTTAATTTTTTATTCTTATTTGTCATGTGAGCCTCTGCCTGATTTGCTGGGGAGCCTAACAAATTAGTGGCCTGGAGCTGGTGACCTTGCTCTGACGTGCCACACACCAGCCTCCACTGAACCTTCCTCCTCTCCCTTTTAGGTGAGGGTGTGTCTGTGTGTGTACTTGTCTTTAAAAGAATAGAACTGTTTATCCATCCATCCATCCATCCATCCATCCATCCATCCATCCAT
>JAACJT020000007.1:16250217-16263046 GCA_009936485.2 Gymnarchus niloticus
AGCAGAACTCTACCCAGGAGCTGTTTGACAGATCTAGAGGTGCCGATCTTGAGCAGAACTCTACCCAGGAGCTGTTTGACAGATCTAGAGGTGCCGATCTTGAGCAGAACTCTACCCAGGAGCTGTTTAGCAGATCTACAGGTGCCGATCTTGAGCAGAACTCTACCCAGGAGCTGTTTAGCAGATCTACAGGTGCCGATCTTTTGCAGAACTGACTATTTATTTGCCAAATCCAGATGAAGCTCTATATATCGCCTGTCACTCATTTGTTCATTTAAAATATCTGTAAATTGTGTATGAATTTTGCAGTAATTGTAATAACAAATACTCCTTGCTGGATAACTGTTCAGAAGATGAATAATGGATGCAATAAGAAATGTTACATGCTGTAAGATTTCCAGACTATACTTCTCCAAATGGTGACTATTTGCTTGGGAAAAATACAATTCTATTCATTTGACTTATTTTATCTGCTAAGAAGGATACAATTTTACCCAGGAGATGACATTCCCCTACCCTCAATGTTCCCATCTCTCACGTACCCGACCATATGAGATATGAACCCACCACCTGATGATCAAAACAGCTGCTCCTTCTTTCAGCACAAGTGTTGACACTGTAAATATCGGTCATATCATGAGCTCTGGACACAAATGCATGTGTGTGCAGCATTGTAGGGGTAAAAGCTTGTCTTGACAATGACAAAAGCAATTGCAGTTATGTCAGGAAAACACGTTGCCTAAACATGAAAGCAGTGCTTAAAACTGAAAAGGCTAATGGTCTCTTCCAACCCATAACGACATATAGTAAAACAACTAAAGTGTTGCATTCTAATTTCACACAAACACCCACAAGGTGAACAAAGAGAAGCCCAGCTTAGTGCGTGCTAGTGTGAAGGAGATGGTAGATAGAAAGGCAGTTGTAAAAAAAAAAAATAGCTGTTCTGGGGGTAGCCATGTGACGTGTGATTTTCATGCATAGCATGTGCACACCCTGGGTTCACGTGTGACGTGCCACCAGAAATATGGGTAACGTATTCTCATAAAGGCATCTGAGAGGCTAAAGTGCTAAATACGGGGAGTCTGAGATAAAGACTGCAAGACATTTACCCTCCCGGCCACTGTTTTTTAGTGATGAACAATATTTATATTTTTTATTTGTGTTTCTTCTTTTGTGCTCTGCACAACCAGGAAAATGCAAAACTGCAATTTTTAGATAAGCTTGCTGTCATTGGGCATTATATACAAATGGATGGGTCTGGTATTGTTCAAACAAATATGAGATAAAAGACTTGAAATTTGTGAAGAGCTAAGCATTTTGTTAAAAAAGTAAAGAGAGGGAGAGAGAGGTGAGATGGACTCATAACAGAAAATAATAACCTATTCTGAAGATCAGTGAGGTTTAAGAGCTCTTTTGCTGTTACCTAATTGCTCCCTCACAAACCAGATTTTAACGACTCACTCCTTTGGTTGCTGGGCAGATACTTTTCACCAGAGTGCCTCGCACGGTTTAATTGAAATTGCGAAGCAGCGGAGGAGAGCATCTCGAATCTTCCGCTGGAGGCTTCTTTCAGAACTGTAGCTTTCTGTTCACAGGACTAGTACCTGTCACCTCTGATGTACCTGCTGTTGTATTTTCACTGAAAATTATAACGATAATACTGTCACTAGTTTCTAAAAAAGTCGGCCCCTGCAAATTTCAAATAAAATTTTGCCGAGTGATTCCACCCGCATTACAGAAGTAGACCGTGTTTATGAGGAGTGTAGGTAAATGAGAGACTCAAGTCGTGGTGCTGCCATTCCCCTCCCTGCCCCCGCTCAGCTTTGTCCACGTCAGGGCACCTGCTGCCATGGCTCTTAAGTGAACTCCCGCTGTGCAGGTCTTAAAACACGCAGCCCTTACTGAGCTGTGAACCGCAGTGGCCTGCCCCTCTCCGTGTTTTGATTGCAACGTGTGCTCCAGACCCAGGGATTCGCTTTCAAAGCTTCCCTTTGTGAGCACCACGCTCTCCTTCCTCTTGTTTAAATCTCAGAGGAGCTCTCCTATGCTCTATATTTGTTATCGGAGGTGGCATTGTTGATGGATGAGATACTTGGCCAATTACAATGGCACAGCATTGGCTTTTGAAAATGATAGGGAGGAGAAACAACCTTTTATTCCAAAAGGGCGATGCCGTTCAATGATCATATGCTGGCTACAGAATGTGAACTGAGGTGGGATCTGAACCTGTTTCTTTCCAAGGTATAAAGACAAAATCAGCAATTTTATGGTCACGCTTTAATCACCTCCTAGCCTGTTTGAGTTTGTCTTCATAGCTTCTAACACAGTAACTGAACAATTCCGCAAACCATACAAAACCTAAGCAATGGATGACATGAACTGATATAAAAATTGTTTGTTTTGACCAGTTTGAATCAGTATGTTTAATGTGACATGTTAGACAGTGTTTCAGTGCCCTCTCCACATCTGGACCGCCAAAAAAGGAAAGAACAAGCACCCTACTGATTTATGTTGAGGTGGAGTGTGTGATAGAGGTACAGGAAGAGGGTGTTTCTGTGGACATCTCAGAACATTGGTGTTTCTCGGGAGTGGACCTTGGGGATCAGCATGCAGAGAGGCTGTAAAGTTGCATGTAGGTGCCTCCATTACATACGAGGGAGAACCAAGAGCCGGGCCTCCATGCAGCCAGCTGCAGCCTTGACAGATTCCTATTTAAGTGACTGTGAATGCAACAATTCCACAAATAATTTGTCAAGCAGTACAGCTGAACTGGCTCTGAACCTTGCTCTCACACCCCCCACCCCATTTTGCTCACTCTCTCTCTCTCCCTCTGTTTCACTCTGTTTTCCTTTGTCCTTCTCTCTCTCTCCCCTTTTCCCTGGCTTGGCTGACATTCTCTGTTCACCAGCACTCTGGAACGTTCACCAGGCATTTGAAACAGATCAATAATGCTTCTGTTTTTTTTCTGGATCTTTTTTCCTTTCATTCTTTCTTGACAGCAACAATGCCTCCTATGTGGATGAGGCCACAGTTTAAGTTTGCATCATGCAGCATTTTATCGTTGTAGACGGAATCACAGTGACAAATACCTGTTACACATTTTCTGGACCCGGATCTCAAAGATGTCTTTCAAAGTGGTAGGGAGGTGCCGACAGGAAAGACTAAACCGAAAACTAAGGCCCACACCATACGCGGAGACCGACGACCTTTGCATCTCCGGGAGACAGATCACGCTTAATTTAGTTACTGGGAAACGGTCGATAAAAAGGCATGTTTTCCAGTCGAGAGGCTGTCTGACTAAGAGGGCTGTGTGGACAGATGAATACTGGGATGGCTTTCATCTCCAATCTCTTCTGGATGGGAAGATCATTAAAAGATGCTTCTGAAAAGCCAACGTGGCCGGCTGATTGTTGATAAGAATGGTTTTATGTAGTAATTTTGAGCAGTCAGACACATTCTTCATATATCACTGAGCGTGGTTTTAGCCTGTCTCTTTACATATACCACTTACACTTTATCTGCCTGGGCAGTTTTTATACTGTTATTTCTTTATGTCCACGTTGTTTAGGAAGTCGGAGACATAAAGACAGCTGAGCAAATGTTTACCTTTTTGTGTTGCCATCTAAAAAATCCAAACAATTCTTACCTGGATAACAGAAGGATAACAGAAATGTGTAATGGGTGATTGCAGACTTACAAAAAAAAAAACCTTGATATTTGGTTAAACGGTTGAATTGCAAAGTCTTATCAAGAATGATTGGCATATTTTAAAATGTGCACACCTGCGCTATTTTATAAACTTGAGTGCCATGAAAAAAACTGTGGCTCTGCTGTTTCTATGACTGCCTTTAGGCATTCAGCTGGTGACTGTATGGGCACATGTGTGGTCTTGTAACTACCACCACTATCAGCTGCATCTCAACAGAGTGGTCAACAGCCAGAGAAGTGCTCACTTCAGTGCTCTGGAAACTTCCTCATTTGACCAGTGGGGGGAGACAAACTTTTTAAAAATTATGGTGTCACATGACATTATTGACCAATAAAACGTCAGCTTTGTTAAAAGACCTCTCCTTACAACCTGATTAGCTGAGAAAAACTTCTTTATGAAATTTTCATTTACACATCATAGCCCCATTTTACATTATTACAGATGTGTGGTGATCAAAAGTAGCCTGGAGTCTGGAATGTAGTGTTCTATGTTCTATGTGCCAAAATAAACTAACAACAAAAAGTGGGCTTTGTTTAAACCTAAAAAAGAAAACAAACAAAAGTAAACATTTTGTTACCACCAAAGAAAGCAAAGCTGGACTGTGAAATCCAATCTAGATTACTTCATAATAAGATCTGGAGCTCAAGAAACCAAAGAGAATCATTTCCATCAAAAAAGAGGGAAAACTGATTGCATTAGCCACAGAACAATGACCTTAAAACACTCCATTATGAACATTATTTATCAAAAATGGCCGGTGACCTCGTGAAGGATGCAACATTTATACTGTTCATCCTTTACATTTCTCGTTGGAAGTTTCTTCATATCTCTTTCACGGGCTTTGCTGTCATCTTAAATTGTGAATCAGTCACTGACCACATGGCAAAGGCCCAACACCTCAGGATCACAGACCAGGGCTGTTTACACACACGGGCTCTACCTAAGAAGACTCTGAGACTTCTGCCTGTTTAACATTGTTGATCCAGAGAGCCTTAAGCAATGACTTCTGAGAGGTTGAGCTAAAAAAAAACGTTCATTCATCATTATTGTCATGGGCTTTTTGCAAATGATAACAATTTGTCTTCATCCTATTTTTAGACAATAAGGCACAACAGAACCTAAAAACCATTTTTCCAGATGGAAGATGTAGCTTTCATTCACTCTATTTTGACTTTCTTTGTGCTTTTTAATTTGATTTATGGCTGTTATGACTGGTGACCTGTAGCAAATTTTGAAAATCAACTGAACAATAAAGAATACATGTATTAAAATAATTTTATCCATTGTTAAGCTCCCGTCAGACAGTCTTAGTCAGTTATCTGCCATATATGCATCAATTCAGTTATTGTAAAATTTGTGAACATATATGTAGCCTTTTATCACAATCCTCATGTTTTGATGCTTTTGTTTTTCATATGTATAATCATACCTACTTTTAAGGAGACTTTAACAACAAAACGTACCACTGAACATATTTACACCAATGTCCTGTATTATGATGTATGTGCACCTAATAATGGACTAAAGACCAGAACAAGCAGGCAGAAGACAGATGGATGGATGGATGGATGGATGTAGATATATTTGCAAAAGTGTGGAGAAATTATTAAAGAAGATAACCAAAGTCAGGAAAATCCAGAAATTATGGACTGCAAATCACACCTAGGGGGTTGGCCAGAGTTGAGACAGAGAGGGATGAAGACAAATATGGGTGGACATGGATGCTGGGTCATATAATTGACACTTAACATACATCCTGACTCAGTGACCCTGAGGTTATAATAGGTCACCACATTAAAAGAAAGGACTAGTCAAGTCAACCAGAGAGTCCAGGTTAATGAATCATCCTCTCTTTGTGTCGCCATCCTGAAATTACTAACAAGGCGCTGGAAGCATATTGAAATTCTGTTTCCTAATAAATGTGCTTTGGTGTTTTTTATTGTTTACACTTTCTTGCATATCTATGTTGACAAGGTACTTTTTCAATAGCAGTGCTAAAAATAAATGATGGCTGGATTATGCTGTAGTGACTTTGGATAGATCTGTCAGCGTCTGGAGGCTCTCTTTCACCTGGACTTCACTGCAGAAGATGAAGCAATGTACTGGTGTATCAGCTGTAGCTGGGGAATTTTATAAGTAAACCAGGCTAATGTACTATGAATGACACGAAAAGCCAAGTCACACAAAAGTAGACTGGAAAACTGCAATGAAAAAGACAAAGTTGTAGTCAACGTGAAATGCACTGATGACAGAAATTAGCAATAAGAAGAATCAAAGACTTGGACAATCAAATAGGTGACAAGACTGAGTACCGAACAACAGGAAAACCTTTAGTTACGTATCAACCAGGAAGTAACTGCAGCTGTCTGACCTCACGACCTTCTTGGTTCACGACGAGGTCGTGGGAGGACAACCTTAACAGTGTGATCTGAATGGGGACCGCCACCTCCTGCTGGCTGGCAGGATTTGTGACAGTACTTCAGAGAAGAGCCCCAGTATGTGGTGACAACTAGCAAAGCTCATGGTATTTTAGGCCTCTCAAGTCACCCACACTTATCAAATCTGCTGGCTCAGGGCAGACTAACAGCAGATGGTCTGAGAACATGTATGAGGGAGACGAGAGGTCTCAGGTTTAGTAAAGATGGTCTAAGAAGGAGCTCCAGGTTTGGCTGACTCTCTGAGGAAACATGGAGGTTCGAGGGAAAGTTGAATTCCAATAGGACGTCTCTCCATGGAAAATGGATCAGGAGTCGGCTGGACACAAATGAATGTATACAAGTACGTTCAAAAGAACAAATCAAGAAATAAAAGCAGCCTTTAGATCTTGTGCTGATCTTTCCATACTTGCTCCTGTTCCTGCATTTGTTTATCGCAAGCGGGGGAGGGTGAGAGAGAATAATGGGAGCGGGAGAGATAATGCACTCGCATTAAACTATTTTTGACCCGCGTCTCAGAATTAACAAGCAGGGAATACTAATGAGATGAAAGTCATGGACGAGTACGGTTAATGGTTTTGGAATTCGATCTTAGGAACTGAAGTGGAAAAAAAGAACAGCTGTAGGTTGGATAGAAGAATGTCCCCGATGTCCACACGGGATACTTTGCCATGGCGCCTACAGCATTGATGAATTGCAGTACATTATTTACCTTCTTAGCAGACGACCTTATCCGGGGAAACTTGCAAAGCTTACCCTTTGTACACATGACTCCTCAAGTGCTCGGCACCAAAGCAGTGAATACGGTGCGACTTGGCAGAGGGCGAAAGAGCCACGACACGGCACGGCACGGCACATATCACATGCAGTGACTAATACGCTTTCTCAGAATATTAATTAAATGAGCCAATTTAGAGGCCGTTTAATGCTTTTCTTAATACGTATAGTGAGAATACTCTACAAACCATGCTGCCTGTCTACAAACAGACATAGCATGGACTGCAGCTATTGTTTGAGAATCATTCCAGGAATGGAATGTATAAATAGTTCTTAAGATTATAAAATATTGTTATAATAGTAATGTCATAAAGCCGTGGCTATACTTCGGCGAATGTGAAATGCTCAGTCAACCTTAGCCATTTTTCTGCATGCATGTGGGTGTCCCGCATGTTGTTGTGGAGGAGAACTTCAGCGTGTTTTGGAAGCACTGACATTTCAGCTGTTTGAATTTACGGCCATCTGTATGAAGAGCTGACCTGAATGTAACCATAACGTATATGCAATCTCACTCAGTCTGCTGCCGGAGTCATCTGCTAATGCAGGAGTTTCTTCTAGACGATACGTAAAACCAGGCTGGGGGTTATAGGAAGATCGTTTACGCTGTCATAGTTGGAGACAAAACCAAAAAGCTTCCATCTGGGCTGTTTGTGACCGGTCCATAATACTGATCCTTAGTTTTAGTCTTAGAAGACTACTGTGGCCCAGCACCAGAAAAACAAGTTCATAGGCCTCCCCACTAAGGCAGGAGTGGTATATAGAAAGTTAAAGTCTTCTTGTTTCAACACAGGTTTCTAGGGAAATGTATAATCCTCTCTTTGGTCTCCATGTAGAATACTCATTCATGCATTCAGTTTCAGTTTGTGATAATCAAGTCAAGTCAAGTCAAGTCAAGTGGCTTTTTATTGTCATTTCAACCATATACAGTTAGTACAGTACATAGTAAAACGAAACAACGTTCCTCCAGGACCGCGGTGCTACGCGGAGCACAGGACTACAAAACACTGCACATAACAACATAAAGTGCATGTGTGCAAGCGTGCAAACATTGCAAGGCAGGTTGTGATCATTTACAACTGATATTTACAATGCAAAAGGTGGCAGGTTGTGCAAAGATGTGACAGCAGGAAGACGGTAACAGTATAATAATAAATATACGATTGAGACAAGTGAGAGTGTGTGTGGTATCAGTTCGTTCCCTGAGTGTTTAAGAGTCTTATGGCTTGAGGAATGAATCTGTTGCACAGTCTGGTGGTTAAGGCCTGAATGCTTCGGTACCTTTTTCCAGACAGCAGGAGGGTGAAGAATTTGTGTGAGGGGTGTGTCAGATCATCCACAATGCTGGTGGCTTTTCGGATGCAGCGTGTGGTGTAAATGTGTGTGATGGAGGGAAGAGAGACTCCGATGATCTTCTCGGCTGTCCTCACTATCTGCTGCAGGGTCTTGCGATCTGTGACGGTGCAATTCCCAAAGCAGACAGTGATGAAGCTACTCAGGATGCTCTCAATAGTCCCTCTGTAGGATGTCGTGAGGATGGGCGGTGGGAGACGGGCTTTCCTCAGCCTTCACAGGAAGTAGAGACGCTGCTGGGCTTCCTTGGTTATGCAGCTGGTGTTGAGGGCCCAGGTGAGATTCTCCGCCATGTGAACACCAAGGAATTTGGTGCTCTTGACAATCTCCACAAGTGAGCTGTCGACATTCAGTGGAGAGTGGTCGCTCCTGGTTCTTCTGAAGTCAACAACCATCTCCTTTGTTTAGTTGGGGTTGGGGTTACAATAGAGTTTACTGCCAGGCACACTAGACCTGGATTGAGACAGCAATGCAAGAGACATGCATCTAGTGAGGTCTTCCTGGATCGGACCTCCTAACTAGGCATGGCCAAGCTTGGCCATGCCTGGATTTGACCCTCGATCTGCTCTCACTTCTGTGAATTTCTTGTATCTCTGTTCTGGGCATTTGACTCAGGTCACCGCTGAACTAAGATCACTGATTTGTACTGAGGACATGATGAAAAAGATCTTGATTCTCCTCAGTAGTATCATCCTCTAAATTTCTGAGGAATTTCTCATTCCATTCAAAACACTTTGCCTCTGGATGGGCCTTCAGATGAATAAGAACTAAATACATGTGACTGGTGTTGGGCTCTCCGACCTCTCTCCCCTGACGCATCTGTCTCCAACATTCAGTTCCATAACCCTGTATTGTTTGTACTCATTATAAGTACCATCTATGTCAATATACAGCTGTGTCAGATTAACACTCCATAAGTAGTTTTTTTGTGGGTCGTAAACACAATTTATCTTAATCCCTGTAGTTTTATCAATGGCTGTCTACAAATAATGAAGGCAAAAGGTAATTAATTAGAGCTACGAAGCCTCTTCTGTCTTTACCAAATGGGAATGGAAAACATTGATATCACAATTGACAGCCGTTGTTATATTTGGTAATTTGATTTCCAGTTGAGCCCCTGTTTGTAATTACAGTATTATCATGTCTCTATGTTGTGCTTTTTTTCATGCTGTTTCATGTCTGCTGGTTGACAGTATTTTTGAACCCTAATCACAATGTAGGGTAAAAGAAGACATGACTGTTTGTTTGTTTGTTTGTTTGTGCGTGCGTGTGTGTGTGTGCGTGACTGTTTCTCCACACAGTGGCCATCCTCTCACTCCTACTTTTAATGGACCATCCATCTGACTGTCAGTCAATTTGAAACACTGATGTGCAAGCATAAATTGTTAAAAGCAGTTTTAGGTAAGGAGAAAGTGAAAGAGAGAGAGAGGTAGAGTGAAGTGTGTGTGTGTTTTTTTTCCACAAAAGCCAACCTCAATTTACGTCAAAGAGGGTTAAAAGACCCTGGGATTAAAGCGATAAACTGGCTGCTGTCGGAGCTAAAACCCCGCTAACAATTTAGTGCCAAACTCGCGTTGTTCGATATCATTTCATATTATATCGTGTCACAACGAGGTGACAGCTGCGCGTCAACCTGACAGAGTCGCTTTACTCAGAAAGACTCAGCGACGTCCCGCAGAATCGAAGCTGACTTCATCCCGCTCTGATCCGGAATGGGAAATCTATTCCAGCTCGTGTTCCTCTACAGCCTCAGACGCCGTCCGGGGAGCTAATCTGCAATCCTCTGGCAGCGAAAAGCACTTAGGGTGTACGGGAGGGATGCAGAAGGCCTGTGACAGAGACAATTTAGACAGGAGATGGAGAAGCACACTGCTGGACAATTAACTGATTGGGTTCAACCTTGTAATATTAATTGGCTATTAAAATAACATTCTGTGTACTTTTTTAAATTCAAGCTTGGCTGACAAACAGATTATATTTAAAAAAAAACATTTGTATATGCTATATATAATATACACATATTTAGTAACTAAGATGTATCATTCATCAGTAAAATAAAAGATGGTCAATTTGTTTTATTTGCATGAAACATTTACTTTGGTGGACCTGTGGAAATATCTTGTGAATTAACATTAGTGCACTGTTAATACATTATAAAGTATCCTTTAGTGAAAGTGTACTGACATGACATATGGAATGTGTTCATAAGCATTCAGTGGCATGAAGCTGTGAATCTTTCTTTCACACATTTCCTGATGTCCTGTTTTGACAACGTCTCCAGCATAAATACTCGCACAATGATTAAACAAATCAAATAAAAGTAAATTAGCCACTGTTAATTAACACATTCATAAAGATAACAAAAGGTTTCATTGCTCAGGCAGCAGTCAAGCACTTGGAATTATATGGAGCTCACTTCCACTGGGGAAATGTGCGTGGGAGAAAGAGGGTGAAAAGCACATCTTTCTTACTTCTTCACCAAACAGACTCTCTATTATCTAGTGATGGGACAAATGAGGCTTCAAAATCTGTGGTTGGTGGGAGTATCCTGAACTAACCAATCAATGCTGGCGCTAAATGAGGCTTCAAAACCTGTGGTAGGTTAGAGTGAGTTGAAGTAACCAATCACCAGCATTGAATAGTAGTTTGGAATATTCCCACCCACCACGAGTTTTGAAGCCTCATTTGTCCCATCACTACTATTATCCTCTCTCGTCTCCCCAGTCACACACCCTAACTGAGACACTAACACTTTCAGGCAATTTGTAACAACAGTGCACATGACAACCCATATATGGAAGTGAGGTGGAGACAAAAGCCGTCACTGGCTGACGCTGGTGACTGACAGCTGATGAGGCCCCACCCAGCCGGCTGTCAGCTCAAGCCCACATCTCACCTCTGCACATACATCTCCCAGCTCACACGTGCACACACACTGTCTGCTTTATAGCACATAAACTGGCTAATTCATCAGCAAAAGAAGTACTGATCATTGGATTCTCTGGACCTTGCTCACGAATGTTTCACTTTGAGGAAGGCGATCATATCCTCAGGATAGAGTCCCATCCCCCACTTACAGCTGTCTCCTCGACGACAGAGGCCAGACCACAGGGTGCTGGCTCTTTAAGGATGCTCATAATCTCCTGCTCATTCTGGCACTCTGAAGATGAGCATGGAGGATAAGGAGAAAACACTTCAGTTTTTTTCACACAGTGTTTGCCCAGTTCCCCCTCCAATGTATCTAAAGCTAAGTGTTTGTGTATAATTATATTCACTTCTGTTATTTTGTTATTTATTGTTTTTTGTCACCGTCTATACTTGTATTATCCTGTATTTAGTTGCTGCCACAAGCTGTAGGTGCAAATTTCATTAAACTGTGTATACATGACCATTTACAAAAAAGCTTCAGTCTCGAAATCTGAAACGATGCTATACAGGAAGCCGCTTGCTGACGCCGTGTATGAACATATCACCATTCTTCAATACAATGATGCAAAGAACTGACATACTCACTGATGCATATACACACTGATGTACACGCCGACCTACACAACTAACACACTGATGAACACAACCGACATAAACTGTGCCGTACAGAATTGACATGAATGAATCAGTTTTGTCCACACGATGTGTGTGTTTTGGAGTTACAAGGAGACCTGATTCAAATATAAAAATCAACATACAGGACTACAGACAGACTTCATTCTTTTTGGGTTATTCAATGAATTTTTAAACTGTTGACTTGTACAGGAGTGGCAGTTCAGTCTCTCCGACACACTGCCCCCTGGAGGTCTAGGTAGAAAATTAAACAAGTAGTCAATTCGTCAAGTGTCACTTGGGGGAAAGAAATGTAGACAACCGCTCCACTTACAACACAATAACAAGAGAGTCTGACATCACATTTTTAAAATGTACATTGCTAACCAGTTTTACAAGCATACAGGAACAGTTAGTATATCCAGTGCAGTCAGACATCACTCTTTGTGTCCTGTCTGTGTTTCTGCTACAGAACATGTCACCAGGTCTCATCTCTACATCGACAAGTTAAATAATGCACCAGATATACTATGAGTAAAAAGTAAGTACCTTTAAGCAGGAACATTCAAAGACAATAAAATTGTACAGTATGAATTCCTACACAAACAACTCTTGGGTCAAAATGAGCCTTGTGCTTCAAATAAATCCTGGTTAATAAGACACCAATGAAAACATGAAGGTTTTCTCTAATGAGCAGGTTGTCAGTGAGAGGCACTTTTATCATCCTTGTGTTTTAATTACAGCTTGTGGCAATTAAAGGTTGTTTAAAGAAAAAGAGTATGCTTGTGTGAAGGTGGGGGCTCTGTACTTTTTTTCTGTTGTGTGCAACTCTGTGAAGGAACCAGTAAATAGGAGGGATGGTTGCTAATTTCAAGTTACACACACACACACACACACACACACACACACACACACACACACACACACACACACACACACACAAATCTCACTCTCTCACCCCCCCAACACACACAAACTCCAGAAAAAAAAGAAACGCATAAAAAAAACCCCCACCAAG
>JAACJT020000007.1:16263146-16297057 GCA_009936485.2 Gymnarchus niloticus
CACACACACACACACACACACACACACACACACACACACACACACACACACACACACACACACACACACAAATCTGATTCTATCACTCCCACAAGATCCACAGTTTCCAGTTAATTACGAATGGCATGTAGAAAAGCCCACCAATGAGATGGGACAATGCATGGATACCAGCTTTGTCCTCCTGGTCTTCATACGTGTGTGTCTGGATACATGCAAATGGCACCGAATTCATTACAAGTGTTAACAGCAGCTTGCAGGGGCATAAAGACCAGGCTCAGAGCTGTTTATTAGTTCGAAGAGGAAAAGATATGAGGCACAACAGGCTGCCACTCCTGCACTCAGTCACACATTTGAAAAGACTCGGAGAAGCTCGTGAAATTTGGAAATCATTGACATCAATAACAAGGTCTGCAGCTTCAAAGTGCTGCCAGAAAGCCACTCAAAAGAACAAGTAATCCCTTAGATGGAGAGGATATTTAAAATATCAGGCGAGTACATTTTAATTGTCGATCGTCCCTTTGAATTGCCTGTCACTCTGACATCTAACACATTTTATGTTCTCGGCTTTTATTCCCCACTCTTCCACTCTTTTCTGGCACACTCTGTGTCTTCGCACCCAACCTCGATTGTCTTGGGAATCAACTCTGCTTGTTACTTAAAAAGACAATCAAGCGATATGACTTGTCTTTTCATGGACACGTAAAGCCGTCAGCAGGCTGCGTTTTTCAAATAAGGTGCAGAAAAGGGAAAGAGCCAAAGAAAAAGTTAGTGAGTGGAAAAAAGGATCGATTACTGGTACAAAAAGTTTGCTAATTCCTCTGGCTATGAGAGAAGGTATCTGTGACAACAGCTCCAGGCGATCAGGATGTATTGTTTAAAAAGCGGCGTTTCCTCTGAGGGCAGGTCTTCTAAATGCCGTTATATTTTTGCATCCCTCCGTTCTGAGGGCACAAATTCCAGTGGAGGAAGTTCCAGGTCCACAGCTGAACAACAATAAAAAAAAAAACACAAGAAAGCAGGAAAAAGTGAGAGGCATGGCCAATATGTGCAGGCACTAGTTTCAGTAAATTAACACGTAAAATATTTGCAGTTTTAATAAATATCCATCAGTTAAGGAAGCTGGAATTACAATTCTGGTATCCGAAAAAGAAAAGTTGCCGGCCTTGTGTTCTGCTTACTCTGTTGTATTTGTAGTGAAAACAAATGATGGAGCTCACTACCGACATGCAACTGACACACCACTGACCTGTGCCTGAACGTGCTGCACAGACGAGCACTGTACACTTCAAATGAGAGTTTCTGAATATCTCTCATAAAAAAAAGGAAAAGAAAAACATTTTTTGCACGTCTCTTTCCATTTCTCCGCTGCTGGCGTGTTGCGTGTTCCCATAACGTCAGCTGCCACCATAATTTGCTTTATCCCTGTTATGTTAATGTGAACACTGTTTTGGAAGCCACGTGGCCTACTCTAAACAGACACAAGACTAAAGAACAGCTTGCTTTTGATTCGTTTTGGCTGACCGATGACCACGGTAGGGTCACTCTGCTGGTTTGATCACAAAGACGCTTCAGAAGGTCCACCTGTTTCCTTCATGTCTTAAGGAAGCACTTTGACTTTGAACAGACGACACACAAAATATTGTCAAGAACAATAAATTAAAACCAGCTACAGTAAACCTGAGGTTATGCGGTTTGCTTAAAGTTTAACCATTAGCTGGAAATAACAGTACTATTTAAATATTTTATACTATGTCATGTATGCTTTAAAGAACTATTTCATACTGGGGTGATGAATGGTATGCATATTTTGCACTAAAGAAATGACGTCCAGGAAGATTTTATCAGCTGCGAGTCATTGTAATCATCTCTTATGCGTGGTTGTGATCCTGCGAAAGGGGTTATGCAGGTATGACTTCATTAGACCAGGGACTCCATCAGGACACCGTATGGAGAGGATGAGTGGTGAGGGATGAACACACCAGTGTTGCCACGCTCATCATAGCCCATTTTATTATTCAGATTGCTTAGTCTGTCTGAGAACTGGAGAACCCACAGGGGCCTCTTGGGGAAAAGGCCAAGTATGGTGTTGACACCTTGGCTAGCAGTGCCTCTTGGGCGTTATGGTTGTTTTGTGATGTTATTACAGGTCGTTGTTGACACTCTCTCTCTCTCTCTCTCTCTCTCCGCAAACTCATGAACACACACACACATACACACACACGCAGGTATCGTATCACTGTTTATGTGTTGCTTTTGCTGTGAATTCTGTACGGTTAACCTTATTAGAGATTGCCGATGAAATGACAAATGTTGGTGGTCTTATCTGGCAGGACTATAGATCTGTGGCCCTGGTTTACCTGGTGCATGATGACGCTGGATTAATGCAGGCCCATACATTATGGAGACATGTCTGTTGCTCTAACATCTCATTAGCTACCTAAGTCCTGGCTGTTTGTGACAAGTCAAGTAGACCTAATGCTAAATATTGTACAATACATCATCACTTCATGCTTTACTGTGCCGGCTTAAAGCAGTGCTTCCCAAACTTTTTCTGTCACGGCCCCCATTTGGAGATAAAAATATTTTTAACCCCCTAAGCCACAGTCCAAGATGTACACACGTTTGATTAGCACACACAAACGATACCCCCCCTCGTTGAAACTCTAAAAGAATAAGGATAATGGTACGACTCTTGATCTAGCATTAGCCTAACAGAGATAACGCACTCTTCAGAAAATGTTTAAGCAGAATGTTAAGGATTCTTGAAATAAATGGGCTCAGAACCCAGACAGGGTAAACAAGCAGAGCTTCTAAGCAACCCAACTAATGCAACGCTGGCCACGATTACATCAGTCACTCAAGCCCGGCTGAGAACTACCCAAAATGATCTCAGCCTCTCAGTGATAATAATAACCACAGAGCAATAACTCATGGTCCTCGCCGTGGTCACTGGCTTTCCATTTTCATGCAAAGGTAACATTTGGTTTTAAAATGGAAGTGAATAAAGGTCTTTTTGATTTTATTACCAAGTGGAGTCTCCACATCTCGTCATACAGATATATAGGTTAATGGCTTTGTGGCATTTCACTGAAAGGCCATAGTGAACTGGTGTTGTCCAGCATAAAATTAACTGAAATCAACTTTCACACTGATAGAAAAACCTGCTATATTCAGGAGTCTTGAACAGGGGAGGCTATTGGAAAGGCGATTTGCCATTGTGCAGAGTGACACCCATGTCACTCTGTCCCATGGCTGGCTTCCCTTCTCCCTAGAGCACCCCCTTTCACCTGTAGGACTTTTTGGGCAGCCATTCTCCGTGATGCACCCAGCTGATCAATCCAACTTCCAACTGCTTATCCTAGCCATCGGGGGCCTGGAGCCTTTCCCAAGAAGCACACGGCAGGGGTATACCCTGAACTGAATGTCAGTCCAACACAATGCACAACAAAGAACTGTATGTCTTCAGACTGTGGATGGAATGCAGATAATACAGAGGAAACCCATGCGGAACATGCAGACTCTACACACATAGTGAAGTCAGGATTCAAACCCCGAGTGGGAGAGTGCATAGTGTGACCCACTGAGCCAGAGGCACCACACCAATAATTCCCTGCTGCCACATGATAGTTGGGGCTCTCCTTTAGGGAATGTCATGTATGTGAACACTTGCTATAGTTCAGCACTGGAGACAACTGGATTGGCATCACCCTCACTGCAAATCATCCTGCCTGCTTTTTATCCAACGATTCTCTTTCACACGGAGATGCTGGTACAACATGACGGGCCACGTGAAACCAAAATGCAATTGCCGAATTCTCGACAAAACTGGAGGGAAAAGATGGAAAGACATAAATATGACAAAGGCCCTGAGCCTGTGATGATGGGAAGGCCATTGCTTTAAATCCCACTGAAAGTAGAAAGCTGTTTTAGGAAAGTTCATGATGTGATGCCTGAAAAAGAATGGCGTGCCTGCAATTCAGGAGAAAGCCTGTCTGTTTGGTCATTTTTTTAACAGTGTATGTAAACATTGGAAGGAGGGGCATTCAATCTCGTCACAAGGTGGTGTCTGCAGTAATTAATTTGGGGCATAATTGTTCACAAAATATCAGATGCAGCCTGAAACATTTACCAGCTAATAAAGGACATGTGCTATGACTGCGAGAAGCTGCTCCGTCTTGCTGCTCAGCCGAGGCGGAGTGAGGTTCTGACAGTTGCTCAAATTAATAGCTCAGCCATACCTCATTCCTGGCAGTTTTAAACACAGCGTCAGTCATTAGCACAGTATGGATAAATTAACAGAAAATGCACATTATCTTGATCTGTGTGGTTTTAATCAGGGCTCAGTGCTACATAAGTTTTCACCTTCTGGACATCCGCCCTTTCACTGTGACTTCAGTGCCAGTTAACGTCAGCAGCACAGACGGGGCACTCGGCCTCGGAGGCCCCCCAGCCAAACACCACCCTCGTCAGACCTTAATTATGGCATTTGCATTCAAGGCCTCCTGACGTTAATTACAAATTTGCTGCAGCAAAAGTACAAACAATTGCAGCAAGGCTGGCGTCAGGAGGAGGCGCTTTAGAGCCTGAAGGTAGCGGGCCCCAATAGCGCCTCTTAGTGCTCCGTAGTGGAATAACTCATTCACCATACAGTTAACTCTGAAAAGCCCTAAACAGAGCACATCATTTATTTGTATTCTTTTTGTTTAAAAAGCATACTGCAGATGACAAAGCATTGCAATCAATGTATTCAAGGCCCCCGAAGTTACATTAGGCTAATAAAATATTGATTGACAAGACACACCTTCAGTTAAATGCATTGAGTGTTAAAATTATAAGCATAAATGGCTGCTTTTGGTCTATTTTGCAGAAAAATTCAGCTTTTACCCAGACTGTAAACAGCGGAAGGATCTCTGAAATACTAATAGCATCGTTAAATAATGAAGCTGATGCTACCATTTGACTCTCCAAAAAAATTCAACAGTTGCAAATGTGTACTGATAGTTTGAACTTCATTCCAGGCTGGTAGACCAAGAAAGACAGATTTTTTAAAAATGTATTTTATGTTATTATCTCTTTACATTAGTGATGTGTGGACACAGGGGGTTTCCCTTAGTCTGATGAAGGGTCTGTGTGTTAGACTGCAGCCCGGCAAGTTCAACATCTGCCGTTACCTGATGTCTAAATGGTAGACCGGTGAAACATAAGAAGGAACAAATCATATAATCAAAATCGAAGATATTTTGGAGGGAAAAACTGAATATTTAGTGTTTTTGGTTTTGTTCATATCAATGTTGAGGTTTGAATTTTCTTCTGAATCACAAACGATGGCAGCCTCATCAATTCCAAGGCCCAGGGAGTTCCACCCCTCACCTTCCCTGTCACGCCCCACCAAAACAAAACAGATTTGACATGTGGCTTGCTCGCAGTTATCCTTTTGTTAGCATTTTCATTAGGGTTATCTGATAGTATGAAGTAGAGTGGGGGATCACCTGGAACATTATAAGGGTGGCAGGCAGGTATGATTTGACAACATGTCCCAATCCCTGGTCAAGTTTGGTCTGTGTCATGATTGGTCTGTGGGTGTGCCCGTCAAATTAAAAGCAAGTGATTGGAGATTATGCCATCTTACACTATAAAGATTTGGCCGAAGGTCTGTCCTCCAAGAGCCATTGAGCTGCAGATCATATAGCATCAGGAACACAGAAGTTTGATTGTAAGAAAATGCAGGGACAGATGCAAATTAAAAATGCTTATTTCAAAAATAATTTGATTTGATGCATCTTTGCAATTGTGCATGGTCAGAATCATCCATAGATGGATTTATTCCTCTGTCATCATAGTGTCCTTCTCAACTGTGGGCAATACTTTTGTATATCATAATTATTTTGAAACTGATGACATATTTCTGATTTTCAGTTAAGTTCCTAACTTCCACATCATAATGTCTTTGCTGTGCTGTTTTGTGATATTTAAATGTCAGTTTCTTGTTTAGGCTTGTCACACTTTCTACATGAGAATACATCAAGTCTAATTTTTTCCAGCTTTGTTGATCATTAATGTGGAAAGTGCTAGTAGCTCTCACAACCTGCTACAGAGCTATTAAAATATTAAAGCACCTGCATCACTTGACAATAAAGTGTTCGGTTTATAAATACAACTGTTATTTTTTAGGCTGATATTGAATTTAAAGGTACCAGTTTTAAAAATGGATTTTCAGGGTTCCAAAATCGCAATGCTGATATTGCTATTCAGTGGACAGTAGTTTAACAGCTTGAGTGAGGTAATTAATGTTGTCTAAAACAAAGTGATCAGAAAAATAAAAAATGAAAGCTGTCCTTCTTACTGGCATACTGCAGGGATATTTTCAGATGCACAGTTGTGAATTATTCACACAACTGCCAGCTGCAGATATGCATGATAGATGCTAATTGAGATTAGAGGCTGAAGGTTTGAGAATGGTCGGTTGCCTGCTTTAACTTGGACATGCTTGGTGTCATACACGGCGGCAGTTTCTACGTGAACTCGTGCACTGATATCCGTATATCCGGTACAGGGCTACATTGAACATATGGCCTATGAAAGAATGGAGAGGATCTTCCTTGTAGGAATGCCAGTCCTGTGCAGGACATACAGTTGCAGACTACAGGAGGTGCACAAGGCAGGCTAGTATCTACCAGTATGTTTTTGGAAGGAAAACAAAGCACCTGGAGGACCATTTATGGTGAACACGTAAATGGAACACGCACACACACACACACACACACACACACACAGACATACACACACAGCAGGATTTAGAACCCCCAGCCTTCCTACCCCGGTACCACCGAGCTGCCCCATGACCACATACTGATTTCAGAGAGGGAGCTTTCAAGGTGTCCGTCTGCAGCCATGACACGAAAGGGGGGGGCCAACGCGCCATACACAAGTCACCAGTGTTGAGACTACGCTGACCAGGTGCCCAATCACTGAGCTGTATTTAGAAAAACAGTCAAATTTACAAAGGCATTGTGATTGTCATTGTCTCCCAGCTGCTTCGTTTATAACAATTGTCTGCTGTAAGAAAACTATAACCTTAAAATTAATTATCCAGTAAAGCTTAGAAGGTATTTTCAAACCACCCTATTCAGTAAGAAATTATTCTGGGATGAGGCAGGAAACTGAGGCCCTGTGTGTTTGAAAATAGATGGTTTTTCCAAATTCACCACCATAAGAATGCACAAGATTGTGCCAGTTATATTAAAACAATTAATTTAATTCTGCACAAAATACTGTTATATATCCTTTTCTCAGATTCCAGTTTTAGCCACATTGATATTAAAATTCATTTCCATAACCGGTGTCCGATAGCTTAAGTTAGAATGGCCCAAGGCAAGCAAGATGGAATAGCGTTCCGATATTCCCGGTGTGGTCGAATGCCCCTCATCCAGGAGTTTATGGCATGAAGCCAGCGAGCTTCCTGAACGGAGGAGCACAGTCATTTTCACGGGCAGGATGCTGAAATGGCTGCTTGACAGCGAGGGCGAGCGACGGCGCCCCTTAGCATATCAATGCGCCGATTCATCACAGGCTTTTCTATGAGAATAAACACTAATTTTCCTGCCCGTGACCCTGACAAATGGCCGCTCGCCCCACGGCTCCTCGGAGCGCAGTCGTCCCCGGCGCCGGACCCGCTTTCCCGCTCGGCGGGGCTAATAAACAGCTGGTGTCAAAAGTGTTGTCAGTCCATTCTTTGCTTGTTTGGGCCTGTCGGCGCCAAGCGTGCTACGTGGGCCTGCCGGCTTGCCACTCGCTGGGGTAGCTGTTATTGATTTCTACCCTTTACTGCTCTTTGTCAAAAATCAAATACAGGGCCCTATGGACCTCCTCACCTTTTAAAAGCACATATAGCTTTTAAAAAGTGCGGGGGGGGCGGCTTTGTTTGGTGGTGATGTACATTGGGGGAGGGTTGTTGGTGGTCACAGAGAGATGAGGGGGTTCTGTTCGCATGCAGTGTTATAACTGATTTTTATCAAGACAAACATTTTGGTGCTTGTACGCAGTGTGAGGTTACGCTGGATAGAGGTCGTTTTCTTGAAGTTCTGTTGGCTATACATATATGTGTATATTTTACTTATACATATGTATGGGTAATGTTAAGGTTATTTTATTTACTGTGCATTTTTAACCATTCTTATCAACTCATGTAGGTGTATGTTTTGGTAGTTACCTATCCAGCTGGCCATCCACTTATCCAGTAGGAGTTGTCAGTGAAATGGTTCATTTAAGTCATTTGATTAAGTGTAGAATAGTCTAACCTTGCCTAGAATTTGAACCACAAATCATTTGGTTAAACAAATGGTTATTAACCTGACTGCACGGTGTAGCGAAGGTAGTACTGTGTGATGGACTTTTTGTTTTTAGGAAACAGATGAATTCCAAGAACTGGGAACCATAGGTGAACCCTCTTAAAGTGAGCTTTGCAACAGTGACTAAGCCTCGCGGTAGAATTCGAGTTTATCAAGCAGCCAGTTTGTGAATGTCAGTCAGTTTTCAAATATATGCTGAAAGAACCGCAAACACCAGTTACGAACAACGATTACGAGACGGGCTCACTGCGTCGCTGGGGTGGAGATGGAACCCCATCGGCAGGTTAGAGATATGCTGCAGGCCTGTTGTGTATTTCAAGGGTGGGGGCGGATTAGGAATCTCAAGTTCATCTGGAGGAACCTTCTGTCCAAAAACCCAGCAGCTCTCCTTCTCCCTTTCTCCTGACACAGAGAAAATATTATGCAGCCACTCGTTCCTATTGAATCCGTGTGATTCATTGCCCAATTTTAAACTGCCAAGCTGCTAAATTGCATCAGGTCTGCCAAAATTCATTCCAGGACTACGGTGGAGATATGAAAAATTAAATGTCATCTTGGTACAGTGGAAAACTTTTACCTTTCAGAGAGCCGAATATGCTACATTCTGTAATGATGGATGATTGCCCCAAGCTATACTTAACCTACTTAGTAATGTCATGTAGTGTAGAGCATGTTTACTTTTTAAAAAATGGCAGGAAGACATAAACTTTATCAGAGGCTGACATCAACACATTCTTTCGCCAAATAAAGTGACTTTTTATGTTGATTCTTAGATATAATTTTCGTTTCCTACACAGACTGTGTGGGGCAGTATATTATGCAGTGAGACTTGAGGTATGTACTATTTCAATGAGTCAGGAAAGACTCGCAGATTCCTCTCTCACCAGCCAAGACGACAGGCTACTTCGGACTGTGACTGCGGTGGTCTGAAGTCGGACACGGCTTAATCACGGCTTGCTGAAGCAGTAAGTGTGTTCGTGTGTGTGTATATGTGTGTGTGTGTGTGTGTGTGTGTGTGTGTGTGTGTGTGTGGAGGACAGTGATCGAGGGGGCAGGGCTGTCGGGTGAGCGTTTATAAGGATCAGCTATGTTCAGAATGGGGGTTGGGTGATGATGTGCAATGAGAAATTAGTTGGACATTAAAAAATCCGCGTATGCTCCAATAAGTGTCGAGGTCGTGTGCCAGAGATGGAGGGAACAAAGAATGACAAAAAAGGAAAACTAAAGCGCTCTGCATAAGCACCCGGGCCCATACTGTAATTTCTCCTCGGAGCCTCGTGTTTCCGTGACAACTTCATTTGTTTAAAGGCACGGTAAAGGCATTCCTTACCCCTTCCGATTATGATAGCGCTCTTTGCCGCATTATTACATCTGAGGAAGCGGCTGTGGGGGTGGAGGGGCTGGAATTTGGGAATACTACACGTCTGGCTCCGTCCGCCACAAATAAGTCCCTCGTCACCCCCTCGGCTCTTTGAGGAGAGTGTCTTAGAAGCAAGGCCCTGGTGAGGCAGATACACACCCCCCAGAGCGGAGTGCGGCCGCGATATTTATTATTACTAATATCATTTGTATTAATCATCACGATAAATGACTGGTTTGGCTATCTGAAGGCCTCATTTAGGAAAACGTCGCTCCTGTGTCATTGTTATAAATTACTACCAAGGGTTTCTGTCACCTACGGCTGCTTCATTCATCCTGTCGTATGTTCGTTTTGTACGTCGACTTCCGCTGCTTTATCGTCTGGGGCGATACTGTTACCAGCACCCGAATCAAAATATTCAAAGGAAAATAATCATTGTCGATCATCTTTGGAACACAGAGATGCATCCGGGAACAAGCAAAACACGGAAGAGATTTTAGAAAACATCGCATTCAGTTTTTGCCCCCACAACTGTGTTTGATTTAATTATTGAGTGCTACCAACTACAATTGCGGTTTATTAAAAATGATTACAAAATCACACTGGGGCTACAGATGTGAAAGAATTTATTGCCTGCTTGTTTTTCTTATTTGCATCATTGATTTTCCAAGGAAGAGTCTGGAAAACAGCGCTACTGGATTTTAAAAGGAGGAAGCGTGCTGTCCTTTGTGATTTATGATCTGCAGACTCTTGATTTTATTTACATATGTTTATCACTTTTTATAGCCTTTGAGGATTATTATTATTTTTTTTTAAGTTGAATTTGTACTCCTAAGTTGGGAAGCATTTTGGGGTTTTGATTAAAAACAAGAGCAAAACACCGCATTTGTCATGATAACTGTTTGTCGTTTGTTTCTATTCAGAATATATTGAGTTATCGCGTCCAGTATTATGACATCGGGAAGTTGCCCTTTTCTCATTTGTGACAACATGCATTTTAATACGGGATATTTTAAAAGAGAAAAAGCTTAAATTGACTAAGAAAAGTTAATTAATGTAGTTCGCTGCAACAAATTCCATGATTTATCAAGAATTGGAATAAAATCTACATCAATTCTTTTACTAAAAAATATTATTTCCATACATTAAATATATATGCTAAATTTACACTTCAAAGTTCGGCCTATTACAAAAGCCATTAGTTATACTTGTTATACAAGCCCCCTATGGCTGCAATATGAATGATTTAGCAGTAACTTATTGTAAACTAAATTCAATTTCTTTCAAAGCAGCCATCTCCACCACAGTTTGGGGGGGGGGGCATTGGAGAAGAGAAGAAGAGGGAGGGAAGGAGTTGGTCGCTTTTTGTTGAATCCTGAGCACTGACTGGCTACTTTAGCAATTAAAATCCAGGGCAAAGACACAGCAGCTTAGTTTGGTTCGAAGACGATGCCATATATCATCTCAGCTGCCATATAACAGCACTAGATGGAATCTTTGATTTTAGCTTCAGAAGAACATAAATCAAAATCTAAACCACGGCCTGTCAGAGGCATCACCAGAATTATCCGTCGGGGAGTGGTGGCGGGGGCCGGCCTGCGGTGGGCACTCCTAAGGCTCGCTCGCTCAATCCCACCCCTGTACCCTCACACACACAGAATTTACCTCGGGAACGAGGCTGTTGGCCTGGCTCCATAAAAAGCTGCTTTCCCAACAAGACCTATAAAGCAAACCCTCTAAAATCAGCCTCCGTGACTTTATCAGCAGTAATCGTAACCCTTGGATACAAGTGAGGAGGAAGTAAGTGGAGGTCTGCGACCCCCCCGACCACATTTTCTCTCGAACCCTTTTCTTATCCTGCCCGGATTCCCCACAGCTTTTAACCATGATTTCCTCGTGCCCCCTCCAGTACAAAACAGACCATTCAGGCGCTGGTGGTCCAACGGCTTGATACAGTGGAGTGGAGACGGCTGGTGTGATGGGGGGGTGGGGGCCACACTGCTTATCCTCCTCCTTACTCCCACATACTGGATTGAGTCTCCCCCAGGGAGCCCTTTTGATCAGAGCCGGCTGCCTTAAAGGGGCCCTCATTTGTTCGTCTGAACCAGTCCGAGACCTAATTTAAGAGCGGTGAGAGGTAAAGGGGACTGTTGTCCCGAGTGATGGGTTATTCCTACCTTTCCTCTAGGAATAGACATTATAAAGGCATGAGAGGGGATTTCAACCTCACACCCCTTGTTGCCGTTGTATGAATAAAATGACTCGTCTGATCTGGTTGTCACTGGTGCTTTTAATATGCGCGGCTATTGGAACAGGCGCTCAAAGCGGAGGAAGCGGAGAATTGGAGAGCTGTATATGTGGCTAAAATCAGGAGGCCAAAGTTTTCTCTGGTGCAGGGATAAACATGTCACCCAGAACACCGAGAGAGGCTGTACCTCTTTCCTCTCTTCCCTGTGCTCATCCAAGCCATTATGTAATATCTTATCAGATAATCAAAAGAACTTCCAAACACCTCAAAGATGAGCGAATATGAAAATAAAGACAAAACGCGGGTGCACAGAACTGACTGCACGTCTCTGGGTATCAATGGATAAGAAAAGAGAGACCCATGCAGGCCCTGCTTCCCAGTGTTGTTCGGTTACATTGCCGGGCAGCGCATCTAATGTGGTCTCGTTAAAGTGTTATTTACCTGATAAAGCATCTGGCTGTCTGATGAATTTCGTTGGATAGGCATAGCTCTGGAGGGAAGTGAAACTACGCTTTCACCTCTTCAGTAATTGCAGCACGTTGAGCAACATGTGAAAGTTCACATCTGGAAACAGATGTTTGGTGTAACGTAAAACATGACCCATTTCATAGCAGTAATAATAATTCATTGGTCCACATAGCTGTTTTTCATATGTAGGCCCTGAGTTATTATGGGCTATTTCCGGGATATTGTGTGAGGCTTTCAGTAGGGTTGTGCCCCTTCTCACCCTGTAGGTGACCTCCCATCAGCTTGTGAGTCTGTTCGGGCTCAGGTGTGGTCGGTGATGCCAGCATGTAATTCCGGTCAGAACCTCTGCTCAGGATCCTATTTCAAGGCCATGTTACCAGTTTAACTGGTAACAGATTTGGTCTGCCTTTCTTGCGTAGCTGTCCCTGGCCACGTCTGGTTCAGCCAGACACGCCACCCGCCTCATTCTCGATATGGAGGGCCTGTTCACCGGAGTCATTGATCACGCCACCACGTCCTGTCACCGGATCACAGTTGGGCAGCGGACCGTCACTGACCTCCACCTCATCGCCGCACCCCCTCAGGACTCCAGAAAACACCAAAGCCATGCCCAGCCCTCCTCCTCATGCCATTCGCACCAACACCAAGGAGCGATCTGCACGGTGAGGTCACAGGGCATGTGCAGTCATCCATCTAAGTGCCATGACAGCAACGGCTAATAAATCATTCATTCATTGTTTAATCTATTGCCTGGCCTTACTCTCTATCACTCCTTCATCCTAAAAAAAAGCCCCTCTAAAACAATACAGAGCAACGCCCACGTTCACAGAGTTTTCGATCACCGGCCATTTCATTATATCCTATGATTTTTGCATTGTGTTTCCATATGCCAATAAAGTGGGCTGTATTTGTATTCCATACATCCATCCATCCATTAATCCAATATGGGGTATTTGGGGAAAGGCATAGATTACAAGGCAAAGGTACACACTAGAGAGGATGCTAGTCTATTGCAGGACAACTGTAGTGTATAGATTTAAGTAGCCTCTCCAAGAGAAGCATCTGTCTCATATCGAGACTAAGAATCACTTAAGAGGCAACTGCAGAGATGGCTCAGTGGGAAATTTGAATCCATCACCTTTGTCATGATCTGATGGCCATGTTCACAGCTCCAAACATCCGCGGTGATGCGCAGCACTGAAGGCGTCATGGCTGATCACCACCCAATTCAGCGAGTTGTGTCTCAGCGTAACCAACAGCACACCTCCCTGATACCAGTCAGCGCAACGTGCAATGAAGTCATTTACCGTGGTGTGGTTAGCTCATGGGATCGCTCTGGAGCTTTTCATTTACATCCCTTGACTTTACCACTTGCAAGCTCTAGGATTTTTCTTTCCTTGGGTCCATAATAATGTCAGAGTTTCGCCGTAGCTTCTGGTACAGAGCAGGGAAGTCGTATTGACTGCAGACCTTTGAATATGGCTGAATTGATTCGCTTCCCCCTGAGCTCCCCACCATCCCTAATTTGGTCTCTCTGCCAGTGGGATTCTTCTCGGTTTCCGAAGCGTGGCATCGCACCTGACAGCACCCCCCTTCCCCCACTCCCAGCCTGGACCACCCCGCCCTGCCGCACACGCACCGAGTTGAGTGTACACTTTAATTACCTGACTGCCTTGTAAGTACTCCAGCAGGGAACTACGACCTGGGTACAGGAGACAGATACGGCGCTGCAAATAATTAAATACTGACCCATTAAAAGAAGAACATGCAGACAGGCTTCCCCCCGCTGGAGGCTCTGGTCTGGAGAGGCAGCCCAGGCCATTGCAGCTCTTCCTGGGCCGGAGTCTCAAGCTTCACCTCGCCGATCTTCTCCCACTTGCCTTGGTAAACTTTATTTTGTTTGACGTGAGCAATAATTGTTTGCAGTGCGAGAGTTCTTCTCTGCCTCCTGATTAAAAGTCCTTAGGTTAAAAATGTGACCAATGGGTTAAACTAATAAAAATGGCTATTAGAAATTCCCCTGGACATGCAATGCTGGAGGAAGAAGAGGTAGTGGCACCTAATTACACCAGTTCACTTGGCTGCTTTTATCTGTAATTGGACTATATAGTCCTTCATTATAATTTACTTTCTCCCCCCCCCCCCCCCCCCTTCTTGAAACCATGATAATCAAGACAAGCAGAACTGAATGGTCTGTAAATGGCCACAGACTTGACACCAGTTAATGCCTAATTATAACAACTAAATTAAAGAAGTGAGTGAAAGAAACAGGGGCTGGGTAATCAAGAAGTACTTAATTCAACAGCATCGTCACAGAGGTTTGGTTTACGGAACTATGTATATTTAACATGATTCAGAAATGTCATTGGCTGACACTCTTTAAACATGTCCTATACATTTCCATACGTAAACTTAAATTTATATATGTCAGTGTTTTATTGTGCTGTAATGTGGTGTGTAGCTGACACAAACGTAAAAGGAATGAGGAACATTGATCCCTTATATTCAAAATGCAATTCATATCTTAGTGCTAACTGCCTCAACACAGTAAGAGTGTCAAAGTGAGATTTTAAACCCCCCACCCCCATTTTAACGCAACCCAATCTTGGACCACGTGCATTTTTATCTAGGACGTCAAATTAAACACGGGTGTCACTGATGACATACGGCACCTGTCACACTTAACGACGTCTTTACTCTGTAGTGTCCTGGAGCCTTTTGTGAATGAAGGTTTTTACAAGGCTTCCAACTTTACTCTGGTGTATAAGAGATGCTTTTCTGAGAGCGAGTAGGAGAGCTTGCAGTTCAATTAAAACCTTTGCCTAGCTTAATATAGACTCGATCTATTTGGATGTGTTTTACTGATAGGTTTCATGCCTGGAAGCTAGTGCAAAACCTCCCCCAGGACGAGCTACTATTTAGTCAGGAGTCCATTTCTTTAACCCCCCACTGTAAACTTCTAAACATCTCTTCTTTCTTAAACATCGATTCATTTGTCTCCAGCTGACTTCTTTGTCTCCTTTATTCTCTTTAGGCTTTTGACAACACCGCTGATACAAAACTGCACATGTGGATCTAAACACCGGGCAAAAGAAACGGCACACAGGCTCCCGTGACGGAACACCTGCTCACATGTCAGCATGTGCGTTTGCATCACAAACGTTTCCGCGACACCCGCGTGACAGGATTCCTCCCCCTCTTCCGCCGTCACGGGGAACACGCACCTGTCCCACTGCTAGCCGAACCATGACGACTCACCTAATGGGTGCGGGGTAAAGCAGCACGCACCAATGCTGCAGTAGGGTTCAGTTCACACGTTAAGGAGAAGGGGCTCGCTTAACTTAGGATGATTGCACCCTCCCCACCCTGCAGTTCTGCATATTCAGCAGAGGGAAATGCTGGCCACCCCCTCAATGCTCACTCTTCTGCTTGTGTAGGCATACGCTGACGTTTATACGGCCGTGCTGTAATTTTGGTGAAGGCATTCACGCCGAGTGGAGATTTGTTTAAAAACAGAGGGGCGTTGGCCCCCCGACGCCCCGCCGAGCTCAGTGGCGGCCTTTCCTCAAATATGATGCAAATTCATGGTGAAGATGAGTGCCTGGGTTCACTCTTGTTAACCATATTTGATTTACATCAATTAGGGCTCCCACATAAGGTATCATATTACGGGTGAGGTAATAACCCAGAAATAACCTCATTAAAGAGACAGCGTATCGGTCCAACTAGAACGAACTCATCGGTGAAAAATGAGTGACCTGGAAAGAAGCAGGAATAGTTCATATAGTTGCCTGTCGGAGAATGTGTTTCCTTTGCAAAACAGAGCAATAAAAATAATTCTTCTGCTATTTTACTATTACTCCTAAATTAGTGGCAAAGTGTGTTTGTATTTTGTGACTATAATTAAAATGGGGAAGGAAAACACTAGCTGAGTAATTAATCTGAGGCTTTGATTCTCTTCAGTCTCATTTTCAGCGACTGGAATCTCGACTATTGCTTTTTATTTTTCTCCAAAGCCGGGGGTGGGGGCGGGGGCGCAAAACTGAACTCATTCGGTATTCAAATTTCTGCCCCCGCCTTGATATGCTGATCTGAAGGTGAAACAAAAAATACATGTGCGCCTGTTCCCGGTGCAGATAAACAACATAAACGACATCATCAGCAAAGTAACTAACGCCGGAACATCGGACGTCAACGTACTGTTTCCATTTCCTTTTGGTGTTGATTTGAATCGGGCTCCATCGGTGCCATTCGCTTTAAAACATTCTTTAAAAGCTTTTCGGACAGGGAGCACACGATTAAGAGCTAAATCTATGAATGTTAACATGTAATCACCGCTTTGATTTCTAACATCAATACAAGTTTGGGCACTTTGATATGTTAGCCAGCCTTGACGAGTCTTATAAATATATTAACATAACTTTAATTAGCAATTCAAATGAGTTGAGTAAAAGGGCTGTACAACAAGAGCACAATGAGGGTGGTGGGACAATCATCTGCAGCTCGATGAAGTGAAGCAGTCCTTGCACTCACATGTTTAGCCTTGCGTAGCTTTCATCCAATTCTACAGCCAACTAAATCAAATGAGGTGTTGTTTGATTTCTTCAATTCCCTGGGAAAAAAATACATAAATAAATAAACATCTAATTATTTGTTTGCCATGAAATTTTAATGCTCTCCGAAAATAATTTGAAAAATGAAATAATAAAAAAAATATGAAGTCTGTCCTTGTTTTCAGGGCTGTATTCTCACTTTTATTTCATACTCACAAAAACAAATTCTTTGACATGGCATGATTGACTCCCGCATACTGTAAGAGGGAAGATATCCATCTGATGCAATTGTTAGATATGTATATGTTGACTGCAAGCAGCCACAATACCTTTGTACAGGGACAGGAATGCTCAGGTGAAGGTGCTGACGTGGACATCCGCACTTGGTTTCAGCCAATCCGGTGCTGGCATCTATGGTTGACACTGGCTGTTCATCAGGCCAGTCATTCTTCAGTGTTTCATGCTGTCGGTCATAAGATAAGTCATAAAGCCATTCTGGGTGTTCCTCAGGGTTCTCAATTCGGCCCGCACCACCATTTCCACAGCATTGCGATGTCCAGGGCATTTCAAGACATTATTTAAAAAGTCTGATTCCATGCCAGAAAAACAGTGACGGCTCTTTCCCCATACATGGTTATCATTGAGAGGTTAGCTGTCTCCTACCATCCTGAATAGGTCACAGTAACAATCCGCCTGTTTGGTTTGTTGGTGAAGTATGCCAGCGGAACTATGAAATGGATTTATGGTTTCTGAAATGTTGCCAGAATGTTAAATCAAAGTTTAAATGACATGTTTATCCATGCGACAAATGGTGTTGGTGACACGTGGCCCACAGAGTAAAGATAAATTGATATCTCAATAACCAGTGTTTTTTTTTTTTTTTTTAATATCTCACGGTCACTGAAACTCAAGTAAAAGAGGAATATTAATGGAACAAAGGCGAAGGGGGATTTTAAATTTTGTCCATTTTATTTTTTTAACCAGTTATCCATTATTCACTTTTTCAGTTGCATGAAAGTTTTTTCCATTAAGAAACATTGCCTAGCAATATGCTCATTGCGGAAGCAGACAGTGTGGGGTGTTAATGAGACACGTATCATATTGTACAGGGAAAATTAAGGACACTTGATAAAGTCCCCTATAGTGCAACATAACAGAATGCATCTGTAAGATTCTTTATATTCCCAATAGTGTGTTTGTGTTGTATCTATACCATGTAAGCAGTCTGGGTGTGCCTGGGGTGTATGGTGGCTCAGGAAAATTATAGTGGCTTCACACCTTCCCTGCTGCGATGTAATAAGGTGAAAAACATAGCGTTAGGCTATGCAACCCTAAATTAGGAAAAGCTCTATAAAGTATGACAGGACTGAAATTCAACCAATCACTGGTGAGTAGGAATGCTTTGCAGCCAATCAGAGGTGAGTGTGAAAAAAAGACAACCAGTGGAATGTAACTCCGCCCCCTTTTCCTTACCTTTTTAATTTATATCACTCCCCTTTCATACACTCCTCTTTTTAAATTGATATGAATGTTATGATAAATTGCTGTAATCCCATGGTTTTACTAAAAGGCAATACCTAGGTAACTCCAGGTCTCCTTCACAATTGTTCCTTGCCAGCAAAATTGAACCAATGGTCTGAGACATTAAGGAGGATCTTCACATCAATGTGTAAAACAGTTCAAAGAAAATGTCAGAAATTAACTGTATCAGTTCCCTTACTAATTCTCTACAGAAGGGAATCCAAGGCATTTAAGAGCTGCCCTTGCTGACATTTTTAGGCACACTACTGCATAAAGCAGGATTTATTTTGGGACAACCATCTCCGGCCAGCATTAGTTTGGATAATCCATCATGCTTCAGGTAGGCAGACAGGACACAGCTGCTTGTTGTTTCATGGACAGTGGTGGAGATCATGGGGAGGCAGGAGCAGCTAGCACACGCTACGATTGATGCGAGCAAAAGAGGAGCTGGACGGTGGCCAAACAGATTGATGGTGCTCTCTGTCCGCTGGCCGCCTGCTTTGTCAGGCAGGGCGATGGGCTTAACAGGCCAAAACTGTTTGTATGAGAGGAAGGCCATGCATCTGTCAGTTTCTTAGGAGGGGTATCGAGAAAGAGAGGGAGGAGTGGAGGGGTGAAGCTAGGAATGAGAAAGGGTAAGAAGTCTGAGCTTCGAAGCCAGGCATAACAAGAGCGGCCCCGGAAAAAATGACCAATTCCTGACCACTGCTGTGTGTTCATTTAGACGTTGCCGCATTAGCTTGTACATGTACAGGTATGTCTCATCCCTTCATCATGCAGAGCTATGAGGTAAGGCTCTGCCAGGATCTGTCCAGCTTCAGCATGCCTCACAACCTGGCCATGGAGACCTGAGGACCTATGACCTCCCCCATAAAGGACGATCTGCCCAGAGGCGCTGTGGGTCGTGCTTGCTGTCTGCGATCGGATTCTCCACACAGTGTCGGCACTCGACACAAAGAGGACGGAGCGTGTAAACACCTCATTGCGATCGTTCTCATAGCCCGGAGCTTTTTTTCCTCTCTGCTTTTTTCTGACGCAAGTGAATTGAAGATATTTAATGAAACCCAGTGACCACGGGAGACAGAATGGATGTGGTGGGTGGGGCATAGAGGAAGAGTTTAATATTAGCTGGAACCAGCAGAAAGGAGAGCATGTGACATGGATGAAGCTTCTCATTGCGGGAGATAATTGACTGAAGATGCTGAGATAGAGATCGATGGCTGGCGATCATGGCTATGACACCAGCAAAGTTGCAGTGGCATTTTAAGATGGGGGAAACGCAAATCCATTATGGGGACTCGATCAAAAATTCAAAAACAGCGAGCGTGCTCATTATTTATTCATGCTAATATAAGGATATGAAGAAAGCTAAGTAGGGTTAGTGCTCAATCACTCACAGAGGCAATGATGTCCCACATCCATCAGGGTCTGCCCAACCACAGACACCTAAAACCAGCCCAGAGGCAAGCAGAACACAGAGTGTTCTGGAATTTTCCCAGAGTCTGCCTGTTCGCTAGGGGCATTAACTACATAGCCTCCTCTTTCTCACAACCTCCCCCCCCAGCTGTCTTTGAGGGTTCGAAAGCCAGCTGAAAACTTTCAGAAATTCGAATAATGGGCTTCCAGAGTTCCTGGCACACTCAGACAAAACAAATGAAAACATCCAAAGTCATTTCTCTCCTGACTTTACTGATGTGACTGTCCAGGAGTGCATCTTCATAGTTGTGCATCAGAAATGCGATGTGATGTGATAGATTCTTGTACATAATGTGCAGAGATAAATAAGTGTTAGCATCATTTTTCATCTGGTTTTTAACCATTAGTATTATCTCCTTCTCTAGCTGTCAGGCAATAAAAAGCTTCAGATATATTGTGTTTTAATGCCCTCTTATAAAGGGATCATAAAAGTGTAATATACCGGGTCTCATCACTCTGATAAACAAAGCTGAATATGTATTTCCCTCTAAATTGGAAGGAAAAAACAATAATGTCATATTTGTAGTAACATTGAATTACAAGCTATAACGTGGTAAATCCTGCCTCAGACTGTCACTGTCGTGTTATTCTGCAGTGAGTCTCTACATGCAGGAATCACATCCAAGCACCAGAATCGGTTCGCTGATGCCTGGCTGGGGAGGAGGCAGTAAAAAAAAATTTTAAAAAGGCCAGCTGGTGGTTTGTTAGTTTCTTATGTGAAAGTTAAACGACCGCTCAACCAGAAAGCATTTGTGATCTTGTCATTGTTTCTGCATGCTCTCTGTGTTTACATTGTCAGTAAGTCGCATGATAGGCTAAGGTTTGTTATTTTGTTCTTGTTGCTGTTGTTTCATCTTTCCTCCATTAAAGACAAGTAATGGACATGCGAGCACATTCAACAAGCCCACGGCCCAGAGAGCCACCACTGTGAGTCTCCGAAAGGCAGACGTACACCCCTTCGCATTCACTCACACCCCCAGCTGCCTGTTGAGCGATGCTCAAGACTCAGCCGGGAATAAAACCACCAGTCAGAGCATGTCAGTCACTCCGGCTACCCGCGGCCTGACAGGTTGGCCGTATCCGACGCACGACTGATTCATTGACTGCTAAAATCCGGTGTCCCGTCGGAGCACGTATGCTTCAAGTTACCAGGACAGGCTGACGTGCCGAGGGTGCCTTGTATGTGTGTCACATGAATCCCCAGAACACATTGTTATGAAAAGTGATCAGTGGTAACAGACCATTGCATATCTGGGCATTTGCCATGGCAGTTCCGGATAACGTCTCCCTCCAGGGTATGGCAGAGGCTTCTCCACTCCAATCCAGAGGCTGTAACCTTTTGTCTGAAAGTCGAATTCCTCAACCACTGCATCACCCTCCTTCCGCCATTTTAATCTTCATGTCATATTACCAGACATTTTTGCAGAATGTGCTCATAGCTTCATACCATGCAGACAGAACCACCCTACCAAAAGGGAAAATTTTTTAGTTCAAATAATGAGTAATTCAGTTCACTAATGTGCACGTGTAAAGTCATATCTAAAGCAGACTTTCCTGTTTATTAATTATATCTAAAAACATTTCTGACAGGGTGCACACTGGGCAGCACTGTTGCCTCACACCTCCAGGGTTGGGGGTTCGAATCCCACCTCTGCTTTGTGTGTGGATTTTCAATGTTCTCCCTGTGTTCTTTGGGTGTCCTCTGTCTACTCTGTTTTCCTTTCAGAGTCTAAAAAGTTGAACTAAAAACTAAAACATCCCATCCAGAGAGTCCCCTGCCTTTTGCCCTCCACTTCCTGGAATAGGCTTCAGGCTCTCTGTGTCAGTGGAAGATGGCTGGATGGATAAATAATCTTCTGATTTATATTGCTGAAGGACAATGAGGCTTCTTCTGCTTCATATTTGGTTATAGTTACTGAAGAGAAGCACGTTGTTCTCATTGTTAAAAAGGACATAGGAGGAGCTCGAGTGCAAACAGTAAATGAAATGTGAGCCGGGTGTCATTGTGGGACGTATCCTTTCTCCTTTATGTTCAAAAGACATCACTGCTATCCCAGTCATATTGAGACTGAGTGCCAGACATCAGACATGTCATGAGCTGTCTGTTAGGAATCCATAGAGCTGGATGAAAGTGTGGTGGATCCAGGCAGCCATCTAAATGTCTGCACGGCGGTACCCTAATGTTTCCGGTATTATCGACTTTCTTTTAGCTGGCTGTGAACCTTGAAGAGAGGCCACCATGTCAGCTGGGTAAAGGTGGCGGGTACAGCATGAATTGTGTAAAACAGGATGTTTTGGATCAAAATTCAGTGGCAGGTGCCCGGGTAAAAACTAGGGGGGGGTTGGAGGAGACACATGCCGTATGCTGGCCTTTAAACTGTTACCTGGGAGTCTCCCCAAGGCAACAGTACAGCCTGCACTTATCAAGTGCCGAAGAGAAACCATAAAGGTTTCCTTGTGAGATTCGTGAGAACAGTCACCTGACACAACGAAATGCCAAGAGTGAGAAGACTAACATTTCTCAATCACTTTGTTCTACAAACGTGTATCTCCGTCTCCATTTGGCTGACTATTTAGAATTCATTCGTTGGACGATGGGACATAAGTTGTACTAACTTTGGCAGTGAGTGAAAGCCAAAGTAATTTAGAAAAAGACATTAACATTTGTTTCTTTCAAAGCCACCAGTGTTCATTACTAAAATGAATCTCAGGATTTGTTCAGCAAAGACAGCATGAACACAACAAAAAACAGCAATACAACGTTATAAGTTCTTTTTTTTTTCTGGTGATGGGACTAATTTTCAAAATGGAAAGAGAACCGAACTCAGACAGTCTCTGAACTTCTTCTCATGAGCATAGCAGCATTACTTTGATATGGAACTGCCTTTCACACTTTCAGGGGAAACCAAACAAAGCAAAGACATTTCTGATGCTCTAGGGCTCATCAGGATGCTGGCTGCAAGCACAGACATTATCTGTTGATGCCAGAGAGACGTGCAACACCGATGGACAGAGGGATCGAGTGACAGATGACTTCTGGGCAGCTGCTTTGTCAAACAAGAAGCAATTTTGGCTCTCGGAGAGAACCATTTACCCTTCTAGAAAGTTTCGATGTAAAAGAATTTAATTTTCTCTTGTTTTCACCCAAACAGAGCTTTATGGCATTGGTGCATATTTTAATGAGACTTTGCATAATCATGGACTGTCAGCTGAACAGTTTCCTCATAGAATATTAATGCTGTCTAATTTGAGACTTCCTCATAAAAGGGTCAGACCCATTTTACACACAATGACTGATTGATCCAATACCTCTGGAATCAGATAAGGCGTTGACAAATGGCTTGGTGTTGACACGTTAGCAATAGTTCCTTCTGTCCACACGCACCTCCCCCAGTACCCAGGCCTGATCTGATCCTTGCCAATCGTGCCTCCACCACGTCACATGATTGAACGTAGTGGAGGATATTGTTTTTTTTCCCTCACATCTACTTACATAGAGAAAAGGCCTCAAAATTGTGAAAAGCAAGGATTGTCTCACACAGTGAAGGTGTCTCGGTTTGGCAATAAGGGTTGTGTACTAGTGGGATTAGCATTGACGGCAAGGGTGGCATTACCACTTAGAGTGGACAATTCTCGCTTAACAAATGAGCGTCAAAGCATTAATCCGGTGACCCCACTGGCTGGTCGTCATTTTTGAAAGGTTCTCTTTAACCTGAAAGCAACCAAAACACCCTTGCTGTCTTCCAGCTATTTCCATGACAACTTTTATCACCCACCCCACTCGCAGGTGACTCCTCCTGAGTCCCAGGTCACGGGTACGAGGCAACACCGCTGCAGCCGGCCACGATCCCATCACCAACTGCGGTGCTTGACTGGGACAGAGTAAATCACACCGATGGGAATGATGTATTGGCCTCTTGGCCGCCATGATGTATAGCACCAAATGTAAATAATAACAAGTGTTGCTAATTGGTCTGCTACCTGGCAATGCATTCACAATACTCAATGGCACAGCGCAACACTGGAACCATTAAGAACTCTCAGCAGTCCTAACCATTCTTCCTCTCTCTGTCCAGCACGAGTCGAACACTCTAATTCAATTCTTGTGGGAGGTTCATTTGGAATAATAAAGAAGCTTTTGAATGTTTTCTCTGTCCCTGGTACCATGCCGTGGTCTGGTCGAATGGGAGTGAGGTTCAAAGCCGGCTGGCAGGATGGTAAAATTGGTCATTCGGCACAGTCAGAATGTACAATAAATTAAACGGACTCGCATGGCTTTTGAATTCAGAAAAGGGAGAGAATCAAAACTCGCTTCTAGGAAACGTGTAATCAGTTAAATGGGGTTACTGTGAGGAGGAGTCCTTGAATCCCCATTGCATTTCAGCAGATGCAGATGAAACGACCTCGGGTACGCCTCAACATGATGATTCTGTCCTCCGCCAGTGACCCATCACCGTTTTTGGCTGGTAAGCGCAAACTCTGAAGGTCTTTGGTGGGTGCGCGGGAGAGGGATATTGAAGGCAGGTATCTTCTTGCACTTTCCTCAACAGTCCTTGACATCCTCCCATAGACCATTGCTCCTGGCTTTCCTGACTTTTTTTGTGTTGTTTTGACCATATCTCCACGAAATACAATGATATCACATGTAGTTTGGCTTGCATGTCAAAGTAAAGCTAGATGCAGTTTTAGCAGTTCCGCTATAAGTAAGTCTTAATAACGACAACAGTAACGATGTCACATCCTCCCTAAGAAGTGGCTGCAGTTTTTTTTCCATTTCCGCCTGTCTCTTTCTCACCACCCCCCCAACCTCCATCTATGCAAACGACTGAATTTCTGCACATTGACTAGATGACTGACAGGTTAATGGAGACGTATGCTGTCATTAGAGAACCGAGGGGGATGGGGGTAACAAGCCAGGGAAGGGAGATGGGGTTGAAGGTGTTACTTGGCTCATTCTGCAAGGAGGAGCAAAAAAGCATTATCAGCTGTGGGGGTGTCCCAGGCCAATGGTGCAGGGGTGCTGTAATTAGAGTAGAATATATCGAGGTGATTACGGCCCAAAATATAATTGATCAGAGCCATCTATCGACACGCAGACCAGTTAGATAGCAGGCCTGGGCCTTATCGCACAGCATGCGTGAGGGGGGAGTTCTATAGCATCGACCTCCCACAGCATGGTCCCAGCAGGCACCGAGGGAAATCTGGAGGTGAGGGAGAATGGTGACCAATCACAGCCATGAGGAACATGGCCAAATCTAGGATGGCCTAGAACGAATGGGTGAACATCGTAATCACGAAGAAGAAGTGCAGAACGATAAATTAATGAAGTAAAAGAGACCAGTATTTTAAACTCAGTCTTAATGTGTACACGCCAATTCTTCCAGTACATTCACGAACTCTTTTTTTCCACCAGATCTCATTTTACAGTCCTGTTATTCTAACAAAGACATTTTAGAAGTAGGGAAACATTTCATGGGTGGATCTCTGTTGGTTGGAGGCTAAATTGGGAGATAAATCATTACTTGCTCATAACTTCTAAAGGATTTGCGATGATTCACATGAAGCCGGACAGTGTTCACAATGTCCGGAAATAAAGCACAGAAAACGGTTGCCGATAGAAACGATTTACTGGTTCAAACCTATGATCCCAGGCAAGTTGTCTGATTGGGGTATTTTTCTCTGATATATGTAGTAATACTGTGTAGCAGAGTGTCTAATACCAGTGTGTATATGTGTGTGTGTGTGTTGTGTAAAGTCGAGTCAGAATGTTAACGGCTTAAGCTTGCTCTGTCACTCACTCTCCCCGCATGGCTATATCCAGAGATGATGAGTTTGACAGACAGCAAGGGAGGCGATGTCAGCCAGTGGGCATTTTATCCCCAAGCTACTGAGAAATCCTTAGTGACAATCCGAAAAGTCTTTAAGGAATTTAACTAAAAATGACATGTCATTTCCTGAATACAAACACATGTAATTATTCATGTTGGTGACAATTCTGATTTTTTTTAAAGGACTTTTCCCCCGCAGCTGAAACACATACAATAACTGCAGAATGGTGGACACCTAGTAGAGTTTAAAAATATCTGTGACAATTCGCTTTTAATTAAATGACAGTATGCTCATCTAATGTTCAAATATACCAATTAATTAACATTGGATCCTTTGTGCAAAAAAGATATTGGTAATGTTTTACAAGGCCCTGATTTCACTGATTGACAAAGTGGGTGTAGATATTTTAACAGTTCATCGTTTTTATCGTTCTTCTGACTACAGCTTTCACACAGCTCTCTTTTAACGCTATTAGAAAAGTGACGTCCAAGGCCTGTAATTCTTTCAGCGATTTGGGTTCTTCAAAAGTAATCACACCATACTTTAAACTTTATCCATCCATCCATCTTCCAACTGCTTATCCTGTACAGAGACATGGGACTTTAAACTAGAGCTATAAAAAAGGCGAAAAGTGACAAAGCGTTAAATGAATTTGAAGCAATTCCAGAAAAGGTGGAACATAAAATAGTATAGAGTTAATGGTGGGGTGTATGGTGACTTGCCGCAAGCCTTGTCGGGCAGCGGTATAGCGCCTTAACACTGACCAGTACTCTCTCACACTGTTGGTCATCCTCCTCCACACTCTTCCTCACCAGAGGAAGAAACACAGCAAAACTAAGTGCACCAGTGCTCTGCTTCTCTAATGAAGGATATGCGGTTTATACCTGTGACCCCCCAACACACAGTCTGCTTGGACTCGGGCCTCAGTGTGTAACCACCCCCCCCAGACAGCAATGCCGTGAGGGAGACAAATGGTAGGTTGGCCACTTCATTACTGTCACTCCAGCCTCTGAATCTCCATTCAGCCACAGGATTAATGGACTGCTCCCTCCTACTCGAGATGACTGATGGGGGCGACAGCGAGTAACACATGCTCCTGCCCCTGGCCTTGACAACACCCCCCCTTGCTGTGCAGGAAATATGCCAGTGGTCACTTTCTGAAGCAGCACACAAGAACACAAGTGAATTCTGTGCTCTGTTGTGGTACCAGAGAAAGAATTAAGTAAATCAAAATTAGAGAAGAACAACTACATTGTTATGTTCCCATTATTTAACCAGGTTACCCAGAAGATGTGTACAGTCAAAAGACTTACAGACCGTGTAGTTTCAGCTAGTGCATAGGGTCGTATATTTTGATGATGCAAATTTAAGGCGCCCAATGACAGATGCTCTCCTGGGACATATGCATGTGAGCCTTTAAGTCACAAGTGCAGAGCCTTAACCACTGTAATTTCCAGCCCTTTTTGAGTCACACGGATACAGACGACAGAGACTGATAAGGATATCTGGCATATAGTATCTCCCATCCTGACTCGCCCCATTAATCAATAGTCCCTAATCAGCTTGTGTGTGTTTTCACTTCCTTAAGGATCTTAACAGAACAAAACACCACACAAAAAATGAACATCTCAGAAGAGATGAGACTTTTTTTTTTTTTTTCCCACGGTCACAGTGTGCCTCTAACGCATTAATGTTTCCTTTCAGAAAAACGATCAAAAAAGCTGAATCAATGCGACACAGATGGGACCTAAATGTATCTAAACCAAGTCGAAAGGGTGGGGCTGTCTACCTTTAATGCACTGTACATATCACGGGCTTACAACAAAGCCGCAGGCGAGATAGAATCCACATGTCAGGGTGCCCTGCCATTTGTAATTCTTCACCCCCAAGAGTCCTGTTTTGTTCACAAAATAGTTTCTCTAAGCTGGCAGGAAGGGGTCACGGGGGTCACCCTAAAAGCTTGGTAACTGCTATCCTAAGAGTGCACAAAGAAAGGGTGAGGGACAGAGCTCTCTATCACACGCTACTAAAGCAAAGTGTAGGCAATTAAAATAATCAATCTTCTCAACGACGCCCCCACAGCTGCCCGGTAAGCCCTCGCTCTGTACTGGTCACAAGGAGGCTGTGGTGTTGGTGTGGGGCTGGGGGGATGCAGAGGTCCACTTTTAGCCGTCCTTCAGCGATGACACCGCCGGCAACAAAAGCCCCCGCTGGACCCGTCATGTCAGCTGGTTCTGCTGCGTTGGTTCTGCGGTATAAATAACAACAAGCCACCTGGCGGGGCGGGGCTACCCGAACGGCCCTGTTCCCTGACGATCGCGATCCCTTATAACATGGCTGATGGGAACGCCGGAGGAATGATGAGCAGACAACGACAAGTAGCGAACAGCAAGGCACGGCAGTGGGAAAGGGTCAGCTGTGAAAAAGTTCTGCCCCGTCTTTCAAAGTTTTCTCCTGGAATAGTGCATGTGATGGGAGGTAAACAAGAATCATAAAATAGTAAAAAGAAACACATGTTACCCTCAGTGCATGTTTGTATGCGTGTGCCTATCCAAATGTCCAGTACCTCATTCTTCCTCCTCTCTTACTTAATTTCTGATGTCCTAGATCCACCACGATACTTTTTGCCTGGGGCAGAATCGTAATTGATGCAATGGCAGTAAATATTCCTTGAGCCAAGGCCGAATTTACTCTCAGTCAATATGACAATTTTAAAATTCAGGTTTTGATGATTTTTCTCTTTATTTTTTGGCAAACATATCCAACAGCCTCACATATGTTACAAATTCACAAGAAATTTATATTTATACAGACAGGAAAATAACAAAAGTATGTCATGTTTTCTCCAGCAGAAGTAACTTTGTTGGATCTTGGACCAGGATCCCTTTGGCCACTACACCTCCTGGTGTCCATTCTTTGCAACTGAACATTATTAAGTCTTTAGTGGGTATAATGCATGTATAGGGCAGAGACATGTGACACTGCAGTACCAGTCCTCATAACCTTGCTGCGGAGGGCTTCAGTCTTTGGCATGGAATGAGTACGTCTTCCTACACATCCTGAGATAACGTGTCGCCGATGACTGTGGAGGGGCTACCGCTACTTCAGACTGTGTGACACAAAGCAAGCTCATACAACAGGAATGGTGGGGGCTCTCTGGGGCTTCGCTGACGCGAGGTCCTCCATCACTCTCGAGACAGTCACACATCTTTATGCCACCACCTTATGCTCCCTTGTTCAGTGTGCTGTTTTTAATCCTAAACAAATGACCATGGAGACAAACAGGGAGGGGGGAAGAGGAAAGGGCTGGACATGGGAATTGGTTGGAGGGGGGCTGTGTTGGGGGCATTATCACCTTGGCCAAGTATCAGGACCATAAAAAAGAGGAAAAGTCTGTGGGCAAATTCATCTTCCCCCTGCTACAATCAATCTCTCACCAAAAGATATACACAATAACTAGGCAGGAGAGGGCTGAGATTTATGGCTTAGAGCCATCTCCGCTGACCAGGATCTCCCACCTGCTCCGCGCTGCATGCCTCCACCCGCCGCCCTCACAACACCCCACCCCCACATGAGCCGCCTGCCTCCCCGCTACACCCACATGAGCTTTATCCGATGACAGCCTGAGAGGAACTCTTCAACGTTATGCCTGTTCTTCTCCTTTTTCCTGTATTTCCGTTTTTTATTTACTTAGTTACTGCAGATAACTTTTTGGGCAGAAGGGTCTTCCTGTCTTCTGTTCCTCCAATTAATGCAGTGCGATTTTGCCATTTCTTTCTTCCTGATGATTGCATCATTGTTGTTGCTTGATGATTAAAGATGTATATGGGTCTCCATGTACTTTTATTGCTTTTCCTTCTGACACAGGACAATACTGAAAGTTATTATCTTACCAATTGGCGTCACCGTGTCATTTATAAAAGTTTTACATCAGTGTTTTAGTCCTCATTTGGCTGTGATAAAGGAATAAGCTGAAATGTTGTAGCAGGAGGATTTTGATTTGCGGCTGTGACAGGGACAACGGGCTGCCTGTGATTGATAGGTAGTGATGAGTTTTAGAGACGGATCTCAGTGACAAAATCTGCAAGATTCTGCCAAGGCACCAGGAGCTTCTTCAGCCCAAAGCCCAGAGTAGTTCTCCAGACCTTCTCCAGCTGGGTTCAAACTAAATCCATCTGTCATGGCCTGAGGTCTTCAAACCCTCTGTGCTATTTTTCTCCGGTCTCCATCCACCCACCCATTTTTGAACCATTAACTCTGGTCAAGGATATGTGGGGTCTGGAGCCGATCCCAGGGAGCCTAGGTGGAGCCTGGATGGGATGGCTGTAATCTCAGTTAATCATGGGACATGAAATTATAGCATCACTTTCCAAGCAATCCTCCAAAGGTAGCCCAGTGAGGAACCCCCCCCTCCCTGGCACAGGGGGCACTTCTCTGGGGGCACTGGATGCATGATTCTCTGATGCTTAAACAGTCACATAATTATGGAAAAGAGATGAAAATTTTGAAATATTAACAGCAGAATATATAAAACCTGACAACGTGTCTTACACTATTTTGTCAGCATGAATGTTTTCCATCTTACAATTATTACAATTTTTTTATTGATTAAGAGTTTGCTGTGCCTTTCCAGTGATTCTTGTGAATTCTATAACAATGTACAAGCATCCTATATTTTGCAGCATTCGAAATATTAGTAAAGTGTATTAAGAACTAAAGTAAAAAATGAAACCAGCTGATTCAAGATTTTTATTAGGCAAAATACCTCTTGCAAATGTTATGAAAACGTGCACTTAACTCAAAATGCAAATGCATCATTAACACATGCAAAATGGTGAACGGACCTATATATCTTTGGGGCATATTGCTGTGTGCATACGAGTGCCTGAAAGAAAAAACAGCTAGTTGTACTTGAAGTACCACACAGCAGCCCCAGTTTATTTTAGTGGAAAAACAAATTAAATAGAAAAAACAGATAAACAGGTAAGTCAATAGATTGGTAGGTAGGCTGAGGTATACATACATAATATCTATAACATTTACAAAAATGACAATCTTTTCAGCAGTTCTAGATATTAATAAGGGGTGGTACACAGAGGTAAAAGGTCATTTTGTTATGAGCTATTTATCAAACCATATTTGTTTAATGAGTTCACCAGCAGAAAAGACATATAGAGCATGTCAGGCCTCTGGAAGCAAGGTGTTCTGGGAAAGGGATAACATCGCAGAAAGTGACCGCTTACTCCGTCTCCACGACTCACTCCTTTATCTCCGACCTCTCTCCCGGATTATAAATGGGAACACACCCGGGAATGAGAGACAAAAATAATGGGCAAAAAATCGACCACCGCTAAAAAAAAAAAAAAACAAACACAAGTAAAGCAGCACGCTGGCAAATTTATATTAGAGACATGTCAAAATGCGAAAGTTACAATAAACTTTTGAAAACATGTTTTTTTGGTACACTTCTTCTCATCCTTTTACCTTGTTTAGGAAGAGAAAAAAAAAGCCTGTATATTTTCAGAGGCTGTTAGATTCCTTCTCATGTTAAGATATGCAAATGGGATGCAAGACGAGGACACGGGGTAATTAATTGTAAATCCAAGAGTAATGTTTTGTTGTCAGAATGTCTTTGCGTTGTGTAACATTTTAAAGAGGAATATGGTTAAATTTGGAGTACAAATTAGTGACCTGATGACCTTTAGTCTACATATTCTGAAATATTGCCTTAAAGCCCGGTGCATCCGTATGGCGGTACTTTAGTGAGGTGTCCAGAAGAATTACGAAAGCGTTCACAAAATCACACAGTAAATATGTCTGATTCTACAGTGAATCAACCTCCCCAATGGGATGAAATTAAAGAATACTTTATCATACATCATCTTGTGTGTTTCTTAGGAACAAATAAAGGCAAAAATATTTTGGTCCCACAGGATTCTACATACTTAAAGGTATTTTCCAGGAAAGTGTCTTTCACTCTGTGTCCTTGCACTGTACAAGAACTTCAGTTCAGGACAGGCTTTACTTTCCAAAATATCATGACAATTAAAACAAGGAGAAGAGGGGGTGGGGCCAAGTGCTCCAGCAGCACGAGCTGGGGAGTGGTTCCTCCCTCCAGCACCTCGAGTCACCACGACTGCCCTAAGCCAAAGCGTGAAGCCATTCAAACCCATAAAAAGGGAGGCTCACGTACAGTGACATGACAGCCCCGCCCACTGCAGGGGCGTTAAAAGCTTGCTCAGAGCGCGTTCCTCACACTCTTTACTACACACCTCCTGTGTGTTAGCGATGGTTCATCCTGAAGGCATTGATGGGCACCCATGACCCGAGGCGCTGAGCTACAGGGGATCAAAGACCTGATTATGCCTTTCGTGACATTGTTGGCTCTACTATTCTTCATCTGGAGAACCGGTGGGGGACTTAAACTTGCATGTTTATGTTCAGAAGTGCTCATGACAACAAGATGTTACATTAAGGCATCAGTTAAGGAATTAATAGTAATATAAGTAGAGGTTTATTTAGTGGGTGTAAATGTAACTGAGTAGTGGAGCATTAATGTATAAATTTACAATACTGTAAGCCCCTCAAATTCTGCACCACGCTTCCCCTGAGGGCAGAGATGTTCATATTGCAGTCCGAATTCTGCCTTCGGCTGTAATGTCGAAGCTTCATCACCCACCCAGGCAGACCCCAGCTCTCCACATTTTCCCAAAACTCTGGCTTGTGGGTACATTTACACGTCTGCTGGAGCCAGCCCCGCCATACACGGTGTCTGCCAAATGCTGTGACTTTAAATATCAGTCCACCCATATGCTTTAATTATTGGATTTAAAAACTCAGCTACGTTATCCAAACCTCTTATTCTATGCAGGGTGACCCTATTGCAGACAGCAGAAGGCACAAGACTGGTGTACACCCTGGAAGGGGTGACAGCCCATGGCAAGGCACAGTCACACACTATGAGCAGTTTAGAAATGCCAGTCAGCCTAAACCACATGTCTTTGCACTATGGGAGGATATTGGAGTACCTTGAGGACACCCACCTAGCTTGGGGAGAACAAGCAAACTCCACTCACACAGAGGGAAGGCAGGATTTACACCCCCACCCCTGGAGATGCGAAGTAAGAGTGCTAACCACTGATCCACCATCCCCCCATTTATGTTATATATAATAACAAATAGAATGCCAATTTATGTAAGTATTTCTTATTAATTGTAATGTGTTTCCCTCACTGGGCTTGAAGTCTCCTCCCTACTCCATTTAATCGCTCACTTAGCGTGATTTCACTTCAACCATTGTAAATCAAAGTCTTCATCGCTCTCACGTGGGAATGAGAAGGTACATCTCAGAGCATGAGTCCCCCATGGTCCACAGTTCCCAGATGACCCCTGTTAAAACAGTAGGCCCGTCAGACATGTCCTGGAGGACCCCATTATCACGTGGCTCCGCCTTCTCTACTGCTGTGTCCTGAGTGACCTTGTCCATATGGCAAAGCCTGATGAGTGAGATGACCTTTTCTCCACATCACACTTTGCGAGCTGCCACGTCGTATCATGACTGTCGGCCTGCATTGGTTTTTTTAATCACTTTGTTAATGTTCCTTAAAGAGTGTCACGTTGCTGGAGATACACTCTGATATAAGGTGACAGGTGGGCAGTAATAGGTGGCGCCCCCTGTTGGCCTGGAGCAATCCCATGTCGGAAGGGGATGGGAGATAAAAAACACATTGCCAGTCATAAATGTGCAACCACACAGCGGGCAAGAAAAGCATCCCTGAGGTTGTCTAATGCCAGAAACTATAGCCAAGGCAGGCATATTGCTGACTGTGAGTTTTACTTTCTGCTTTCTCCGATCATACAAATGAATTTACACTAACTGCCACTCCCTGCAGACAACGTGCTGAATGACATGTTTTACTGATGTGTCCACCTCATATTGCATTTAAATCACTTTGGTATTGTGCTCAACTCCCATCGTATCTCTGCCGTAGCTCCCAGTTACAGTCCATCCCCTTGATATCTCTGCACTGGTGCCATGTTACGGCCCATCCCCTCTCATAACTGCACCAATGCCATGTAACGGCCCATCCCCTCTCATAACTGCACCA